>JAPMOR010054877.1:47258-175923 GCA_026543865.1 Argiope aurantia | reverse complement strand
CCATTTTGATGTTTAATGACTCATAAAATAATGAAGATATAAACAAACTTATGGCATTTATTGATGGAATAACTCATATATTTTCCTTTTCAGGTTTGAATATTTTTACTTTTGTAAATATCGTCTGCGCGTGTTTTTAATTTCAGATAATTTCATTTTCCAGTCTAAATATCTGTACTTTTCTAAATATCGTCTGCATATTAATTGCATTTTTCTCTCTTTTGTTTTTGGCAACTATTGAAATGTTATGTTTACTTTTGATGTGTTTGTTCTACGTAGTACTTTTGTATGTGATGTTTTATTCGATCGGATATTAAGGAGAATGCATACACCACAAGAGAAAGCACAGATTTTATGGTGGTCATAGAGTTAATTTCCAATCAACTAAATCACTGACTTTTAACAGTTAATTTCAAATCACTTAAACTGACTGATTTATGAAGATTTGAATATCACTATTCAATAAAAAAAGGATAATTTTAGATTTTTCATCGATCGTTTCAAAGAAAATACGCCAATAAGCGCGCAGGTTTCTCAAGATTAATTGGCCTAAGATTATGAAAATGGTGAGTTTTTCTAAATTTTTAACATTTAAAACTTCATAAATAAGTCTTAGTTGATCGTGGAAAATAGAAACATTCATTCATTTATTTAAAATTTGGTGTGTCCAGAATATTTCTGAGAATATGATACCTTACTGCATTAAATTTAGACTTCATAATTTTTGAAATATATTTATAAGCAGGAACAAAATATTATTATTGATTTCATTTCAATCCTTTTGAAAGCAAAACCAAAAACTGAATTTTATACTGAATCTCAGAAATTTTTGTTGAATTATTGTTTGAGATATTACATAAACTATGAAAAATATTTTGTAGTTAACATAAGAATTAAATACCGAGCGATTCTGTTTGCAATACTCATATTCAATAATAATAATAATTAATAAATAACAATAAAGATGATAAATAAAATAAAACGCTTGGTTTTATTAAAAAATATTTTAATATTAATGCAATTTCATCTTTACATTTTAAATTAAAGTTGAAGTTTTGCCGGAAATGACAACAAATTAGCAATATATATATATAGTAAATTGAACGAAACGATCTAAACAGTATAAGTTTGGTATAACTATCAAAATTTGATGATTAAAAATTTTTTGTTTGAGAATCCTTTAAGAGACCAGTTACTTAAAATATTTAATTGAAAATTGTAGCGAGTGGTAATACTGGCGAACCGGCTGGTCGCCAAAGGCGGCTAGTATTATATAAAAAAAGCTTTGTTTCCGTAAAAACCCTTTCCACTAATTTAAAGCATAAATTCTACGGGAGCTAACAGAAACTTAGGGAGATACATATTACGTTATGACTGAAGGTCTTTATTATATTATGTGTGAATTATATGACTATCAAAATTTGAATTTTTAAAATATTTTGATGAAGACGTTATTAAAGTAGGAATTGCATAAAATATTTAATTATTAAAATTTTAACGAACATTAAGATTGGCGAACCGGCTGGTCACCAAAGGCGGCTAGTATACAATATAACAATGACAGTTTATTAATACGAATGAATTTACAAGGTCACTTAGTAATTAATATTGTTATCAGAATGGAATTATTTTAAATTTTGTACTTTGTTGCAATAAATGACTCAAAAATATAATTAAATTTAATGATTCTTGAAAAGATGCTTAGAATAGTAAATTAGTAAATTAGCAAGTAAAATAGTCAATGCAAAGAGAGCTTCCAGTTGCGAATCTTTTTCTGCTATTTTGGCAAAATATGGGTAGGTAATGAAATCACACATAAACATTTTTTATATATAATCATCAAGTTCAGTGAAAATAAGATAATAAAGTTACAAAAAAAAAAAAAAAAGATGGAAAGGATAACAAACTGCTGTGTAATGAAATGGAAAGTATATTATTGATAAAATTCATTTATTGTTCTAAAATTACTGCTTTAATTCGAAGGGGGAAAACGCAATAGTTTTACATTATTCTAATAATGAACGCAGTAAAACTGGTAAATCAAAACTGCATCAATAAATTCGTATATATTAAATTTCAATATCGTGTATTTGTTTAATGTGTGTAATTCATGCTTCAGCGCAGAAATTACACTTCTCGATTTTGAAATACTCTGCGAGGAAGGAAAAGAACGTGACGTCGCAGGGTAATATAAATTAAATATCCATTAGATAACGTACGAGATGATCTTTATCACCTGATTGCACTGCTTAAGAATTTATTTTGCGCATTATCATTTTATTTCTTCAAATTCTTTTATTTCAGTCTGAGTGTACATTCTTGCAGGAGAAGGATAAGTTGATTTGGGATGATAAATTAGAAATAATATTGAATAAATACATGAATTTAAAATATATTAAACTTGATCTTTTAGGGCAGGTAAATTCATATGTGAAACACATAAAAGTATTGGATATTAATTATTTAAAAAACACAAATTCATTAGTAAAGGGCAAAATTCTGGGGAAAAAAATACTAAAAGTGAGGTGAGTACAAAATTGATAAGAAAAACGGTAAGCTAAATGTCAAGTCAAATTAAGGCCTTATTAATCCCATTGCACAAGTTTCCATGATTTGTCAAATTTTATCAGACTCTTCGGAAGAAAAAAAAAACAACCCTGAATCAATAAAAGATTGCTTCCATAAACTTCCTCGCAAGATGTGTGAATTGTGATTCTTAAAACTATCCGAAAGTATTGCTTATAGAATGTTCCTATCCAGAGGAGAGAGAGAGAGAGAGAGCGAAAAAAAAAGCTTTACCCTTTTGTATTTGTCTTCACAAGTTCCAACATTTCTTCCATTCTGCGCCAAAAGTCTTCTCTGTATGCTAATTAAGCTTGTAACTGGATTACGAATCTAGTTTTCTTTTCCGGTAAAATGTAAGAAAAGCTTCTGTAAGAAACTTTTTTTTTCCCCACTACTATCTGGCATCCGAGTCAGAAGTTTGCACTCTTTTGTTTTTTGACAACTGGTGGTGGAAGCACCACCTGCGATTTCTTAAATAAACAATCTCGAATAGGTGCCAGAACCTTCTGCCACTTTTTTTATTTCTTCTTTCTGTTCTTTTATCGTAAAGAACAGAAGCTAAATCAACATGAACTGAATGCAAAGATCTTGCGATGCAGAATAGTTACAGGGTTTTGTAAAAACATTAGTGGAAACGCTTCCTTTTAGAATCAACATGGTTTTTTTAATTTTTTTCCTTGTTCTAAAAGTCATCTTTAGGAATAACCTGTCTGATGAATGGTGTCGTTAAATGTAAAATATCTAGAAAAATAAGTGAATAGTGTATTTAAATTTCTTTCATTGTAAAGTTTAAGTTTAAAATTAAATATTAAATCATGTACAAATTTTGTAACATTTTTTTAAATTAAAATGTTTTTTTTATAATAGAAAACTAACAATTTTTATCTGATTTTGCTCGACATTTTTATTCAGTATTTGGTCAAACAAATTCGAAGATTTTTTCAAAATCGCTTTTAATAAAATCAACATTGTATAGCAACTTATAGAATAGTTAAAGCCATAAATAATAATATTGACATCATAACAATTTCTCATGATATTTATAAAAATATAACGGATCGCTGTTATCCCACTCCTAAACACGTCAGACTTTTTCCTTTTCTTTTTTTTTAATAATAAAACTAACCATCTTTGGCCATCAATTTAGTTGCCCACATTAATGCTTTCTTAGGTTGTTAAATGGTTAATATGGAAAGAATTCTTCTAAAAAATTATTTCAACTTGCTCTTTGATACGACTGAAAGACATAAATTGCTTTGAAATTAAAACTCAAACTTAACTGCAAATTAAAAAGTGAATATATTACAACGTAAAAGTGGAAGTGAAAATCTATCAGTCAATGATTGGTAAAAAAAACGATTGAATGTTTTGATGGATATGTTTGAATTCTATCTCACCATTTGAAAACACCGTTAAAGATTGTGTATCAAAAGAAATTTAAAATATTATTAAAATTAAGAAGAAAAATTGAATAGAAATAAAACTGATATCATAAAAAATGTTTTACCTTTAATATAATACAAAGTCAATTTTTGCAAGATAATTTTTTAGAAAGACATGATCATCAATTTACGTCAACAAGCATAACGATGGCGACGTAAGCTTATTTTTATACTCGATTAAATTTTCTGTCTGAAATTGAATTCTTGATTTATATCTTCTCTGGTGTGGTGTGGTGTGGTGTGGAGAGGGGGATGCCAGCTCAGGTGTCGTCCTCGTCATCTGACCGCGGTTCAAAATTACGAGGTCCTTCCCAAAATAGCCCTAGTGTTGCTTCAAACGGGACGTTAATATAACTAAACTAAACTAAACCTCTGACTGAATCTACATTCCGGTGACAAAACGAACCATTTCTAGAAAATTTCTAATAATATTTTGTAGTTCCATTGATTAGTTAAGTGATATGGATTCAATGGAGTTATGAAAAACGTTATATGAAGCAGTCCGAAATTCGTATGATGATTTGTTTACATTTGACTTCTACTAGTCGACAATATCTAATAAACACGATTTCTGTGCCACGTACTTTAACGTTTTATATATAAAGATAGATTATTCAATTCTGCATCATAAAAATACATTCTGGAAGGTATATTTTGCAGTTCCATACAGGTTTTATAGTTTGTCTACTGTTCATATTCATATTGAATTAAAGAGAGATTAACAAAATGGGGCAAAATTAGTAGAATAATAAACTCATTAACTAAGCAGAATTCGAGACTACACATTTTTCTTGCCAATTTAGAATCTAAACATATTTCTTCCCAAATTAGAATCTAAACATTTTTCGTGCTAAATTAGAAGCTAAACCTTTTTTTTTTTTTTTTTTTTTTTTTGGCTAAAATAGAGACATCTTGAAAATGTGGAAACTTTCTAAAAGTTTCTAAAGTTCATGAGAATAATTTCTGATCTAAAAGTTTTCGAGAGCCTCGAGAAGTATGTGAATTCTGACATTCCGGAACTTTATGCAGATATGAATCACTTATAATACTGATTTTGGAATTAGATCCATATAATACTTCTCTTCATTGGCAGAATGCTCTGCTCTCATTCGGAAATAAATTCCTGCTATGCAAGCAAGTACTTCAAATCTATTTTATCATATACAAATCAAATCTGAAGACTAACAGCAAAAACTGTTAGCACAGAAAAAAACACAGAAAGAAATTTGAATCCTATAAAATAAAATTCTCCGTATTATGACGAATACATCTTGGTACATGAGAAATAATACTATGCATCGTGACTTAAAATTGATGAAATTAAATACTATTTCGGAAAGCTATCTTGGAACTTCTTCAAGTAAATCCGGATCGCACAAACTCAAACATCAGCTGTCAAGCATTCTTAACACACTATTAAGGAAAACATACATATGCAACAATCAAACGATACCTTTCAAAACATTTCCCCTTCTTCTAATTTGATGCTGTCTGAGTTCAACTCTTTTATTTGAAGTCTTTTACAGCAAGCTCAAAATTTATTAAATCCTTTAACATTTTACTCTTAAACTTTATTTTAAGAAACTTCTGTATCCAAACTTGAAACACTCTTTGACTAAATTTGACAAGTTTTTTTTTTTTCTTACAAAGTTTAATTTTTTATTCAGGTAAGGAAAAGAACATAATCAGTAATAAATAGAATAATTAATAGAATCAATAACAATTAGAAATTGAATGCTTTACATTTTGGAACGATATTATATACATATAATTGTTCCAAAATTTAACACTGTTGCCGATTTTAATATTTTTAGTCTGTTTTATGTTTTTAATGGTGCATATTTCATTTATTTAATCTTTCATTTTATATTAAAAAAGTTTAAACAGAAAAAATTATTTTATCTTCATTATAAAAAACAAAACAAAATAGTTTATACCTAGGACGGAGAGATACAGAAAAAAAATCTATTTCCAATTAAAAAGTGATTTAATATTTTACTGTTTATTAATATCATATGGAAATCGTTTAATCAAAAATTCTGGAAAATTTAGTTTCTATTTTTCGTTTATCTTTTATTATTTATACTCTTAGATTTTTCTCCTCATAATTATTTTTTTTTTCCAATTTAAAAAATTCTTTCTATCTAAAAACAGAATTTCGGAAAATCTCTTCCCTCTGCCATAAAACTTCCGAAAAGTAATTAAATCAATTTCTAACTGCCGAGCAATTATCCACCCGACATTGTGCGCCTTCACCGAAACGAGATAAATCATGAAATTTAACCCCATAATTTAAATGGCGAATATTTTCCAACACAATAAGCGCAACTTTCCAAACTGATAATAGTTGACGTCATTCTCCCGCGTAATGGCGGTGGAACGGATCCTTGCGGTAGAAATAATCGTCTGCGCCGTTTCGTGTCGGAACTAACGGGTCCGGAAATGCAGATCGCTCCAGATTAAATTGATATCACCGGCAGTGATTGGCGTTATTCGAACCAATAGGAAATTCTGTCGTGTTTTAGTAGGCTGTGCATATTTGATGGTTTGTTTTAAACTATTTTCGATAAATCGCTATCTTATTCATCTTGTTTGCGGAGTTAAAAGAATAATAACACAATGCGATGAAAGACATAAAATGGCTGCTATTAATTATAAATTTTTCTTTTGATTGGCAGTTCCAGTTTTCGAATGTTTGTAACAAAAAAAAATCACAGTTTAATTATATATGAGAACTCGGTTTCTTTGATATTCGGCAACATATCCCCCCCCCATTTAATATTCACAGTAAAAATAAATTAAAGCATTCTAGATAGGAAAAATAAACTTGCCTCATGCAATTTTTTTTCATGTGAAACTCAATCTGTGAATGATACAGAAGCAAGTCAAGTTGGAAATTCCTGCTAAGCATTTAAACCATTCAATTTAATTCAAATTAAAAGGATCAGAAAAAAAAAATCTCACAACTCTGAGATTATAATCACAGAATAATATAATCATATAATATGTAGAAATGTATCAAATATCAAATCCTTTTTTTTTGTTTACTTGTTTGTATTATAACTTTCACAAATGACAACGGAATATTGACTGAATTAAAGGAATTTTCTTAGTCGCAGAACTTGGAATTTATTCATCAATCTTGTTTTAATAACTATTCTTTAAAGAATATGTTATGAAAAACTATTTTTATATCCTTTAAAAATGAAACCTAATGATGACCAACACTATCCAAAATCTGAAAAGCCAATTTTAATTTCGCCCTTTCCAATTTGGAAATATTTTCATCTTGCTACGCTTTTGCAAATGCATTTTGTTTTGCCTGATTGATAAATCACTTCTGAAAGCAATCCATAGGGCCGCGGTGGCCTGGTGGTAAGGTCTTGGCTTCAGAACCGGCGTACTTCAGGTTTGGGATCCGATTCCACCAAGGAACCTTCATGTGAACGGGTTTGGTGCACGCCAAATCCGTCGGGGCCAAAATCCTCCCACTGATGTGGTGTGGAAGCTTGGAGAGGGGGTGCCAGCTTAGATCCCGCCCTTGTCATGTGACCGCAGCTTAAAATTACCATGTCCGTCGCGAAATAGTGTTGCTTTAAAACGGGACATTAATATAACTAAACTAACTAAAAGTGATCTATTGTTTGAAAAAGAAGTTCATAAAGTATGAAGACCAATAATCTTTTACAGTGTAAAAATGTTTGAAAAAAAATGCGAAATTCAGTTACTTTTAATGCAATTCGAAAATAATAATTTTATTTAAGTAAAATATTTTGTATTAATTTTTAGTTTCATATTGTCGTGAAAATAAAGTTTTTAAAATTATGTTCATAAATAGTGCATCGCTCTAGTTCAAAAGCAACAAATAAATTATTAATAATTTTAGAATTAATAAATTCCATATAACTACAATCGTATGACAAAAGTTATCTAGAATTTAAATGTATGTATTTTATATCTGTAACGATGCTACGTCGTTTTTCTCTCTAAAAAAAAGAGCAATAAATTAAAAAAATTAAAAAGACAAAAAGCTCTTGACAAACGTCACGTGAGCTCCAATATATTTTCTTTGGTTACAAATGCTACGAGAATGGTCGTATTGGGATAATTAAAGAGAAAAAAATATATAGAATAGAAATAAATTCTTAATATCTAACAAAATATGTGAAAGAAAATTACTTAGAAATGAAAGAATCAATTGAAATTCATTATATAACTTTCATGCTATAATAATTTTTATACAATCAGAAAACTTGAAAACAGATTTTAAAATCCGATTCCGGTATTATAAGATTTTTTATTATTATTATTCATAAAATGATTTTTTTATTAATTATTGCATTAACTACTCAGATATAAAAAGACTAGAAAAATTATTTTTGAATTTTTTTAAAATGCAATGCCTACTCTCCATGAAATAGAACCAAAGAATTTCATTCATCCAGAACCGATTGGCGACGTCTTTCCGGACAAAAATACGGCAACCTAATTGAATCCCTGACGTCCGAGAATGAGAGAGTCCGAACGATTAATGCCTCGGGCAAAACGAGATTAGTTTTCGAATGCAAACCGTTACCAGGGTGTCGTTGCCAAAGGAAATAAAAGACAGCTGCCCCTCGGAATTTGACACGTTGATGAACATCAGAAATACACAGTGATAACAAAAGAATAATCCTATTGTAACTTCAAAGCTGAGAAAATCAAAATATTGTATACTGCTTAATTTATAAAGAAAACCATGATTAATTAATATGGCGATCAATACATGTTTTGAAGCTATATAATAGCCTGTTAGGCATGGATCTTTAATTTTTGGATCATAGTTAAACAAGAAAAATGGATATAATTCTCTTCTTCAAATGTTGACACCACAGAAAGTTGTAAAATCCGAGGTTGAAAATTCGAAAGTCATGCTATGATAATCATTTGAAATAGGCAGACTTCTAAAAATAAATATGTTTAGTTGGTTATTAATTATCATTTGATATTACAGGATTCATTATTAGAAACTGCGCCAGAAACGGCAAAATCGAAGAATATTTCATAATAGATTAATTAAAATGCAGTAATTAATCTTCTAAAAATATAACATTACAATATATTTATGAATTATATTGCAAAAAAGTATATTTTGAAGTATATCTGATATCTAATTAGTTTTTATAGTTACAAATACTTATAATACTTTGTATTGTTTGTTAGTTAGTACTAACAATTAATTTGGAGTAGAATGTATGTATCAAAAGAGAAAAGAAATATATGGTAGGCTTGCTTATATCTGACAGAAAGAAATTGTGGGAATATAAATTTTAAATATTTACATTAAATATTTAGATCATCGAAAACTCATCACATGTATCTATTACATTCTTTATCTCATTTTATTAACAGGTGGAGAGATACTATTTCTTTCCCATCATATCTGATGAAGATTTTTTTTGGCTGTGAAAACTGCGAAAAAAACAATAATTTAAATGAAATTTAAACAGCGAGAGGAGGAACAAAAATTACAGTGGTTTAAATTAAGCATTACTTGATAGTTAAACAAATTTCTGTGTCTTGATTAACCACTTATGGAGTCTGCTTTTAACATTTTTTAACAAAAAGTTAAAATGGATTATATCTGAACAAAAAAAAAAAAAAAAGGAAAAATAAACGAATTTATTGAATGACTTCACTTGAAACAAAACGGCTTAATGAAAACGAAATTCTGAACATTCACACCATAATCTTTTAACATGCAATATTTTGGGGAAATAGTTTGACTTTCCCAATTTCATTCACAGACTCTTTCCAACAACTTCTATGTAAAAAAAAACAGTTTATGGATCTTAAAATCCAAACATATTCTTCTGAAAAAAATTCTAAATAGCTGTCAAGGTAATGGCCCAAATAACTTTTTAAACAACGAGTTGAGAGCGTTTTAATCAAACAATCGGTCGAACCACTTCCGTTCAAATAAAACTATTTATAGTCCCTTGTAAAATTCCAAATGCTATCTTTGTAACTACTTAAATAGGTTTGAAATTTCTTGAACAAAAGTCATCACGCACCATGGACTTAGTGTTCACTCACGGTCTTTGAACAATGAAGGATAATGATCGCACGGAAACGCATCATGTTAGATCAGTCATTAAGACTTCTAACCACTTCTGATTACAAATGATGTCTTGTTGTGTGGTTGTCGCTTTTGATCGATAAGGGTATTCCGATGTCATATTCCATTACTAGGGCATGCAGAGCATTTCGAAAATCAATCAGGCACAGGTGACCAATCGAAACATTGTAATGAATGACCTTGATTCCTTAGCGAATAATCCTGTGAATAAGGACATGGCACCTGTGAAGTTACTTTGGTTGAATGAGCAGCAACAGTTAGAACAGATTGAATATCAAGTTTAAGGAAGTATATAAAAACCAGCGGGTGTGGTCTTTTCAAAATTTTCACATTTACTCTCCAATAAGGGTCTTATTTCTTTCCTCCTTCCATAAAATTACGGATCTTAGATGAGATCGCGAAGGCTTTACATGGCATTGGCGAACATTAGTTTCGAATCTAACATTTTCAATAAATCTATCATGCGATTATGTATTTTGTATATTTTTTTTCCTCCGAACGATTGGATACAAAATTTGAAAAGGAATTACAAGTGTAATCACGAAACAATATACCAAAATTTATTGATTTAGTTTATTGCGTTTACATGCATGCAAAACAGACCGACAGACAAATAACCTTTCGACAGATTTGGTTCAAAATTTAATCAGAATCTACATTTTAGACGTTAAACTTGTATTCTCGCCTGGCCTCTGGCTAGGTCGGGTATCGCACAGTATGTTAAACCTGTATATCCAATTTTATTTATCTAGTTCTTTACATTTTGAAGTTATCAAGTTCGATTGTATTTGAAAAACCAAAGATTTTCTTTGGAATAGATTTCGTTCAAAACTTGATAGAAATCTACAAATTTTCATAACGCAATGTAGTAGTAGTAGTGTAGTGTCCATAACGCAAAGCATTTTAGAGTTTCATAGAGAGACAAACATATAATGCTCAAAATATGTTTTTCGAACAGGGAGATCTGAAATGTGGAGATTCGTCAGTATCTAGAGTTGAAATTTTTGGACGGTTACAATGCTTTCACTATACTTCGCATGCAAGAAAGTAAAAATGGGAAATAAGAAGTTTCTGCATAATGTTGCAGTGTTTACTATAACTAATGCAGTATTTATGTGATTTATTAACAGTGTTTACTATACCTATAACTTTGCACGAATTATCTTAAAAAATTGAGTTTGAGAAATTGTAATTGTAGATGTGGTAATATTTATGATGACATTCCACACTATATTTTTCCATTGCCCTATTCTTCATCATTTGAGAAAATTTATTAAACCTCAACTAAATATTTCCAAAATTCTATTAAACAATACATTGACTTTATAAGCTCAAAATACTTTGCATTTCCTATATCATAATGAAAGCAGAATTTTCCAAATTGAACAATAATGTATTCTAGTTTGTCAAGCACTGTTAAAAGTGGACAGTATCTAGTGAGCACAAGAAAAAAAGTGCAAAAAGAACTCTATCAGACCTTTTGTTCCTGATCCTGGACTCTACCTTAGACTGAGCCATTGTATATATTTATTTTTCTGTTTATTTATTTTTTCATTTATTTACTCATTTTTCATTTGTTTATTTATATTTTTCTCTTTGTTTTTTTTATTGTTTTTTTTGGTTTTCTCAATTTAAATTGCCTATTTTCTGTAAATTTTATCATTTAAAAATTATGTTTCAATGATGATGATGTTGGAATATTATGTAAGTTCTTCTGCTTGGGCCATTTAGACCTCTCCACTTTTTCTTTTTATGCCTGCTCCTTTTTTTTTGTTCCGGTTTTTTTTTTATCTTTGGCTGTTTTTAGCTTCTAGTACACAGGAAGGATTATGAAAAAAAATTTTGAATAGCTAGTCCTTTGATAGCCTTTTAAAATTTTATTTGTGAGCTTTTACCGGTGTAACGCCATTTTTAGCCCACACCTAATCACCATCAGAATAACTAACACAGACATTCATATATTTCCGTACCCCTCCACCCTAAAATTGAAAACATGAAGCATCGACACCTTTCCTTTTTATTGCACTTTTTATAAATTTGAAATGTGACAAATTGACCTAATTCTTGCTTAGGTCTTGCTTGTATTTAGATGCTGATAATTTCACTTTGAAACAAGCTTAATATATATTTAATTAAATGAGATTATGGACGTTCTAATGCTGTCCGTTCCGTTTGACCCTGATTCAAAATTTTGAATCATCGATAACCTGAAAAAAGAGTACCAATGTATCATGTCTAATCTAGATGAAAAATCGATTAATCCAAGTACTCAAGATTTTTCTCAAGATTTTTTTTTGTTATTGTTGTTGTTTTAAAAAATGACGATTGCCTAATTTTCATGCCACACGAGAAGATAATATCTACATTTAGAGCAGCAACAAAATGAGGATTAAATCTTGTATCTTGTCATCAGATTTTTTTAACCATATCTGTTAAACTATGTCAATGAACAAGAATGCAAGGGTCTTCGCACATCATGCCCTTAATATTTTATTTCATTTCACTAATTTATTCATTATTTTATTTCAATCCTTTGTCTTTATACAAGAGGATAAATGCTGATGAAATACTTTATTTACTGTTATGTAAAAAGTAAGCCTTCATAAAAAACTTATGTGCAGTGCAATATAAGCGAAATTTCCATTCTTTACAATCTTCAGAACTTCTAAGATTATTAATATTCAAAGCTAAAACTCTTTGATAACTTTTGTAAAAAAAAAGGGGGGGGGGAGAAATCTTAAAGTATAGTTTTAATAAATTGCTTTTAATGTGGATAAAATACACAACAAAAAATTTATGGTTTTAAGTTGTTGAATTGAACGATTATATTATTATATTATTATTCTATACCACGCAACTATAGAATATACAAAATAGGGAGAAAATTAGAACATCGCATTTTCGTGTTTTAATGAAAGACAATAAAATTGAGAAGAAAGTTCAAGTAAAAAAAATTATAAGTATTAAAAGGATTTATAGAATGAACTATCCAACATTAAGATAGCTCAGATAGGTCAGGATTAAATTTTTTAAAAATGCAAATTTAGAAAAATCTTGATTATTTGCTTTTATAGCGAAATTCTTATAAATCCACTAAAGTTTGAGTCATATGGAAAAGAATTATTGATAAACATTTTAGACTTATAACTGTATTATTTTCTTTTTGAGGTATTCTGATTGTTATCTGTATTATTCAGCTTTGCGAGAAAAAAAAAGTAATTGGAAACATAAATATATTGACATATGTCAGAGAAATATATTGACATATGTCAATCCTATTTTACAACATTATATTGCAATTTTAGTTGATATCTAAATCTTTTTTCAGAAAAAAAGTGGGAAAATTTATATTTAAAAATTTACATTTTGTCTCATGTCTTATACTTGACCACATTCTTCTGTATGCCCGAATGCATTCAGGCATAATAACGGATCAAGAACGACGATTTAAAATTTAATTTCTACCTACTTTTTAAAAAATACAGATCATATTGAAATCATTGAAGATTAAAATGACACTTCTTGTTCTGGATTTGTTTTCCTTTTATCCTCTCTATGAATTCGGATTGATAAAAAAGAAATTTTAAATATTTTTCGATTTTTTTTTCGAAAAAGAATTGAATATTTAAATAATGATACAGAAATTGATTGGAAATTTTTGCTAAATATATGCTTTTATAAAACAAATTTTTTAATAAAACTCTTACAGTGCCACTTAAATTTAAAAAAAGAAATCAAGAATATTTTCCAAGATTAATCCTTTTTACTTCATACGCTAACTTTTGTCAAAGGTTAAAAATATTTATAAAATTGGGGTGGTATGGATGTTTAAAGAGTAGGGTTTTGTCTCAGATACTATCATCTGGTCATTGCCATTTAGTGTGAACGACATGTCACGTGTTCCTTTGAATATAAACGATATGTCATATGTTTCTCTTAGTGGGAACGCTATATAAATACCTAACCTCTGTCGTTTATGTGAAATATATTTCACGTGTTCCCTTTATTGGGAATTACATGTCACCTCTGACCATGATCATTTAATGCGAAAGATTTGTTACGTGTACCATTTAGTCTGTACTATATGTCACAACTGATTATTATCGTTTAGTGTGAATGATATATTTTCCTTTAATGACACTGAATACTACCAAAATGGTTCATAATTTAATTTTAAAAGGATAAGATTAGTTAAAATAACATAAGTCCTAAAAATTACAGCATGCTAGAAGTAAAAATATTTAACACTAATTTCAAAGCCGATATATTCCCAGAAAATGTCGATGAAATTTATGTTGAAAGCTTAATGATACTAGATTTTAAAAGATTCAGGTTTCAGCTCTATCAAATTTATCTGATTTATCTCATGCATACAAAGTATTTTAATCTAATTTGCCAATACAAAAAAAATAATAATAAAATAATCTAATTTCTTAAGACAAAAATTGAGCCATGAAACCACTGACTCTTCATATAAAATTCGGAAGTAACACATGAACATAATAAGAACTTCCTGCGATAGCTACAAAAGATAACACCTACTTGACCTGTGGTAGGTACATGTTCACAACACAAATCGGTTTCAGGTCTTGCATTCTTTAGAAATCTTGTTTCACTTCAAATTAGCATGGAATTTATATTGTAGGATGGTGCATACGATGGCACGCAGTCATCGCTAGACCGCATCGTCCATTCGAAATCACTCATCCTACTGTTCCAGATCTGACGCAGGTGGCCTTGATCTTCGCCGAACAAGAAGCAACTATCTCTCGCAAACGAACCGTAGAATATGGCAAAAAAGAACTGTGAAAAGCAATTTTAATGAGCAGTTTATTTCTTACGAGTATTTTAGAACGAATTACAAAGTTAGTTTATTAGAACACCTTGGAATCGCACATTTAAATATGAAATGAATCTCACATCTGGGGAGAAGATTCCAAGTGGAGGGTACACTTTCACATAGCTTCTAAAACAAGAATAACAAGACTATTCTTACCAAATGAGTGTGGCATAAATTTTCGATACCTTTTCTCTAGAATTACAAATGAATAAAATTATTTTGGTAGAACATTATTCCAGAAATTATTTAATACAATGTAAGCGGGTACTTTAAGGAGACATTAGATACAAAAATAAGATCTAATTTATCCTTGGGAATAAAATGACGGTCTTCCTGAATTTCAGCCATCAGTTTCATCGATTTTCATCAATCATGATATAAATTTCATGCTAAAAAAACACATTTTTATCAATTGGCAAGAAAGGATATGATGTAAATGTGTCGGTTCTTTTTTTCCTATAATAAAACTGAATAAAGGTATTCATTCAAAAAACTCTCAAAAATTCGTTACTTAAAAGAAAATGCGAGCCAAAAGTTTGCGGAAGTATGTTTTGATATAAAAATATTATTTCACCATATTTCTTCCCAAATACTTCTATGGAAAAAAAATGCATTGAGAAGGAATAGAAATGAATTCATATTGATACAGTAGTAAATAATTGCTGCAAACTTGCTTATAAAACAAATAAAATGGCTGAAGCATTTGTATTTTTTTTAACTTCTTTTCTTCACAAACTGTCACAGAGTTAGTTGTATTGTTAACTGGCGAGTTAATATACATACCTTCTAAGTTTAAAGCTACCAAATAGTGTTGTTAGAAAAAACGAGGAATATTAACAGTTATTTTATTATATAATGTATAAAATATGCATTTTTTTATATTTTATAGTTTCTAGTGATTGCACTCAATATTTTTTAATTTCTCAAAAAAAAAAAAAAAAAGCGGGAAAAAAGAAAAGGAATTATTAAAATGATAGTCAAAATAATTTTGGCATCTCAGTAAAAGTTACTTCCTTGTAATAGATCCTTTTTCTTTTTTTAAAATAATATTTACACTTGATTGAAAATAATTTTTCAGTTTATAAATTTCTTTCATCTTTTCAAATTATACGAAAATGTGTTAAAAAGGGTTTCAATTGCCAAAAGAAATACATATGCTGTTGTTAAGAGTTAACTCGAATATGAGAATAATTTTCTATGCTCTAGAATGTAAAAAATAATATTTCTTTCTTTCTTTGTTAGTTTTCAAAAAAAAATTCTTAAATAATAACTATTTTCAAAATTAATATTTAATTAAGAAATGGAGTTGAAAGTGAATTATTTTTTAAATAAAATTTTACATTTGATATAAACCTTTTGTCTTACTAAAACATTTTTGCATATTTACTTTTCCCTATAAATTTAGTGTATATATTTATATTTTAAGATTGAAATTGACAGAAAAAATATACAAATGAATTGAAATGGCTTTTTCAGATTTTTTGCTTCAGCCAGAAATAGATTTTGAAAGCGAAATAGGATTATATCTTTATATAACAATTTAAATTTGCTAATAAAAAAAAAGAAAAATTTAAGTTAGATATTAGATTTTCTTTTGGTATTCTACAAATATTTTTTCCAATAAACTATATTCTTTAATAAATTTGAATAATATTTCCATTATATATGAAATAAATATATTCAATAAATAATAAAAATATTTCCAATGACATAATACAAATCAAGTTTAATCGATTTCTAATTTCTTATAGTTGATTCAATACTTTAATTGACGCATTACAGCAAATGACCGATTAAGAAGCAACCGTTTGTCTAGGAGTAATACATGACAAACATCTTAGCTTCGAAAATTTCATTCAAAAGATAAAACGTAACTTCAAAGGAGAAAAAGCAAAAACCTACTCAATGATCCAATTTCGAATCTGAACCGTCAGGGAAGAATAAACTATTTGTCTATTAATCTATTATAAGACCTCTTATCAGCTATGCATCTACTATCAGGGTAACAGCGATTTAAACGCATGAAAGATCTTGAAAACCTACAAAACAAAACAGCACGCCAAATTAGTAAAATGGAGTATGGTTTGTCAGAAATATACATTCAAAAAGATCTTCAACTTACTACTGCTAATGAATTTCACTAAAAACTGTCCAAAAGACTCCATGAAAAACTAAATTAATTTAACAATACAAGAAACTGAAATCTACGAAGTACAACATCCAATGAACAGACAAAAATCCAGTAGATTTTTTCTGTATTTATTTCCATAAGACTTGATGCCTTGTCTCACTAACATGACTCCCACATAAAATTGGATTGCATATATGAATATGTACAAATGTTTTTTTATTTATTTATGCCAATCTTCATCTTTTTCATTTTTGTCACACTTACCATTAATTCTAATTTTATTCTATTACTAGCCGCCTTTTGCAACCAGTTGGTTTGCCATGATTAATAGTCGCAAAATTTTTAATTCAATATATAATTTGGTCTAAATAGCTTCTCCCGAAAAGTAGTTTTAAGTTTCATTTTTTGATAGATATATGATTCATATTTACCCTTATGCCATACTGTTCATTTTTACAAAGCATTTTTCCCCTTAAAATTCATAAAAAAATGGGTACAATCTGTTTTTTTCAACCTTTTAACAATGTTACTTAATTTCTAACAAAAAAAATCAATGTAAAAGTTGACATTTTTCTATTCGTTAATAGTATTTAAAATAAAAATTTAAATATTTTGCAGCTTCCCAGAATTAAGTAAATACATATCGCTGGGATTGCTTAAAATCTGATTCGGTAATAACGATTTGAGTTAAGGAAAGAAGTTCAATTTCATTATTTTGTACATTTTAATATATCGACAGTAATTCTGATTATAAAAAAATGAAAAGGAAAAAAAATCTGCAACTTTAATAGTGATTTTTATCAATAACTTTGGTGTTTTCCAGAATTCTTATGTTTTGTATTTTCGTTCCTGATACGTTTAATATTAATTCAAAATTTGTACATTCCTCATGTATCTGCAATATTAAAAATATTGATTACATATAGAAGAAGTACATAACAGTAGTAGCTTTGAAATTAGCCTTTTTTTAAATTTTAAAATGATGTAAAATTTAATTTTGTACTATAATGTTTTCAGAAGTTATCACGGAGCAACGAGAAATTTTTTATTTATTTTTTTAGTTAAAATTCAATTAGAATTTTAAAAAATGACTCCAAGGTGTACATTTCTGTAATCTAAAGTATATATGCGCCTAGTTTGGTAGCTGTATGTAAAATGGTCTACAAATATGCGTACACAATCGCACATTTATTGTATAAGGTACGAAAAAGTACCTCTACTGGTTTTCAAAGCACTTATTTATTTAATAAGTAATTATATTTATTATTCCACTTTCCCTCAAGCAATAGTTATGTCTGGAGGTAAATAATTATTGAATTCAAGAACACCGCCAACCGGACAGCACATTGGCATAAAAAGCAACATCACTTATCTCAATTTTCCAAATATTATAAGAAACGGATAAGAAATGTACATTTTTCATAATCAATAATAAATATTTCAGATTCCTTTTCATTTCTAATATGAACACAAAATTTTATATTAGAAGAGAAAAATAAAAATTAATCTATTGGTTGGAAATAATTAATTTTTTTTTGAAAATTGAATAAATTATAGTTAAGTGACGGAGTATTCATTAAACTTTTCCTTTTTTGTTATCTGACTCACTGTCTGATCAGATAATTTTTTTTAAATCTTTATTTTCTTAGAAGTAATTTAAAAAAAAAAGAAATTAATTCTAATTTTTAATTTTTATAGAGAATTTAAAATCTATATTAGATGTAGAAGTAACATATAGATTCCTTCATTTACATATACATCTTTCCCAAAATTTTCAAAATATAAATTTTTTAGAAAATATGCAGGGAATTTTAAATTTTCTCCTGACAACAACATATTATAAAAGTTTTTTTTATTTGTATTAAAAGAATCTATATTTGTATGGTGACATTTGATTTTGACTGATTGTAATAACATTTTTGAATTATAAGAATTTTCTCTCTCTCTCTCTATTTTAGTTTTTGCTTATTCCTTTAAAAAACAGAAGAATTTTTGAGAACCTTATTTATTTAAAAATTATACTCTAGAATTATTCTTTGTAGCTTCTTTATTGCTGTAAGAAATAGTTCCAACTCAAAACGTTTGTCTAATTATATTCGAATCGCTTGAAATGTCAACCACTGGTTTTCCCAAACGATGTGAAAATGACGCTTTTCAAAAAACATTCGATTCTCATTTTATTTTGACGATTCTGATGCCTATTTGCGAGAACAAATGCGGAAAAGAAAGGAAGAAAGAATGGGAATATCTTTAATGACAAACGATAGGCGCTGAACCGAAACTTAGCAATCTCGTAACAAATGCCTCAAGAAGAACAAATTGAATTGGTAATATGACACGCTTCGTGTTCGAATTTGTGTTTAAATCGAACAAATCACCGATGCAATGAGCCGTTTTATGAAAGACCTACACATTGAAACATTCATTTCCGCAAAAAAGCAAAATGTCAAAGAATAAATTTCTTCCTTAAATCTATTCTTTAAAGACACGCACTTAAATGTTTTCATACATGAAAAAGTAGTTTCACCTTTAAAAGTTTTATTAAATCTGATCTTAATATAAATAAAAACCATTGTGGTATGTACATATAAAGATAGGCATTTAAATTTCATATCTCCTTCGAAACAAATAACCTGAATTCAACCAAATTTTGCACTTAATGTATAAAGCACGAGAAAGAATACTGCTAGCTTTTCAAAGTACAAATATTCAGTTAATTAGAAATTAACATAACTTTCAAACATTTTGAAATACTCTAAATTGAATTTTTTTTTAAATTCTATTTTATTTTAATATATGTTTTGACAATACTTCTATTGGTCTTAAAGTAGTGATATAGCTATGATTGAAAACCAAGTTTAAATCAATCGTTCAAGCGCAGATAATTTATCTTTCATTCAGCACTTGTGAAAAAAATTTACAGCATTAACATAACAAATATTAATAATTCTAGATAAAATCATCTTTTGCAAGTGATATTCTAATTTTAATTTAAAAAAAAACATTTCTAACGATAAAAGTATTCTGTATATTATAATATTTTAAATAAAAGTAGTTCTTACTTTAAAAGTATTATATATGAGAGGACTATACACCCGAAAAACTCCGAATATATCAACTAATACCAAATAAAAGTATCTTTGGATATAAAAAAATTGTTATAACCACTTATCATTAATATTAAAATTAAGATTAAAATGGCGCCACAAATTTTTGTTAAAAATTGTTAAAAATTAAAGTGTTAAAAATTGTTATGCTCTCGTAATAATTTTTTTTCAAAAAAAATTAGTTTTAAATTTTAATTAAACTATATAGTTTAAGTGATCATCGACAATGTTCTATATTTAGAAATAAAGATGTAACTCGAGATTTTTTTCTGCAATTAATTCGAAATAATTCATAAATCTTCATTACAAACATATTTTAAATTCTCACTTAAGGTTTCTCCATCTTCTCTTTCTATTACAGGACAAAAAAATTAACAACACCCATTTCTTAAAATAGATCCTTTTATATTGTATAAAATGATATTTCGTGATATCTTTTAATTTTGTAACTATAAGAAATTATTATTAAGTAATAAAAGTCACATCCAAAACTACAATTTCTACCACCAGAAATAAATATTGATGAAATTTTTTTATTAAAATCTTCTTATTTGATTTTTTTTAGTTAAGAACACTAAATCTTTTAGAAAATTCTCCTCTAAAAACGCAAGAAAGAGATTCAAGCTAAATTATGTTTATATTTCCATTATAACTGAGTATGCACTATAACACCATATAAAATGGACCTAACAGGAAAAAGATTTATGAAAATATAAAAAAGTAATCAAATAAACCAGAAATAATCTTTCCAAGTAACATATAAACAAAGCATTTTAAATGAAAAACACATAAAAACATTCGATGATTCTGAAGTCGAATTAAGTTTTACAACTCCTGAAGAAAAAAACCCCATCACATAAGAGAAAATGGGGTCATCAAATAGAAGTGTCCATTTCAAGGTCAAAAGAAAAAAAATAGGAAGACCACCTTCCCACTGAACGTGTTAGCACGCATTTTGATAAGTAGGTGCCCTATGCCACCACTCACACAGTTTCTGCGGAACTGGTTTACAGTCGAATGTCATAAATTCTTTGAACAAAATAATTCTTGGATAAGAGTTAAAGAACCGAGCATATTCCACTTAGTTTTGGAAGCATAACTACAATCAACTATGACATAAAAAAGTATTCATTAATACTAATTAGAACTATGGATCCATCGGTAGCAAGTTAAAATAAAAATAAAATTTATTCTTTACAAAATTTATTTCTTACCTTGAATTTAAGATTCTTTATTAGTCAGCACTTTCGAAATTTTGGATGTAGGAATGTAATTGAATATCGAATATTTCTAATGTTTTCCTGAATACATTGCTAATGTTTCAGTAGATCTGTTATGTTTCTGTGTCTAAAAGCAAAGGTACAAAATGTTTGATAATCAGCAATCTATTATATAGCTTTGGCACGGTATTTAACTTTGCAAATCGAATGAATTTTATTGTGATGTTGAATATTCATTGAAAAATAAGCAAAAATGTACTACAGAACAAGAAAATTAATAAAAATTGTTGTAAATACGCTTAACAATTAAAATAATTTTCTATTGCAAACTGACTTAATTGTTCAGCGTGCTGTAATACATTTAAGTGACGTCACAGTTGCGCCATAAAAACAATGACACAGTGGTGTAGAGACTATAAGGAACAAGAGGGCATTGTGACAGCAGCCGCTATGGAAACAAAATATTAATATTATTGAGCCGGTTTTAAAAGTTAAATATCATGCGGGATTTAAAAATTATATTATGCCCCGGGCGTCATTTACCTTTGCTACATCATTGCAGTTGCGTATTTCATTTATCATTTCATTACGCATTATTTTATCGTTATATTATCATGTCCTTTTTCACCAATAAAATGTTTAGTTTATTCCGAAATTAAATTAACTATTTTATTTCCTGTTTTAACCAAGATAAGCATGAATAGATTCGATTCCGAATATATTCTGATGTTACACGACACACACAAATGTATTTTGAGATGGGACTCATATTTTTGAATCGTAGCTGGATGACTCGCAACTTTTCAAACTTCACCCCACACCAACATGGAACTTATGGGTTTTGGAAGACGAAAGCATTCAATAAACATATCTTTTCACGAAATTTTAATTTGATTTAAAGGAATTCTTAAAAATAGCTATATGAAAGAATGCTAGTAATTTTATCTTTAAAATTTAAAAGTATTACCGATAGTTCCATTTAATGAAATCATTGGTAATAAAATTTCATGTTTAACTATTATTTTAATATAAAACAGCTTAAAAATTCATTTTAAATAGAAAATTGGAACAGAAAATTTTAGTTGGAAAAATTAACCAAACAAAAATAGGGATTCTAATGCATTTTTAACATGGAAACATTTTTAAGTTGTGAATAAAAAAAAAAGGCTATACAATTAAATTCAAAGGAATGTCTATCAAAAATGGAATAAATGAAATATATAAGTTTAAACAGCAAACAATCAAAAGCTTTCATCGATCCTTTAAAATCTTTTTGTGATGAAATCGATTATTTTAGATTCAAAAATCGCGTTTGCAAAGTGAACATTTTAATTTCCAGCTTTGATGTCAGTTATATAACATGACGATTTCTTTCATAGAATTCCACGAAACATATGCCACTCTCCTTTAAAAAAATGCCATTTAAGAATCAGAACATCTGACTTTTAACTGTCTAATTTACATTAGACAATATAAATACAAAGAACAGAGATATTTATTTAATTACGAATGAAAATTTTGAAATGTTCTTTGATCTATTCAAAATATTTTGGTGCTAAAACTGATTATTTTGGATTTATGATTTCTACAATACAGCTTTAAGTTTTTAAAATGCCATTTATCATTTTGAACCTTGACTTCAAATTCTTATATCACATTAGCTTCACCAGAAAAATTCCTTAAAAACATATTTTATTTTGAAAAATAAAACACTAAAATCTCGAAATCTTATTACGTTTTTATTTCAAGATATCTGTGTAAAGAGTAAATAACATTTTATTCAGCACAATGCAAATTCCAAAGTATTCTTTGATGCTTTCAAAGGGCTTTTGTGCCAAAATTGATATTTTTAGATTTAATGACCTCTGTTCTATGCAAAGTGTGCATTTCTTTGACAAATATTCTCGTCTATTTTTCGTATCATAAGGATTATCCACAAATCCACTAAAAATTGGCTGGATTTCTTTATCTTATGTCCTACCATAAGGATTAGTTTTGACATATTTCATGGAAACATGCATCACATCTAAAAATATTGCGATTCTAAAGATTCGGTATCTCTACTTTTTAACTGTTCGCATTTACCTCAAGTGATCTGAATATAGAGCAGAGAACCAAATTATTCAGTACAAAATGAAAATCTTTTAGAATAATTTATTTAAAATATAGTTAAAATGGTAAAGTTAGTTTTTCGTGACCAAGTTTCTTTATCTATGTTCACATTATTTCATGAGTTAACATTTGGAACGTCAAGATAATTTCCTGCGTGACATCGAAACTAAGCCTGAAACTCTCTTTTCTTGGTTCCATTTTGCTTGAATAAATTGAAATTCGTGCCATGCTTTTGAACTACTTACTGTAATTGTTTACAAAAACATCAAGAAAAAATTTGAAAT
Source organism: Argiope aurantia (assembly GCA_026543865.1). Classification (NCBI taxonomy): domain Eukaryota; kingdom Metazoa; phylum Arthropoda; class Arachnida; order Araneae; family Araneidae; genus Argiope; species Argiope aurantia. Next base: position 152,104 of record JAPMOR010054877.1, on the reverse strand, counting down.
TCAAAATTTTTTTATTCTGAATTATGCAATCAAGACAGATTGATAGCATTTAAATTTTGTTTACTGAATTTTAATGTGCTGATATACTTTAATTTGTCGTTCTAGAAATTTTAAAATTTATCATTTTGAAAAATGCAATATAAAGTGCAATCGCACTATCTATTTTCAATCAAATTTTGTTTTCTAATAAATTATTCAGTTCACGAATTTGCTCTATTTATATAAATGATAAATTTCTTCTCTAAGCCTGAATGCCTTAGAAAAGTCATAATGATTTAGAAATGACTTCAGATGCGGTCACGTGATAGCAAATATTTGTAACATCACAGCCACATGATAAATGTGATGGTGCATTGTATTTAATATAATTTAAACGCATGTTATTTCCCTTTGTGTTAGAATAGCAGATTTTTTCTCTCATTTCAAGATGCGCTTTCAACATTAAAACAGCATGAATCAACCAAGCTGCATTATGTGATCAAGAATTGATTCATTTTACTCACAAATCAAATTGCTGGATAAAAATGAATCCGATATTTTTCATATAGATAGATGTATTTCTTTTTTTAACATCTAATATGGTTAAATAGTTAAATATTCAATGTTCAATGCATAGATCTAATATATTTAATAATTTTCAAAAAATTAATGAGTACTAAAGCATGTTGATTATTTAAGAAAAGTGCAATATCGTAGAAGTGCAATATTAAAGAAAGAAATAGCGTCTCATAATATTCATTTGTTAAATAGAGACATTAAACAAGCAAAATTTTCTAGCATATTCTGTAATAAATTTATCATGACAGCGAACGCCTTACATGTTACTGGCGTACAATTGTTACGAAATATTAACCTTTGTTGTGAATTTAGCATTTTTACTAAATCTATCGTGTGATACTTGACGAATTATTTGCGATTAAACCCTGGCACATGGCTAATAAAATCCAAAAATCCTATTTATATTTCTCATGTTTTTCTCAACAGATTGAAGAAAAAATTTGACTCAAAACTGCACTTATAGCCACAAATTCTCATACGAAATTTGATACATTTAAGTCATTGCGTTTTCGAATTATTGCATTTATTTATTTTTGAAAATATAGACCTACAAACGTAACTGGTTTTGGCTCAAAATTTGACATGTCTGCACTACAGATGTCTGCACTAGAGATGTTAAATCTGTGTACCGAATCTTATTTATCTAGCTCTCTTCGTTTTGTAGTTATCGTGTTAACTTATATTCGAACAGCCGGACAAACGGACTTCCAGTACAGATTTTAATTTAATATTTGATAGAATGTAAAGACCGCTTACCAAATTTCAACCGTCTAGCTCAAGTCATTTTTGAGTTATTTTTGTCACAGACAGACGAATATTTTCGAAAAATATGTTTTTAAACTGAGGGAGATCTAAAACGTGGAGATTTGTTCAGTTCTCGAGTTCCAATTTTTCGACGATTATTGTAATTTCTCTGTACTACGTATATGAGAAAGTAAAAATCAATTATTCAAAAACTAAATTTTTCAGCCTAAGAGATTATTGATTATTGAATGGATTAAATAATTAGAAAAAATATTAAAATCTAGTAATTTTAAATAAACTGAAATTTCCATACACGTTGTTATGAATGTAATGCATGAAGCAATTGGAAAAAGTTAAAAATTTCCTTTAATTTCTAAAACATTTTTTTTCGTCATAAATGATTATCTGAGTAAAGTTTAAAATAATGAGAAAAATTAAAAAGTGGTTTATTTTCAAAAAATTTAAATTTTTCAGCATAAACTATTAGTTAAGCTAAGAGAAAATAATTAGAAAATTATTTTTAAATTAATATTCCATTTAAAACTATTTAAAGAGAAAATATTAAAAAAAATTATCAGAAGCACAAGAATACAAATTTAATTAAATCTTCCGTTTAATTAATTTTTGTAAAATTTAAAAAGACGTTTAAATAAAAAGATCACTAAAGAATTTAAATAGATTTAATGTATAATTTAGAGGCAAAAAAGATGTCTTAATTCATTGGTTTCATTCGAAGATATGTGGATCCACAATATTTTTACGTTTCTCCCTGTGGCTTTAAAAAAAAGAGGAAAAAAATATTATATAATTTTTCTTCCTGGAGTTCCCTAAATCAAAGATATCTATACCTCTTTTCCTTGGCCCTGACATTGTCACGCCACTGCGAATAATGCGGTTCAGGGAAGCTACTTATAATGCAATGAATCATAGTTTGCTCTACTGATTGATGGACTCGGGGAAACAAATGAATGGATAGCCACGAGTGGACCGTCCAGTCACATATTTCCTTGCTTTATTAATTCATAATTCATTGCGAAACTGATATTTTGGATTTGCTTAAAAAAACGATAGACCTTGGTCTCTATTTTCCCTATTAAATATGATGAAGGTCGTGATTTTAATTAAGATAAATATGATAATGAAGGATTTCATTGGACGGTTAATTTCTTTCCCAGAAAAAACAAATTAATTGGAACAAATATTGCGAATGATCGTTTGTAAATATAAAACATACCGGTTTGTTCCATGAGCGCAAAAGTTTTGCATATTTCAAATCATTATTTTTTTTTAATATTCACTCACGAATTCTCTTAATCTTTTTTGCCTAGTTTTGAACCTTCAGTTTATGATTGTAAATATTTTCAATAGAGCAAATCAATTCATTCACTTCTGCCGCTAGACAAAAACAAAATATTCCATTATTGAGTCATTCGTTGCTATTAATTATTAAAGCAAGAATTCAATCCGATTCTGTGTTTTGAGAGAAATCATTAGCATTATTTTTAACGATATTTTCAATCAATATTATATTATTATTATTATTCATTTATTTTCACGAAAATAACCGTTCTATGTCAAAATTTTCACTACTTCAAACTTTGTTATCCCTTTATTCCGACTTCATTTGGAAGTTAATTCATAATTTGAAAGATCTTGAAATAAACAAAACTGTCTGTTCTGTAGAGTAATATTATAAAATCAGAAATTACAACCTCTCGATTCTTATATATTATTACTTCCTCTCGTACGAAGCGTAGAAAAAGAAAACATTGTAATCATCGAAAAATTAGAATTCGAGATTTTAATGAATCTCCACGTTTTAGACCTCCTTGAATTCAGAAAATATATTTTTAGCATTATGTCTATTTGTCTGGGAACACGATAATTCAGCTCAATCGAGCTAAGCTGGAAAAATTTGACATGTGATCTCTATTCTAAATTTGTAGATTTCAAATTTTGAACGAAATCCCTTCAGAGGAAATCCGTCTGTCTGGTTGTCCGAACATCGTTAACGCGGTAACTATAAAGAGAGCTAGATGGATAAAATTTATTACACAGATTTAACATCTAATCAAGTAATGATAATAAGTATCAAATTCAGAACCAAATCCGTCAAAGATTGAGTGTCTGTCGTTTTATATTTTAACATGAGCATTAATGACATAATTACAAAATTCAGACTTAAATATGTGAAATTCTGTATGAAATTTTGTTATAATTGTTTGATTGTAATAGATCGGAAAAAATGCATCCAAAATACACATTAGATTTTTTTAGCATTTGTGCATTTATCACATCCCAGCGGTAAATTGTCAAGGATTGCACTTTTAAACAATTACTTTCGTCAGTGGCATTCGATTAAATGTACACAGGTGCATTTCTTGCAAGAAAGTTGCCTGATGATCACTCCCGTTTTCTGTTTAGTGTCATCAAATAATAAAAGATATTGAGTTTGGGGAAATACTTTTTACCCTTGATAGATTTGATCTAAATTTTGATACAGACCTATCATTTTAGTATAAAACCCATACCAAATTTTGTTTCCCTAATTACTTTAGTTTTTTAGCAATCATGCTGACATATATATGGATAAACTGACAAAAAACAATGCTGACATATATATGGATAAACTGACAAAAAACAATGCTGACATATATATGGATAAACTGACAAAAAACAATCTACCTTTTAATAGATTTGGTATCAAACTCAATGAAATATGCCATTTTGGTGTAAACACATACCAAATTTCATTCAACTAGATTGTTGCTTTTTTTAGTTATCTACAAGTCGGTTGGACATATAGACTTTCCTTTATTGACAAATTTAATCAATCTGACAAAATCAAAATTTGATATAGATTACACAGATCTACAACTCTGATTTTAAATCCACATACTACATTTGACAAGTCCATTGAATTTTGAATTTATTGTAATTATATTCAAGGCTATGAAATTCCATAAATGTATATTACGGGATTAGAGAGATTTAAAGTGGAAAGATTCATTAAAATCTCAAGTTATTGCAATTTTATCAATTTAAGGGAAGGTACAAAAAATTTATAAATCAACCAGTAATTTTCTGCTCGATTAAAATATTCTACTAACATTGCACTTAATAATAAGAAAATTAAAAAAGATATTTTATTTAAAAAAATAATTAAAAAGGTATATTAAAATTAAAAAAAAACTGCAAAGTCGTTTTCTTTTCTAAAAAATAAAATGCCACTCTTATGAATATGAAAATATTTATAAAATTGATAAATGCATATAATTAGCACAAATCGCATTATGATATCAAATACCCTCGAGGATGTCAAAATATATGAAAAATTTAATGAACAATTACACATAATTTAAAACTCAAAGATAAAAAGATAGAAAATTTCTGATAAATCTTAATTCTTGTGCTGATTTCAATTATAATTACTTAATTTAAATTAAAACTAAATCAGTTGACTTCTTTTTAAAAGATAAAATACACTTTTTGAGGAAAAAAAATTTCAATACAATTATGGAAATGCTTACACGCGATGCTAGCACTCAGTTCTGTGTTGATATCGGGTTGTGGTGGTTCGAACATTCGCATTATAATGCTTATCTATCGAAGCGAATACGGATTTGAAATGAAAACATCTAAAAACATTTTTTTAATAACAGCATTAATATTTATCCTCTACACCCCTGATTGTTGTAAGAGGAAAACTACTTTGCTATGGTGAATAACATTAAAATATTAAAATGCATTTTAAAATATAATTAACTTGTGCAAATAAATTTGCAGATTACCTTCAAAGATAAGATTGTTTAGTATAAAATTGGCTGGCTTAATTCTTCAGTTCATAATATTGCCATATTTAAATACTCTGTTATCTTTTTCTAGTAAAAGTATTACATACATTCTGTTGAATGCAGAATGTCTATGCATGCATTTTGTAGAAAGTATGCATAATTTAATGCAGACATTCGACAGAATTACTTATTTAGATTTTCGTAACTCCTGTCTTAGGCAACTTAAAAATTCCTACTCAAATGTTCCATACAACTTAGCAGGACAGACTATTCAAGTATTGCATATAAAAAACTTATTATTAGTCATAAGTTAACCTTTCTAATTTTACATACAAATTCCTTAAATAAATATAACATCCAAATTTGAAAACAATTTTTTTAAATCTTGTGTAGCTTGAGATTTAAGTGAGTTCTACGAAGTAATTCACGAAGCTGTATATATAATGAAACTTCTTAACTCAATCGTTCATTAATTTACCGTAATCCGGATTAATTTTTATTCGTTATAATATTCTAAAAAATTCTTCGTAATGTCGCAGATATTCGATTATGTGTCCTTTAATACAATGGAATCTATAATGCAATAAATGTGTTGTAATAATCACTGCGCGTAGTTTAATTGTTTAAAATTTAAAAATTTTAATTTTATTTGATATTTTTTTTAATTTTGTGCATTATTAATATTAAAAGAAGTAGGAAATTTGATTAAAAATCATATTTATATACATTATAAAGTCTTATTAAAAATGCCTCATTGTAGCTAAATAAACTATGCAATTCATTAATTACTCATAAAACTGGCTATTATGTTTAAAATGCATTAAAAAATATTTAAAGTAAATAAAAAAATTATGTACAAAATGCTATTGTTAATTTAATTGAATCAAAATAGAATAGTACTTCTTAGTGAATATAAAATCATAATTTTTTTTACTTGATCAGATAATCTAAAACCTTTTAAATTACCTGATTAACTATTCGCGCTGCATTTTGAATGCAAAAACAACCTGCAAACTAAAATAAGAATGAAAATTCTTTCGGGCCCACAAGATTCATATGAGTAGAAAAAAATAATAGGGAAATGAAACCATAATTTTTTAATGTTCCAAATAATTTTAATTCAAGACTTCAATTATTAATGCTTTACTCAAGATTCTGGATAAATATTTTATTTAAGAAAATTTTTAATCAATTAGTTTAAATTAAAAGAAAAATTTCTGAACATTCTCACTGACATATATTTTCTTAATTTTCATATTATTCCTATGCCAAAATAATAATAATAATAATCTCGGAAATTTAAAAAATTACCCTTTTATATTTAATGTTACTGCAAACTCTATCAAATAAAATACTTAATTGCGTCTTATTTGCACAGAATTAACGAACTTTTAAATTTCTAAACTAAAATTGAATTACTGAAGAGACACCATAATTCGATACAAAAAATACTTACATTTTTATAAACATTTTAGGAGTTTTAAGGAAGTTACTTCTAAACACCAACACATTTTCAAATCAGAAAACGAAAGAAATTAGCTTACAAGAGATTAAATTATTTCACAGGACTTGATAAAAAATATAATAAAAACCCAAAACAAAAACAAAATCACTAACCCAAAACAAAAACATTTAAATAACCTTGAAAAATATCCTACCTGAGGAATTCAGCTATTATTTTTTTTTCCTCCAAAAAACACTCCGTTTTTCTTCCTTTCCTTCCTATAATCCTCAATTTTCACTCCTGAAGAAATCCATGAGCGAACAATCTGCACATCCGTCTCTCTCGCCAACCGATTCGGATCCCATTCGGTTCGAGAACCGGCCAGCCAGGCACCTTGAACATTTTTTTTCTTTCCATCCGTGGGGAAGAAGTAGGTTAGAAGACCGGAATCTGAGAGGACTGGAAGCGGTGGACTACAAATCGCAGATGCGTGGACATCAGCCAAAGAGTATTAACCTGTGGGAGATAGCCGGCTTGTTTATAAACACCGAAAAAAAGCAGTTTAGAAGAAAACACGCCTTAAAACTTCCTGTTTCGATGGAGAAATTAGGGAAGTTTTTGGATATTAATCATCTAGCTAGATTAATAAATGTTTCCTTGCATAATCTCCGAATTAATTTTTGTTCAATAAACTTTTTTCTCTTCTTTGCTTTTATTTATAAGATTGAAATTAATATAATTTGTTGATATTCTTTTAATGACTGTTTATATCTTCTGATATATTGACCGCCCTATCCTAAAAATATTTTATGAAATCTTATATCTAATACACAAAAATTAATTTTGTTTGTTCGTATTTTATGCACTGCCGTACCATTCATCCGATTGCGATAAAACTTTGCCAACTTATTGCTTGCATTTGGGCGAAGGTTATAGGTGTAGTACAATAATTATATCTAAAGTAAAAAAAAAAAAAAAATAGAGAGATAAATATTATTTATGCTTCTTCTTTATATATCATTTAATTTCAATGAATGTATTTATTGCCGTCAAGAAAATATGCTTCTTTCTATCATTAGTAATTAAACAAGCTAGCTATTTGAAATTTCAAACGATATTTCCAAAATTATTTCGTCTGTGGCAGCAACGTGCCGGGTACCAATTAATTATGCATAAATTAGTTCTGAAATTTGAGAATGTGTGTTCTGTGAACATAACTCAAAATCGAGAAAGATCAGTTGTATACAATTTCATATCTCATATCTTTAAAAGAGAAATTCTTATATATATATATATATATATATACCGTGCATCTCGGAAACGGTTCTAACGATTTCGATTCAATTTTATGTTTAGGTAAGGTTTTGCTTTTTAAGTTTATCTATACAGATGTCTTTCCTGAAAAAACTCGATTTTACACACTTACACACACGCACAAAACCCCATTTTTTTATAACTAACTATTAGAGCCTTTTTCTATCTGTTCTCATGCTAACAATATCATATAGCGCCATCTCGTAAATTATGTGGTACTTGCATTGTTGCTATAGAGTGATAACCTACTGGTACCTCAAAATTTTGTGAAATGGCGCTGATGGATGTGGGGGGGGGGGGTAAGATTGAAAAATATTTATATACAATCAGTATTTATATGTAATCAATATTTATATGTAATCAGTATTTATATGTAATCAGTATTTATATGTAATCAATATTTATATGTAATCAGTATTTATATGTACTCGTATCTAAATATTTTCACAAAAAAAAAAAAAAAAAAAAAAAAAACCTACAATCTTACACACACAAACTGCCGGACGAAGCTTGCTTCTCAGATATTGCTATCTTTACACTATTAATACATTTACACTTATTGGCACCTATCATATTTACATTTAATTGGTATCTGTACCGAATTGTAAACGAAATACCTTAAGAGGAAGTCTGTCTTTCAGTTCTTATGCATGTGATAAGGATTGATTGAAAAACTCCCCTATTCGAGGTATAGCAATGTGGAATATGATTCTATCTTTAAAAAGGTAGATGTGTATTGACTAAATCTGTCACATTATAGATTATCTTTTTTTTTTGTCTTTATAATATGAGCATGATAACTAAGATTTAATTCATTCTTATTACACTTTTTTATATATTCCACTTATCTTAGATCATGTTTATGATATCTTTAAGTAAAAATGGAAATGATGATATTTCCATTTAATTTTGACGATGCACAGAAAAACAAATTCCAAAATTAAATAGCCTAAATTGCTTCTTAATAAGGTTATCTTTGTATTTTTTTTCTTAGCTTGTTTACTGCTTACTGCATATCTGTATCAAATACAAGTTATTAAACCCCTCAAAAAAAAAAAAAAAAAAGATAAAACCAGCGGGAGTAATCTCCACAAAATCTTCTCGCACACTTTCTAAAAAAAGTTATTATACCAGAGGAAACTTTGAATGGCATTGGCGTACAATAGTTACGATACGATTTATTAACTTTGCCGTGACTTTAACATTTTTTACTGAATCTGAAGTGTGATCCTTGGCGATAGTTTTGGCAATTAACCCCTGGCGAGAGTTTAATAGTATCCAAAATTCGAATTTGTGTTTTAGACTTGTTTTTCTCATTTGACTGAAACAAAAATGCAACATAAAGCTGCACTTGTAATGACAAAGCACATTCAAAATTAGATATATTTAAGTCATTGCGTTTTTTGAATTATCGCGTTTACATATTTCTAAAAGTAGAGCCGGTCAACCCATAGTTAGAAGAGCCTCAACACTTCGTAAATGTCTATGCTATAGATGTTAAATCTATGTATTGTATTTCGTCTATCGTGCTCTTTCCGTTTTTTAGTTATCGTTTTAACTTATAATTGAAAAGCCAGATAGACAGACATCCACTGAACGGATTTTACTGAAAATTTAGAGAAATTTAAAAATTTGATGTAAAGACTGTAAACAAAATTTCATACTTCTAGCTCAAAGAGTATTTAAGTTATTTTTTTCACAGCCAGAGAGACATTTTCCAAAATGTGTCTTTAGAATTCAGGTAAGTTTAAAATGTAGTGATTCTTCAAAATTTCAAGTTCGGATTTTTTTGACGATTACAATACTTTCTCTGTACTACGTATACGAGACATAAAATATAAGAATTCAAAGATAGTTTTAAAAAAATTAAGGAAATGCCCATTTCTAATCAGAAACGTTGTTGGAAGATAATATTTTAAGGATTGCTACACTTTTATTTTATTTTTAAAAATGTGCTCCTTATTGTTTCAACGATAACGTACGCACAGAAAAATGCATTTAATACCATCACAACGTGTATAAATATATATCAATAAGTAAACAATTGCAAATATTATTAATTTACTTAATATAAAAATGTGTATACTTATCTAAAATAAACTTCTACAAAAAAAAAATATGTTTATAGATATTTTTAAGAACTTATTTAAAAAACGTCTTTAAAAATAAACTGATATCATTGCAAAGGTTCATTTCTCAATTTTAATTAGGTGTTTTTATTGTTTTCTCAACGAACGCAATTATATGCTCCGAAGTTATTGAGAAAAAATAATAAAATTTTGGCTAATTTTCAGTCAAGCTGGTTTAGAATTCTCGACCCAGTGTTGGAGGATAAGGTTTCCTAGTGGTAATGGCTTACTTTATAGCTCGCGATTTCATTTGTTCACTGAATATCCGTTGTGAGTGCTGATCTTTAAATCCAGAAAAATTTAAGCATAATTTGAAATTTCAAAGAATTTGAAATGATATTTAATTATAGTCTAAGCGTCATCCAGGTCACATTACCAAGTTGAATTCTGAATTTTGATGAGGTTTTTTAATCGAGTTCATAGAATTACTTCACAGCACGGCTTAAAGCGAAATACAAGTAAAAGATAAATGATTGTTGTATTTTTCTTCAGGTGATTGAATTGATGCTATTGAATGAAGGATTCTAACTAATGCTATTCCTTCTTTGCTGTTTATCCAGTATATCTAGTTTCAGCAGATCATAAGGTGATCTGCATTTTAAAATTAAATTATACATGTTTATGTCATGTGAATGTGATGTCGCGTGAAAATTCGAGAGGTTACTAGATAAAGAAAAATTCTTTGTTTTTATTAATGAAAATCTAAAACAGAAATTCAACAGAATCTGGAGTTCTAATTTTTTTTCACAGTTTATACATTCTTCAAGTATTTATAAGAAAATAATTACTTCTTGGGGAAGCCTTCTTTGGGAGAATGTTTAGTACTGATTCAGCTGAATTTCGATCAAATTAATATTCAACTAAAATATATTATAATCTCAGTTTCCCAAAGTAATGTATTCCAAACCATTGGTACTGAAGGAGACAGATATGCGGAAATAAATACGCTCGCTGTGGTTTGAACAAACAAACAGGAACCATTCCTTTCAACGTGAAACCCGAGTGATTCAATCTTGAAAATAATTTTAATGATTTGTTATTGAACCAAAATCATTTTTTTTATTCTGTTCTTTTTTACATGAACAAATAGTTCAAATAAAAAGTGATCAATGCATGAAATCAAGACAAGACATATTGGGAAAATAAGTCCTTTTTTTCCAATGAAGGCTTTAAAAAATACATAATATTTTAGTTAATAATTATTTTTCTATAAACCTTCGAGTGAGGGCCCCCGTAATTTTCTCGCATACTCCCCAAAAAATTTTTATCCCTTCTCCACATAAAAATGGACCTTGGGTAAAGACATGAATACCATTACATGGCATTGCGAACAATAGTTACGAGATATATATCTTTTTCATGAACCTAGCATTTTTATTGAGTCTGTCGGGAGAATTATTATTATGTATTTCGGAATGTATGTCTTTTGTGTGTATATATATATATATATATATATACACAACTAGTATATATACTATATATATACAACAACTAATACAGAAGTCTACGAAGAATATGTATACAACTAGAAATGGCTAGTACAAGTCATTTCTTGATTGGTGCGGAAGAATCTTTTGGGCTATGCAGAGCCCCAGACAAGAGGTATGAAGTCAGTAGTTTAACTATAGGGCAACTGAGAATTTATAAAGAAAATTAATGATAAATAATATCACGAAAAATTATAAATAATATTTTTCAGTCGTCGCCATCTTCGCATTGTTGATTGCCAAGGATCTACGTACTAGACATATGAAGATTCGATATCGTCGCTGATCGTCAAGTTGGAACTCTAGGATGGATGGCTCCATTGCTGCTGTCCAAACTGTTCAGATAGTTTGTATCAGCAGTAAGCGGATAAATATTGCCTTGAGACCCCGAGAAAAGATGGCCTAGGACAAACCAATGGCTGTATATGCGTCTTTTCTCGTTAACCTTTGCGTTTCAGAATTTAATGTAGATCTATAATTTAGGTGCCAGTTTTAATGTTGTGTTCCTACATACAAGAACTGACAACCAAGCAGTTTAAATGGTGACAGATTTAGTCCGAAAATCAGACACAAATCTGCCATTTTGATGTAAGCATCATAATCTATAATCCATCCATTTAGCCTTTGAAATATAGACATAGACAGATTTCTTATAGATCGATTTAGTACAAAATTTGATGGAAGTTTATAATGATGGTATTAAGATTGAGGACCAATTGTAATATCTTGGTCAAACACAAGGTAATCTATGGCTTTTAAACCATTCTCATTCTGTCTGGACAGATACAGATAATACACATAGGCAAAATTCCCAGACACATTAAAACATTACAATTCGAATTGTTATATTAATCAAAACGAAACATGACTCGTGAAAACGTCATGATGGATAAAAGATATCACGCCCACAATTATCATATATTCACTCTCTCTCTTTCTCAACTCAAACTGCTATTCGATAAAAGAAATTTCTTTTTTTCCCCACAAGATGGCGCAATTGTTATTAAATTTTCTTCTTTTTAGCTTGCTATTTTTATTTTAATTAATTTATTTATTTATTTTTGCGTTATAGTTAACCACAGATAACAAATTCGAAAAAATATTTTTATTTATTTATTTTTTTGTACTCAAGAAGGTTTGAAATGAAAATTGAAATGTAGTGGAGCTTCATAAAATTCTCAAGATAAAAATGTTTGAAGTTTAAATTATTTCTTGTTTGTATGACTCTTAAATAAGAAAAGAAAAAGTTATTTTCTAGCTAAATAGTATATATTATAAACCCGATATGATGAAAATAAATAAGATATTCAATAATATTCATAAAAATGTTTCAATATATTTAAAAGAAACTATTAGCAATTATAATTGGATAAATACGACGTCTTGGAAAACGACCGCTACTGTCCACTTCACAAAACCAAACATCTGTAATTGCTTCATCATTATTCATCACAACAGGTGTTTTGCAAGTCACCTACTGCAATACAAAACGAAGTAGGAAATCTCTCCATACCATGAATGACTTTAAGGAAGGACAAATATTCTCTATTCTTCCACAAGTGTATGTTTTAATTTTTCTTATCCTTGCCCGGACAAGTTCTGAGAGGAATATTAAAAGAGTGTTTTCATCAGCGGCCAACTAGTGGAAGTAAAGAGTAAAATTGAATAATTTTCTCTTTATTGAATATTATTGAATATCTTATTTCTTTTCATCTGGAAATAAATAGCTTAGTAATATACTTTCAGAAGAATATAAAAAACTAATATTAAAATGATTGTGACTTATATATCAGATGAATTATTGACAAATTAATGAGAATGAATTTTAAGCAACGCTCTTTGAAATAGCTATTCGAAAATATTATAAACCAAAGAAAGTTGTCGCCTGGAATTGCTTCCAAAAATACTTTGCACTGTTTGACAACAGAATTTTAACACCTTGCGATCTTTTCCCAAGGTTAAAAACAAGCTTACATCCCAAGTTAAAAAATAAACAAGAATACGAAATTTAACTATCGGTAAATAAAAAAAACAACAACATCTATACATATATAATACTCAAGATACGTGGTATCGTATCAATTATTGTCAAATAGCGACTGTCAAATGTAAGCAAACAATCATACGAATTTCAGAATACTTTATTGAATCTTTTTATAACTGCATTTATAAAAGGATACTGCTTTGCTTAGCTGATTAATGGAACTGTAAAATAATATTTGAAATGCTTGGAAAAACGTTTACCAAGTCACCGAAACCTCCATTTAGTCTGAGGAAAGAAATGTAAGCGAAATCAAGATTCACAAGTAGAAGTCAAATAAAACTTTTAATCTTGTGCAAAACTAAGCTTAACCATCTCTAACGAATCTTAACAATTTTAGGTTATCCCTAAATATGGCATCCTTAAAGAAATTGCATGAAACTCATTATTTCATACAATAATTTAGTTCATGAAATAAGTAGAAATTGTATGAAATAGCTGATAAATTGTGATCAATTATTTCATGATGTAATTGAATTACACACTTTAACAGTAACATATACATATTTTAATTTGTTCAAATTGTGATTTGTTGCAGACTAATTCCATTTTATTCACATGTATTAGTCCCATTAAATAACAAGTTGAAATTTTAAATATATATATTTTGTATTAATAGTTTAACAACCAGAAACCTGATTATTCTGGCCGGTTGCTAGTTGCCAAAAAAGGCTAATTCAGTTTATGCATGTCAATATTTTGATGAAATGTATAAAATCGAAATGATCTTTTATGAACTAATCTTGCTCATAAATGCTGAAAGGCAAAAGAGCCTTGGAAATTTCATAATTATTGAAAATTTTCACTTGGGTTACATTTAAGCATTTCTAGCTTGCAATAAGCTATAATAAATGTCTAAAATAATAAATAATAAATGTGTGAAATTTGGTATTGGATTTTATGACTACAAGTGCAATTTTATGCTAAATTTTTTATTCAAATGGTTGGAAAAAAATCGTGTCTAAAACACAAATTCGATTTTTGAATGGCATTAACGCATGTCAGTGATTAATAGCCAAATAACTGGCCAAGGATCACACGATAGATTCAGTAAAAATGGTAAATTCACGCCAAAAGTTAATATTTTCAAACTATTGTACGATAATGCCATGTAAGGTGTTTTCTGGCATGGTAGGTATATTAGAGAGTATTCCAAACAGTTTTGTTGAGACCGCCCCCATTGGTTTTAGAAATGATAAACACACTTCACTATGAGGAATTGTTTAAAATGCATCATATATTCATTCGAATGCCAGTGCTATTACATCTTTCTGGAACCTGAATATTTAAAAGGAATCTTCTGTAAACATCGGTAATTTAGATAAGATGCATTTTAAATTTGGCTACATAAGTCACTTAGAATTAGGTTTAGGATTGAGGTGTTAAGAACTAAATCTAACTCTGAAATTTCAGCGAAAGATTTTAAGTAAAATATTTCAGCCCAGAATGGCACAAATTATGAAAATGTGACGAGTGTGGGGAGGGGGGCAATTTTATAATCGCATATGCATATGCATGTTTTCCTTCCTTCTGGATTAAGAGTGTTTGACAGTTAATGATTTGATTAAGGTGACTCTCACTTTGGTTGAAGAAGTTTGTACGCGACTTCTGGATATAATCTTCATTTTCATCCATTTTCAGATCGTCATGTATGGCATTATTTCTAACGTATCATGAAGCATTTGTCTTTATACAGAAACTTACATCCCAGTACCACCATTTTGGTGGAATGAACATCATTCATGCCACATCAGCCTAAAATAGATGGGTCTTCTACTAAGTTAGGTCATGAAATCCTTTTGCATTATTCCACATGGACAAAAGATTCCAAAATCAAATTAGTGGAGCGTGTTTGATATGTATCACTTGAGCATGAACTAATTCCATTAGGTATTCAGTTTCCCATGTTGAATTACTTTCACTTACTAATAAGCGTTTTTAATTGAATCTGGTATCGATATGCATTCTCTCTACAGGATCCTTTGATGTTTGCAAGGGTCCAATGTCATTAAGTGTGGTTTGTTCCTTCGTGCTAGGTGGAGTTGCTCTTTGGCGGCCCCACTAAGTTTCCAGCATGGCCTCTGGCTATGTAGGAGTATTGCTTGCATATATATTTAATCTAGTATATCGTATTCATTTCAATATTTTTAGCTTTATAAAATGTGGAGTTAGATATTTCTACAAATTCATTCTGAATAGCATCTAGTGTTTCGATAATGTTTATAAAATAAATTCATATTGTCTTAACTAACATAAAAACCTTGGAATGATTTATCATGACGTATAAAGAAATAAGTTAAATGCAATAACAAAGTTTTTGTGGCTTTTTAAAAATTTCCATAATAGAAAAACTCGCAACACAGGAATATATTATAGTCATATGTAACGTTATAATAAAGATGAAAATTTTTGAGAAGTATCCTTCAGACAAACAAAACATTTTATATAAATTTTATTTACCTCAAATTTCAACACTAAAATAATTTATAATTTAAACGAAGAAAAAACATTAGTTGAAAATCTACAAAGATTGTTACAAAATCAGTACTTACCTGCTTAAAAAATTTAATGAAGTTTAGAGATAAAATTTTTCTAGACAAAAAATAAAATGGAGATGATTAGATCAACAGCATTAAATTGCAGGAAATGGGTCTTAAAAATTTTTTTCACTTAATTTTATTTGCATCTGAATTATAAAAATGAAATTTTATAATCGATTTTTCACATGATTCCTTACGGTTAATAATTATGTTCATTATTGAAATTTTGTTTGAAATCTATTGCCGATTAAAATACACTATTTTAAGATGTACAAATCTTAATAATCAATTAGTTATTAATTTAGCTAACTCTTTTATTTCTTGCAAATATTGCCCCCGGTAATGAAACTGAAAAATAATTTCAAGTTAATAATATTTTTAAAAATAAATTCTAAATTGAACACTGAAAAAACAGAAACAACTAAAATGAATATACATTTTTACCATACTAATAAATGTGTCCTCTTAAGGTTTGTTCTTAATTAATTTATTGGAAAAAGCATAACGCCGTTAATTTTCTGTACAAATAATATTCATTAATAAAGAATAACTTTTTGCCGTCAATATAATATGCCATTTCCAAATATATTTGTGTAAAATATATTATTCAAAGAGTGTATCCACAACATGCGTTTGGAAACGTTTTCGCAATCTACTTTGTCTACTTGTTTCAATTGTTTTCGAAGTTTGTTTTCATACACGCTATTGCGGATTTCCACTTAGGCAAACTAGGCCTCTAAGATGAGAAGGGACCGAAAACGAATCGATTAGAAACCTTATTTTACTAGTTGCTCAATAAATAAGATAGTAAAAAAATGTAAATTCTGCGAATAATGAAGCATTAAAATAATATTAACACTTAATCAAATATAACTGCTCAAGTTCTTTGAGGCACTTACATTAGTTGGGTATTCACTTAGTTATTGAGATAATTTCAAAACCAAGAATCTGCTTCAATAGCATTGCGTACAAACATGGATGGCAAGCATTCTGGAATCGCAATAGATAGTAAAAATATATTGTCACAAAATTAACAACATTAAAAAGGATTAACCTAAAATAAGTTATTAACATGGAGAAATTTAAAAATAAATTAACAATCTTATTTAAAAAGAAGTCTCTTAATGTAAACTAGTTAGGGGCGTAAAATCCTTAAGTTTATTTAAGGTTTCCTTAATTTTAAGTTCTCCAAATGATTAATAAAATCATGCATATAAATGCATACAGGTCCGATAAGAGAATAGAATACAGTAAGAAACTACACAATTTAAACCTACAAAGCATTACTTTTTATTTTTTTACAAATATATGTGTATTTTTTCAAGAAATTTTTAAAAGATTAAAATGTGCCAAATGCTTACATTATAAATTAAACAATATCCCAGTGGCTCAAATTACATTATAACAATTCTGCAATAAAAATAGAAGTCTCTTTTTACTAACATATTTTTTGCAAAGCAAACAAAGTATTTTGGTTGTATTTTTAATGATAGAATTATTCATACAGCATTCATCCTGGTATTTTTCCGAGTTTCCAGTTTAAATCTAATTCTAGTACTGTTATTATAATCTATCGGTCTTTTCTATAAATTTTTTTATCAGAAAGTGTATAAAAAGATATTTCCAAACATTTATTGTTATCTTTTGGAAGAGTCACATGAAGCTTTTAAATGGAAATAAAAATATGTAGCCAAATGGCTGCACAATGCACTGAAAGGTTATGAAGATCCAACTGGAACAGCATTTCGTGCAAACTTTAACCGGGCGAGTAGCATCTTGTTGAAACCATGAATCCTTACAATGATTTCCCATTTAAAGCTCTGATTTGAAAAGAATTTTAAGCATGCTTACTTACAAAGTTGACATATGTTTATTGCACAGTTTAGCTAAATATAGTTTACTGTGGTACCAACTTCAAATCAACCAGTTAAGTGCGTTCGACTTGTATATATGTCAATCCAAATTTTCATTTTGGCGATGCCAATGTGTAATTTTTCATGGAATAAAAATGAAATCTTATTCGCTTTATTATGATTTTTTGTAAAATTTACTATGCAGCCATTTGTATTGTAATGTATATATGCTTCGCTTGAGGAACTTCAGGGACTTTAATAAATATATTCCGCATTTAATTGGCTAAAATGGGCTTAAAACCTCACTATGAAACAATATAGGAAAAACCAAATTATTATTTTTGAACTGATTAAGTGTCTTGGGTTCAATTGAAAGTGAAATACTTGAGTTTGGTGTTGCAACGGGGGATCTTACCGTGATATTCCATGTTAACATGCGTGCCAACAGCTCATGCGTTTCAGTCTTCACTTCAAACACAAATAACTCAATAATAGTGTGATGGATATTAAATGATATTTTATGCGAAATTCTTAGGCCATTGTCAGAAGTCCCATTCCCTTATACCAGCAGAATACTATTCATTCCAAAAAACACCTCTTGTCCATGGGACGTACTATATCAGTACATTTTATCGAATAGTTTTAGGTTAAAAATAACTCAAAATTACTATAATGCAATGTTAATTGTTTGCGTCCAGTTTTGAAATACACTGAAGATATAAATTAAGTGAAAGATAGTAAAAACATTTATAAATTTCCTTAAATAAAAGCTCTTTTCTTCTTATGCAACTGTTAGTACCACTATTACAGTAAAATAAACAAACTTTATTTTATTCATCAATTAAAATAATTGAAGTGTAACTTACTAAGACAGAGCAGCGTTCCATAACACTGAGTTCAAAATCCTTTAGATCATTGATCATTTGAATGCGTGAGGTATAAAAATAGTTAAAAAAGAATTACAACAGATAAATATAATTCATTCTCAAAACAGAGATTACATAAAAAACATTCTCTTTTCTAATAGCTGAACAAATCAGAGAAAAATGTCAGTGTTTCCACCATAAAGAAAAATAACATAGAATAGTGACACTTGCAAATTATATTTAATGGCGAAATAAGAGCTAACGCCATAAGAGCTGCACTGATTTCAAAGAGAAATAAGTACTGACTTTGCAATCGTAGAAAATTGTTTATTTTTGAAGCAACATTTCTGTTTAACTATTTCTATCAACTTGCAATTCATCAATACGTCCAATTTCTTGAATTAAAATACCAAATTTTGCCAATTATTAAACGAATCCTTTCTTTAAAATAAAACCAACGGTAGAGATTTCCTCACAAATTTCTCGCAAACTCTCTGATAAAGATTTATCCGAGAGAACGCCTTACGTGGCATTGGCGCACAATAGTTACGAAATATTTAACTTTCGGCATGAATATAGTATTTCTACTGAATCTATCGTGTCATCCTTGGAGAGTTATTTGGCAGTTAATCCCTGACAGGCATTTAATAGTAGCTGAAAATCGAATTCATGTTTCAGACGCATTTTTCGCAACCAATTGAAACAAAAAGTGTGAGACAGAATTACAACTGCAGTCACAAAATCCCATACCAAATTTTATATATTTATAGCCACTGCTTCTGTGATTTATTTTGTTTATATGTTTCTGAAAGTACAGTCCGAAAATAGTCAACCCCTCGTTGGATTTTGTTGAAAATTTATTTATACTAAGAGCCAGTCAGACAGACTTCCTCTGAGTGGATTTTGCTCAAGATTTATTAGGAATCTACATATTTGGTATCAAGACCATGAATAAAACTTCATCGTCTAGATCAAAGCATTTTTTAAGTTATCTTTGTCACAGACAGCCGGACATAATCCCAAAACTCGAACTCATATGAAAGGGTCTAAAACCTGGAGATTTGTCAAAATCGCGAGATCGAATATTTTGACGATTATAATGCTTTCTGTTTATTACGTACACGAGAAAGTGATAAGATCATTTTTGAAATACCTAGACTATATAAAGAAATATGAGTGTTTATCTTTTTTTAAACCAAGTGTTCTTAGATTGAAAGTGGCGCCCCATATAAAGTTGTGCAAATAATTTTAAATTCAGAAATACTCGTGCATTTTTTTTTCATTTTTTAAAGATTTATTTTAATATCTTACAAACCAATTTCAGATAATAATTTTGAGATTTATATTTATTTTTTAAATTGAACTTTCCACAGTTATTTTTAGCAATAAAATCAATTTCGCATTTCATTTCCAAATTTTAAATATTGATAAAAACATTTTCTAGAAAATTCTTTCTGAGCCAAAGAACTTTCTTGTAGAAAAAAGGGAAAAGTGAAAAATTTAAGCCCTGTATTAGATTGACATGCAAAGATAATGTAATTTTCTTTCATAGTTCATGCCACAATAGCATCATTCCGAAGTGCTTCTTCATGCGAAAAAAATTTCATCCCTTAATTGTTGCTGAATCATTCAGCAACAGTTAACAATTGTTGAAAGATTAACCAACTTACATTTTACGAAAAATTATGATTAATTAATTAATTATGATTATAATTTGTGGTTATCTCTAAGAAATGATGTCTTCTAAAATCCGAATTTGTAAACGCGGAAATATTTATTTAGGATGCTTTCTCAAATAAATAATAAGGATTACAAAGAGAATTGCGAATCCATAATGTCAAATCATAAAGGAAATGACAGTTCTTTGCCATACAGGTTCAACTATAGATTCTTCAAAAGTAGTAGGTAAATGAAATTTTTTTTAAAAAATGTTTTTATTTGTCGTATTACGTTAAAGATTTTTGATTATAGCTAAATTTCTTTTTTGTTTGTCACAGTTCTTTGTATATTTTATAGGCTCATAAAAATTTGCGTATACCTAATCTGAGATTTTTTTTTGCAGCAAAATAGTGACAGAACATAGGCAAAATTATTAAAAAGCTTTGAGAGCTGTGTTCTGTGTAACATCGAAAAGTTGCGGTTGATATTTGCACAGGAGAAGGGGGCGGGCGGCAGTTTCAGCAGAGCAAAACCTTCCAGAGAAAAAAGATTGAAAGCTCAGGAATGATACGATCGTAAGTCGAGAAGCATCACACAAATCAGACAGTACTTGCATTTTCACCAAATTTTGAAGTATAAAGCTACAAACAAATGTTTTCAGACAGATTTCTTGTAATAAAACATGCATTATAATAATAAATTGCATAATTATAAATTTGAGTGGATTTCTCGAATAGAATAGAATGCATTGATCTTTTTTACATGAATTCCTATAGAAAAAAAATTGCTTAGCTTAAAGAGTGTTTCTCTATATGAATAAAATTCCGAAATGAATTATGTTTGTTACCGGTACGTTGCTGCCTCAGAAGAAATAATTCCGAAAATATCATCTGAAATTTAAAATAACTGACTTGCTTGATTAGGAATGATATTTATTTTCTTATCGCCAATGAATCTTTCATGAAATTTAATGATGTATAAAGGAGAAGTACAAATAATATTTATTCTATTTTTTTAAACTTTATTATTCAAGTGCTTTAGGGTAGACTATATATATATTGTTTCTCCGTCTTCAGCAAAAACAAATAAATTGCTTGGATGTTCGCCTCGTGAGCATCCAGCATACAACTGGCAATAATACACAAGATTATTGAAAAAAGAAATTTTGAATATCTAGTCCTTTAATAGCTATTTAACTTATATATATTTTAAAATTTTATTTATGAGTTTTTACCGGTGTAACGACACTTTTGGCACACACCTAATCATCATCAGAATACAACTGGCAATGTGAAAAACATGGATTTTATGGGTCCAATCCGCACACTTAAAGTGATTGACTTTGCGCCTTGTTGATGATCATCAAGAATGCAAGTCGAATGGGAAACTGCAGTCGTTTGAAGTCAAAAGGCATGTCGGTGGGAATAATGGGAATGAGCACATCTTCTCCAATCGACTTTCCGTTAAAATTATTTGTCTTGCTTCTTGTCGCATACTGGTCTTTTGATTCTCATGAGCGTGATCATGTAGCATATAAACATTTACATTGTCTTTCAATTCTTGTCGCATGTTGATCTTGAGATTTTGAAGCACATGAATTTGCAATTCGTAAACTATCTGCTTTAATGCTCGCTTGTTGTTCCTCATTTGTTGAAGAAGCTCGAATTGGCTTATTTCTAAGTGTTGTGCTGGTTCTATTAAGTGACGAACGTTTGGGGATATATTTTCCGTCGAAGCAATCAAGACAATATAAGCTTGTATAACGTAATATCTTTTGTTGATTCACTGAATAAATGGAAAAATTACTGTTTGCACTGGAAAAATTCCATTATATATAACTTAACTTGATCAGCATCGATAATCATACATAATACTCTGTATACGTGACATAATTTTGTATACGTGACATAAACTCTGAATAATATGTGCGGTTTGCCGCAGAAAAAATATTGTGCAGGCTGAATGATAACATCCTGTGTAGATAACTATTCATTAATGACAAGAAAATAATTAGCACTTGCACTGAATATTTTCGATTTCATTGCACTTCCATTGATTGGCATTAATCATAATAATTTTATTTTGTTTGATATATGTGCGATTAACACTGAATGGCATGTACCTTTCGCTGTTTACTGTTTGTCTTTTGCCAATTGTCAATTTTTTTCGCGCAAGTGCAAGCAATAAGATGACCAAGTTTCATCGCAATCGGTTGAGCGGTACGGCAGCGCATGAGGAACGAACAAACAAAAATTCATTTTTATATATTAAATATGGTAAACTCCATGTATATTACTGATTTTCAAAACTGTAAAGCATCAATAAAAAAACAGGTGACATTTTTTTTTCTCCTTAAGTTATTATATTATTAAGTAGGTATTTCCACTGAATTCCTAGTAATGCGTCTCATGAAATAATGTTATTCCAGCCCAGGGCGTTCAAATTTGATAAGACGGGTTTGATTACGTCTAGCAAGATTCCCGATCCACAAACTCCTCAAATTTCTTAGTGAAACGCCTTGAGTAAAATCGACCTTTACTCAAAATTGGGTGAGAATGAAAAAGTAAGGTCAATTACATTTAGGAAAATGAAACGGACGAACCAGTCCAGGATGGGCGACAGGTCAGTGACTCAAAAGTTCGATGACAAATCATTCATTCCTTCAGATATTGAGATCATTTTTCCCTGCCATCCCTCTTACAATGCTCTAAAGTACCCTGGAGGTAGACTGATTGCGGTTAACGGGAGGGCGGTTTTATTTTCACTCATCTAATGTATGTTAGCTTCGTGTTGTTTGGTTTTGAAGGATGAAGTGTTTCACATTTTCACGTCTGGTCAAGGACTTACTTTTGTTTTCATGTAACAAATTTATTGTTTGATAAATGACCAGAATTATAAATGGATATGAGGTCTCAGTGATTGATGGAATGTCAATAGATGGATTATTGTTGGCTATTTAGTTTTTACTATTTTGGTGTAATGAATGGTCTTCATTTAAAAAAAAATATTTTTGCACTTGATTTTTCGAGTGTTCCTGATAGACTCAATTATACGGCTTTAAGGTCTTCCTTTAAATTGTAAATGCAGAATCTTTTCCTTTTTAACGAAACATTTTCTAAAGAAGAATACATAGATTTATGTCATGCCAATGAATAGATTAAGATAGATTTTCTATTTTTACTGAGAATAATATTGGGTTATTAAAATTTTTCCTGGAGTTTCTTTGAATATTCTAAGTCACGATAATAGTGCCACCCTTTCTCTTAAAGTGAAAATGTAGATTTTTTCTTTTTTTCATTTACAGAAACACTTTCGGGGATAAATGCCCAAATTTACGTCATGTCAATGAACGGTTTGCCAGTAATTTTCTATTTTCCTTCATTGAATGATCTTGATTTTTTAAAAATATTTTATTGGCGGCTTTTGAGTGTTCTTGAAATAATCAAGAAGCCTTCTTTTAAAGAGTAAGTGTATATTTTTTCTACGCCGATAAAATAGTTTTTTTTTGTAAATGAACATATATTTGTAACGCATGATGTTGTACCATATATGCATATGAGCCGTTTATTATTATGAGTTACTGCATAAATAAATTCAGTATTCAGTGATTCTTCACTCTCAGACAATGGAAAGTGCCCAGAAAAGCATAATAATTTGTTTTCAAGAAAATGATACTAAGAAAATACAATGCGTCGCATTTAATCATAAAGTCTACAAATCAGTTTTAAAATTCAGGAGAAATTGTGTTTATAATATGATAAAACAACCGCTTTAAAAATTCAAAACAATATTTTACGTGCCACGGAGCGATGAATTAAGCCAAATCCAAGAGCTCGCTTTTAACATACGTACATATAAAATAACCACAAGCAACCAACTCTGTTACTGCTGTAACAGAAGTTTTATCCATAAATTGTTTCATAGAAACAATTCTCATATTTTATGACAATTTTAATTGCGAGGATATGATTTATATTATATATATTGTTACCCAGATTCTATATATTGTTACCCAAAGTCTAAAATTTTCAAAAATCTAATTTTCTCACAAGTTAACAGGATTAAAAGGGTTTGCAATAATAAAAATTCCTATATTGAAGCATCAAACAACCTCATTAATAATTTAATTAAAAATGAATTTCCTAAAAATTACTGTAATGTCAATTTTTTAATTAAACAAGGTATGGTTTGGGATTAATCCTTTGGCTTAAATAAAAAATAGAATTTTCCTTGCATATTATATCAATCAATAGGTGGCGCTGGGAGCTTACAAATTTTACCTAAATGACCGTTAGCTTTGTGTTTTTAATAAGCGGGAATCACAATCGATAGCTTAAAATTTCCTTGACTGTTGATGGTATGTTCTTGCCTTTTCGTTTTTTTTTCTTTAGTGTTATTTTATGGCATTTTGTTTATTGTTTTATTGTTTTTTGTTATTGTATTTTTACTTATTAGTGATTTTTCTTCTAATTTATCGTTTTGAGTTTTCCTTTCTGTTAAAATGGTATATCTCTTGGGCCTAATTTCAGGGGATTTTCGGGTCACGAAGGAATCATTATTAGACTTAATTGTCTGAATTTCCTTAACAGAAAAAAATCCCTTTTTTTGAATCCCTGCCTGAGGGTGACCCTTGAAAAAGTCTTCAGGCCGGATTCTTTTTTATATATATTTTTTTTTGGTTTATTTGTTTTTCCTATTAACTTGATTTTTATACTTTTATATATATATTACTGTTAACCGTAATAATGTATAATGAGTGTTTGTGTTGGCGCTCTACAGGCCAGACCTACCGAATTTGGCCCATATATACCTTGAAAGGTAAAAATGAGTATCGCGGAATGAATTTTTTAAAAATTTTAATTAACTGAAAACAAAAAAAGCTTTTAAAAAATTAAGCTGAATTTCCCGTAATATCTTACGAAAATATTTGCAGGAAAACGAATTTCACATCGTGTTTCAAAATTTTAAAAAAAAATGTCTTTTTAATTATACAAATTTAATAATCGAAATTATTTTTATTGAATTTTGGCAATTTTTTAAAATTATTTTGATACTATCCACTAATTGTTCAAATCGTTTTCATTGTTTCATCAACAATCTGATCGCATGATTTTTTTCCCACTGATCAAAGTAAATGAGGGATTTTATTTAGTAGATGCACAGTTTGCAAGACGTAAAAACAAATTAATTTACAATACCACGAAATTTATTAGGCATATGAACGAAACATTTTCATTTTTAATAAAGCTATGATGTCATGGGATTAGTCACCATTAAAACGTTTCATGTAAACAATGAGTGGAACATATGTAAGACAATTAAAGTAGCATATCTTTAAAATTAGTAATTTCACGATTTCCTAGATATGAAGTTAAATCTACAGAATTTGTCTAAAATTAAATGTCCTATATCTCCGGCGAAGCAGCTGGTCACCAAAGGTAATTATTATACATGTATACATATAATTTTTTTACGCTGCTACTGTAACCGGAATCGGTTATTTTTCTCAGTTATTCTTAAACTGCAATTATTGTCAAATTACGATCAAGGTAAATAGAAATGTCAAATTCGAAATATACAAAACAGTTAGAAACTGAGATAATATAAAAATTAAGCTTTTAAAAAATTATATTATTATCGTTTAAAAACTCAATAAAATGCAAAAATAGTGAATATTTTTTGTAAACAAAAGCTTTTTCGTAAAAATTCCAAAAAGTCATGAGTTTGTCACGTGCTCTAAAATCTTAAAGTTGAGTTAATTTTTTGTCACATTCCCTTATAGCAAATGGTACAAAATTTTTGAGTAAAAGTATTGAACAAATTTCAAAATTAATATAAAAAATATTTAAAAAAAAAAAGGAGCGAGTAATTTTGCCATAATAAGTGTCCACCGCCATGTTATTTTTTTTAATTCAGTGCGTCAATGTAAACGGATTAGATCCAAAATAAAAATAATAAATAAATAAAATGTGGATTTTAAAGTAAAAGGAAATTTCCATTTTTATTTTGATCTTTAAATTTAAGATTTCAAAGTTTTTCGAAGCTTTGTTTCCAAGTAATATATTCGGTTTTATTGGTAGTTTAGAAATAACTTGGCTGCTCATTGGTACTGTAATTATGGTGCTATTTAAAAATTCTCTAGGGAGTGATAAGTGATACATCATTGATTTTACTCTAGCGCCATCTTTTGAGAAAGTTGATAATCATATATATATATATATATATATAAACATAGCTTCCATCTACATAGCACAATGAATTTTTCATTTTCATTTTTGAATAAATCAACAAATATGTAAATGTAAATTAATTAGAAAATCATCAGTGGTGGAACAAACCACAGCATTATGAAATATAGCATCATGAAGGAAAATACGTAATGTAAACTTTCAAAATTTATATTTAAGTAAAACGCGAATGAAAATTTAATCCAAGCTTTGACACAAACATGCTCGTTTAAAAGTAAACAGATATTTTGAGTTAAAGAAATCATTAAAAAATAGGTGCTCATTTAACAACTAGAATATTAAGTTTAGAGAAAATAAAAGTATTTTTGTCATATTTTTCTCCTTATATGAGATAAACCAGAATGTGTGCCCTTATTTCAAAACTTTACTTCGTAACAAGTAGTTGCGGTATTTAATTTAAAGGTAAGAACTTGAAGAGATAATATAGCGAGTTTTGAATGTAAAAATCATACATGCTCAATATGCACTCCTTTTTCCGCACGACATACTCCCAAATCTGTAATGCAATCCTTGTTAAACGTTCTATAACATACTTCTATGTGCAATAGCAATAGCTATGAAGTCAGTGACAGTCTTTAAATATGGTCATCCACTTAATAATATAAAGTCGCATCATTATGCATTGCTTGACAGAAATAAAAAACTATTATCTTAGCCACTACAATAATTAGCGTGATTAACTTATTTATTTTTGTAGAATACTGTCTGTATTAATGTTTCCGTATCAAGTCGTTGCTACTGCAACATCGGCAAATATATGTTATAAATGTGCGTTATAATATATGTTCAAATGTCTATTAGGGATTATATTATAGACGTGTGCATACCTTACAACAAAAGAACGTATATAAAACATTTATGAATACTTGCATTCAGAATTCGAGTACATTACTTTTTAAAGTGATTATCTTTCAAATACAATTGCAGTAAACTTTGATATCAAGCACTTATTTTTATTCGCTCAATGTAACTAAACTTTTAATTTTGAAAAATATGACTCTCAAAACAACTACCACCTCATAACTTAAAATAAAGAATCTCTTTCGTTATTCTTTATTATTCAGGCAAAAGAAAAAAATGAATTATAGTAATTCAAATTATCGATTTCTCATTTGTTTCATGAATCATATAGTTTACAAAAAAAAGTGAAGCTTCAAAAAGTACAATAAAACCATAATAATTCCGATAATGAATTCCGATTAGTCTGTGCGATGTCAAAATATAAATTATTATCTGTGTATTATCTATTAATGCTAAATACATTGAGAATTAACCATCTCTCTTAGAAAAAAAACGTTTAAACTAGACAAAATAATCTGACCTGCAAAATTCAAAATGTTTCACTTTAATGAATCTCGAACTTTCAGGCCTCCTTAGGTCCGAAAAAACATTTTTGTAAAAATGACTTCTATGAATACAGTATCTCAAAAAAACAAAAAACAAATGGATGATTTTTTTTACGCCAAAACTGTAACCACTATTAAATTTGAGGTAGCATTCATCAAGAGAAGTTCGTTCATGTATTTGTAAATACACTAATTCAAAATAGCAGTATAATCAATAAAATTTTATTTGTTATTTTGGCAACAAAGCTGTAGGTCTAAGCCAGTTTTGAATACATTCATTTATAGGATGCTTTGGGGTTTTTTTTTTGGTACAAAAGCAATACTTGCGGATCTTTCCAATAGGGGCTCCCTATGAAACTGGATCAGTCTATTAAAACCGTAGGTGGGGAAAGAAGGAAAATGTAGATTGCGCGCGCATGCAGTGTTTGTTGTTTGAAAATAAAAACATACGGTTGGTATAAACAAACGCGATTTTGATAAATTTTTTTTTCTCGTCCCTGCTTCGAATTAGCTAGAGATGCAGATTTTTACACCAGCGGTTTGAAAATTAATGTTGTTTTAAAATTCTTTGTTTTCATCTGATACTTCTTTTCTTTCTTCTACTTCTTTTGAAATGTGTTTAAATTTTTTTTTACCCTGCACAAATTATGAATACTTTAGAACATGAATTGGAGTAAAACACTTCTTCCTTTGATATAAATTATGGATGCGTATAACAATATGGATCATTCAGTAGTAGGAATTAACAACCAAGTTGAAGATCCGTCAGAATCATCTGGCATTGATTGCATGGCATGGCATAAGTTTTTCAGCCAGAAAAAACTTGTATCGTCACCAAAGAAAATTTCATTCAGAAAAAGAACTTTCCGTTGGAACAAAATTTGTCCCATTTGTGATGTTAAAATTAGAACAATTGTAGATTTACATAAACATCTGACTGAAAATCACGACGGTATAAATTTGAAATCAAAACTTTTCACACGGATTATGAATTTAAAGAGTGGAAATAAAGTTTTGAAATGGATACAGTTTCTTCTTTTATCTTAAAAGGCTCATTCAAAGAAATGGATGGGACTGTATCTTACTATGAATGCAACAGAAGTGGTGCTTCAATTCTGAAGAATGATTCAAAGAGATTTAAACATTATACTTGCACTCTTAAGAATTAAATCTGGCTCATATTTATTTTTATATTTCATTGACACCGTACATCTCCTTTAAATTTACCTGCGCTGAATTCAACTTCATCTCGATGAAAAATGAAAATGTGGCTAGTAAAAATTTTGAAAACCCGTTTCTCATCTCTATAAGTTGAAAACTCTAGCGCATGCCGAATGCGCGCGCAATCTCTGTTTGCCTTCTTTCCCCACCTACAGTTTTAATAGACTGATCCAATTTCATAGAGAGCTATTGGAAAGATCCGATAGTCAAAAGCAATATCTAGCATGCTGCGTCATTCAATTATAGGTAAGAAATTTAAATTGAAAGCAAATATACGAATGTCACAGCAAGGCTTAATATCTAAGTGGTACTTAATATAGAGCCATATTGTTGAAGTATATAGCAAAATCAAGGGGGCAATAATCTTGCTAGGTTATACTTTTCAAAAAATTAGTGGAATAGCGTTGTCTTTTGAGAAAAACTACTCTAATTTAATTTAAAGGGACCAATAAAAAATGTTATAAATAATAGAAAAACATAAATGACAGAAACGCGGGATAATATAGTATTTTATTATTTTGCGCGGTGTACGAAAAATCGTGCTGTATGAAAACAAATCGTCGTAGTATTTTTGATGGGTTAAAGTAACTTCCGTGTTGGAAACATGCACTATACTCTACGGCCCATCCTCAAAAAACATCTACTATAACTGATTTTCGGTGATCTTTTTGATCTCTGTGCCGCGGGTATGTACTAACAGCATCCAACGTTCTATTTTCAGAGCCATTCTTCAAACTCGTATCTCTTCCACGATTCATCAAGCCAATGATAGGGCGACCGCCAACAGGCGCCAAAAAGAATACTAGCGGAGGGAAAATAAAATAAAAAAAATAATAATAATGTTCTCGTGGATGAGGAAAAGCAGAATCCATCAGGGCTCAGGGGAAAAAAAATAAAAAACGGGGCGCTTTCAGTGGAACACATGTCATAACTTAGGGCACCGCGGTGACAGGGAGGCATGATAGCAGACCTCTTTATCGGGGCTGACACAATGGCTTGGGGCAAATTGAGGAAGCGACGATGATAACTTTCCACGGGCTTTGTTCCCTTCCGGTTCTGCGGGGATTAAATTCGGGAAGAGAATTTTCTACTGCTAGCTGATCCTACTCCTGTCCGAGGTCCACTTCGATGAGTGAACGGATGGACAAGGTGAAGAATACATGTGAGGGGTGGGAAATATCAAAAGTATGAGGAAGTAATTTTACACCTTATTTAATGCATCATTTGGATTTTACAATCTGGAAAAACGTAAAACTGAGGTCATCAAGGATAACTGGGATAAATTTTCAATAAATAAAAGGAAGGAAAAATAATGAAAAAAAAAAAACAGTTTATTTCCCTCATGAAAGCAGAATGATGCAGATATAAAAATGATAATTTAGATATCAAACACTCAAATTATTAATCAACACTTTTATTGTAGATGATACATATGTCAGGTCATGATTTATTGTCATCAGTTAACAGCCGGTTACTAGCGTGAACTGGTTTTTAAAATTTCTTCATTAAAAGAATCGAAAATAGTTTTTTTTTTTTTCTGTTATACGTATTACAGAGAAAGTGCTGTAATCGTCAAAAAATTAGAACCCAGGATTTTGACGCATCTTTATGTTTTAGACCACCGTAAGCTCGAAAAAGACATTCTTGAAAAATGTATGTCCGTCTGTCTGCTACAAAGATAACTCAAAACCGATATGAGTTAAACGAATGAAATTTGATGTATGGTCTTTATACAAAATTTGTAAATTTCTATCAAATGTTGAGCAAAATCCGCTCAGCGGAAGAATGTCTTTCCAATTGCTGAGATATGTTAACACGATAATTACATAATGAAGAGAATTAGGTGAATAAAATTAGGTAGACATATTTAAAATGTATAGTGTAAACACTACTAAATTTTGAACCACATCCAATAAGGGGTTGATTGTCTGTCGATAGCTGAAAAACGCAATGACTTAAATAGATCAAATTTTGCATACGATTTTGGGCCCATAAGTATACTTTTGTGTCAAGTTTCTGTTCTAATCAATTGAAAAAAAAAGCTTTTAAAACACAAATTATATTATCAGATACTATTAACTATATGCCAGAGATTAATCGCCAAAAATCTCGTCCAGGATAGCACGATAGATTTAGTAAAAATGATAAATTCACGCCTAAGATTAATGCTTCATAACGATTGTACACTAGTGCCATGCAAAGCATTCTCTGGGATAATACTTTTATCAGAGATTATGCGAGAAAGTGTTGGGGAAACAACTCTCGCTGTGTGTATGTGTGTGTCAGAAAATAAAAAAAAGTAACCGCTATTCAGTAAATTGTAGGATTATATTGTATCACTTGAAATCCTTCTAATTGCCGTCATTTGAATAAAAATTATGTAAATGAAATATTTACCATTTATGTCATAATATTAATAGTTAATGTTATTAATATCAAATCGGCATAACAATTGTAATAAACACAAGAAAATGTCTTTGCTAAAAATATTAATAAATGTTATCATGCACAAAATGGCACTTGCATTGAAATTCTAATTAAATAAAAAAAAAAACTGCTGCTACAATTCTATCTGAAATATGTCTACAATTTCTCAAAAAAATCACAAACTGTACCAAAAGATTTTTAAAAGGTAATAACAAGTTCTAAATTTTTTCTATAAATTATTAGTAATTTTCAAAGAATGATGCAAAATTTAGTAGCATTGTGAATGGCAACTTAGAGAAGTGTTTACAACTTAATATCTCTCTTTCCTATGCTTTGGCTATTAAAAAATTCAGCTTTTCTCCAAAGATTTGGCCACAGGTGCGTTGTTTGATTGCTCAATATTGTGCATGTATTATTGAAATATAGTTTTTAATTAATCAGAAATTAGCTATTTAATTAATTAATCAAAAAACTTTTTTTATGCTTGACAATATCTGAAAACACAATTTGAAGAAAACTTATTGAGTTGTGTATATTTCTACACAGAAAGAAATAATATTCAATTTTATATGTATAATTTAAAAAATTCTGCATTCGCTTTGATTTCCTCAAATAATCAACACTTGCAATGCATGGTAATTTATTTTTTCTTAATACGAACAAAGCACTCGAAAAGCAACAATAAAAATTAAGTCCTTCCTATGGAAACTTATTTCTACTGTTTTTTGAGTTTGCTTTTTGCTTTTTTCTATAGATAATTTGAAATTATCATCAAAGAGAATAATTTTTATGCCATCATAAATTTTTACTGAATGATGTCATATTATTATTATTCCTAATTTTTGCAATTTTTGCAAAATTCATTCCTAAATCTACCCACAACAATTTCTTTCAAACAAATATGTTCAATACTTTCATTGGTGTATTGGCAACTTGTGTAAAATTGTATATAATATTTCCTTTGCCATGATTGTCAATGCATAAATAAATAATGATTAAAATTAATTTAATTAATAATTTCATTAAACATGAACAACAAAACATGTGTTACTTTTGTAATCGCGGCATTTTTCAATTTAATTTTTTTGCTTACATTGAAATCTTTAAACCAAGAACGATCTGGCAAGTCTAGCAAACAATCATCATCTAAGCATCTTTATTCAAGCCCTCAAACATTTTGATATCCTTTAACTGTAATTTTTTCGCTCCTTTGGGATAACAGCCTTTCTTTCTATATCCTTCAATGTTTATATTCGTTCAATTGATCTGGCAAGTTTCGACTTTTCAAATTTACAAAATTTCAAGATGCGACTACATTTGGGATTGCATTCAATACCTTAAAAATCCTTGATTAAGTGCAAGCGAGGTATCAATCGCCTATTTTTACTTAAGTTTCGAAACTTTCTATTTACGTCCGCAAGACATATGGTTGGGAGTTAAGTGACTTTTAAAACCGCCTCTGCACCTGAGGTATTAAACAAAACTTTTTTTTTCAAAAATTGCTTTGTATTTTTTCCCCTCTCCTAGGAAATGAGTTTTCGATTACGCTATACTTTAGGTCCACAGTAATTGCAGCTTGTTCAAAAAGACCTAAGAAATTACCGTCTTGTTTTTGTTTCCCTTGGTTCTAGGAAAGTTGGCAAATGTCGTAAATTAATTTGGGGTTTATTTTCTCTTTTCCGTTTTATCTCCTTCAAAGAATTTCTCCATTAAAAGTTCACGAAAAAAAATTATCACACTCAGGAAATTTCATAGGTTATTTTTATTTCAACGTATTTTTCTTTCAGGTGGAGGCCCAATTGCATAAATTTTCTTTGCATAAAACTTACTGTATGCAATTATTTCTTATATCGAACACATTGGCATACTATTTATAAATTAGAACATGTGCCCTCTAGACGAGTGATTTTATTAAAAATATCTTAGATCTGATTGTTAAAGATTAGCTAACAAATGTTACAGTAGAAATCTATTCTGACATTGGCAGAGTGCTTAAGAAATAACAAATATATACATGTAGATATATAGTAATATTAAAAAATAAATAATAAAGGTACATAATTCTATGAACTAAAAAATTTCGCGAACACTCAATTCAAAACTAATAATTAAAAACGGATTGAAACAAATAGTAATCTACTAACAGAAAAAAAAAATGTGTTAAAAAATAAATAATTAAAAAAATTACTAAACATAAAAACATCGAAATAGTTTCAAACTGCCCCGTAAATCGTGAATATAATGAAGCAGTAGAATAAAAATTGCGTACCTCAGGACATTAATGTATGCTATAATGCAGCATTTAGAAAATGTATATAAAACATTAAGTTTGGGATTCCGTAATTAATTTTTATTCATGCGTAAAAGAAACCAATAGAAATACATATCATCCAAGTTTCTCTATCCCAGAACTCCCTATTTAATGCTACTCTTCACGGGGATTGTTTTAGAATATTTGTTTAAAAAAAAGAAAACTAACATTTTCGCCATTTTATCTTTCCATTTTTGCTTAAAACAATTCCAGATAATTTTAAAGCAAGAATCAATAAAGCACAGGAAGCTGCTCCCATCAATTAAAACGAAATTCTATTCAAAAATTAAAATAAAAATAAAAGGCCTCCGCTTAAATGATGAATGGCATCAACAGTTATCAAATACGTATCGGTCTGCTTTGTGCATTTATCTCATCAAGACTAATCTACCAGTTTTAAAACTTTTTCCGGAAAAGCTGTAAAAAATTATTTCTATCAGAGTATAATTTTGTAAAAAAATAAGAATAAAAAAAATCTGCTAGCAGTTTTTATGATTATTTTCAACAGCAAAATTATCGTTCTGCGCTCAGCAAATATATCTCTAAAGCAACTAATCTGAGTTAGGCGCGTTAATTTTCACATTCGCTTTTCTAAACTATTGTGTCTGCTATTTCCTCATTTTCCCAATAAATTCTACATCCTGGCATCCTTTCGTCCTATAATTTCAGGAAGTAAAGATTGCAAGAACTGCGCATGCCTGTGAAGCTGATGAAGATCCAAAAGTTGGAAGCTTCAGCCTTAAAGAAAAGTCATATTTAAAAGCGAGTTTATTAAACTTGATACTGCAATCTTAAGTAATATCACATACAATTTTCTCAAAGCCGGAAAAACTTTTGTTCCACCCTCTTTCAAATTTATAAAATGAAACAAAAAATGTGCATGATTCCAGTTTGAATAAGTGTTCTAAATGATTAAAAAAATATTTTATAGTGTTTGAATCAATAAATATGTTGAAAAGAATTACGAAATCTAAATTCTTTTTCATTCTTCTGATACTAATAAATACGTTTAGTAAGTTACTCTTTTAAGGAAAAAAAAAAGGCACTATTTTAAGGCAATCACCAACCGCCTTCTAGAAAGTACATCATATTAATTGATGATCTTACTAGAAATGTACAGTGAAATGTTCTACAGTCTAAAATAGTGATATTTAAGGTTTCATAATTCAGCCAGTTTTAGACGCAGAACTATTAATGTTTAATTGCTAGTATATCAAAGATATGTTACTATATATGTCTTAAGGACCAGTGGAGCGTTTAAAAATTTAGCTACCGTAATTTTTTCAGTGGTGCCTTTATTGATTTCGATAAAATAAAATATAATTCTTTACTTCATTTAAAACATTTACCATTTGGCAATGCATGCCTATCGCTAAAAGTTAGAAATTAGCTACTGGGCCTTGATTAGAATAATTATACTGAATCAATTGCATTAAAGGTCCAAAAAGGAATCAATAGTGTTTTTATTAATTGATTTTATTGGTCAGCTTAGTTTAAAGTCTTATCATTAAGTTAAAAACAATAAAGTATTAGTAAGAAATTTTACTATGCTAAAGGTTTCAAAAGAATATAATTCAAGCTTCCTCCTTTCATTCTTGGTATAAAAAATAAATATCCTGTAATATTCTTTAAAAATTTTCAGTAGCTTTGTATTTTACTTTAAAAGAATGACAATGAAGTTCTAATTTAAGTGACCTTTCGCACTGATAACATACATATTTGTTTATATTTTCTGAAAGCAGAGTATTTGGAAAAACAGCTGAGGCAGCAAAATTTTAATTCATTTTTATTTCCTCGTATATGAAATATAGAAAGAAAAAATATTGTACTCATCAAAAAATGCGAACTTACGATTTTAATGAATCTCCGTGTTTGATATTTCTTTGAATTAGAAAAACAAATTTTTGGAATCATGTTTTTCTGCAAAAACATGATGATTTAGATTTGTTCAACTGACCGCAAGATGAAGAAAACATGTTATGAAGAGGAACGCTGAATGGTTTTGAGATTAGCAGCAGGTAGTAAAAATGTAAATTCAAATTGGGAGGGTTTCAGAGGATGTGACTAGTTGTGAAGAAGGGTTATTTGTGCTTGCAGATGCATAGTAAGTTTACAGTTGTGGATGATCAATGACTTTCAAGAAATTTCTTGGCATCTTTGAAATGAACAATTCGGTATCTTTAATTTTAAGGTCCATATGTGTGACGTCATTGCATACAAACCATGGTGCATTGGTTATCATTCTAAGGTTTTTTTTTAAGTATCTGGATAAAATTTCTAAGGCTCTTTCCTTTTTAGCATAAAATACATGAAAATATTCCTACGATATCTTGACGACCTTGACCTGGTTTCAAAATACCGAATAACATCATGGAGATATCAAAGAATATCTTGTGTTATTAGGTTTGCAGTCACTCTCCTGATTTTAGCACCGTAAGAAAGGATTGGCCGACTAACTTGCTCGTAAGTGATGACTTTAGTGTGAAGAAGGGTCTCGGTGGCCTAAAATTAGGGTCCCGATTTCGGAACCGGAGGGTTTCAAGCTTGAAATCCGATTCCACCAACGAACCGTCCTGAAGCGAGTCTGGTGCATGTTAAATCCGTCGGGGCCAAACGTCCTCCAGCTGGTGTGATGTGGAAGTTTGGAGAGAGAGGGGGGGGGGATGCCAGCTCAAGTGTCGTCCTCGTCATCTGACCGTGGTTCAAAATTACGAGGTCCGTCCCAAAATAGCTATAATGTAGCTTTAAAACGGGACGTTTATATAACTAAACTAAACGTAGTGTGAAGAGACAGAGGAGTACGATTAGAAAAATGATTTGGGGTACTTTGTTCTAGAATTTTTACCAAATGTCTTGATAATATTTTACGACATTCTCATCTGAGATCTTCAGTTCCTCTTGTTTTCCCCTTATACTGTATTTCCTCGATATCAAAACTGCCACTCTTAAGCAATCCTTTCTACTAAACAAGAAATTTTCCTAATTATTCTAATCGAAAACAAAATAGACCTGATGTGAGAACAGACATTTATCATTAAACAGACAGTCATTTCTGAGATCCCACTTCTCAGCGAAGATAGAATTCGTTCAGAAAATGCACGACAACTCTCTGTTTGTATACTTCTCAACCAATCCGGAAATTAAATCGACAGATAATGCAATAAGTTGTAAAATGACAGATTAAAAAGGCAAAATAATCAGCACCTGCCTGTGGTTGCAGACATGCGTGTTGGTCCAACTTTTACGGCACCGTTCTCGTGTTCTCTGGAAAGAGAGGTTCGCCGGCGAGATAAAAGGGGTTGTGGAACAGCTTCCTCTTCCGGTTTGAGGTCCGTTTGCTTCCGGGAGTGAGTTCTGGAGCTAAAGCCCGTTTCCGATATCTCCTTTTCCTAAGATAAGAAAATTTTAATCAAAATCCCTGCGGTATCTGAAAGCGAAATCCGGGGCTTTTGCACACGCTTTCTCAATATGCCGACGGCTGAGAGTGAGAAAGAGATAGGCTCTCTGTTCTCATCTCATTGTTATGGTTATTGACGCTTACTTCAATTATAAATAATGTTAGTGCTAGTCAACAAATATAGTTTCATAATCGCGACGCTCTTTTGAAAACTTTCCACTTTGCTCTTTTTGTTGATCTTGCAAGGTGGTCTCTACTAAACGAAATCTAATCATTCCACTTAAAAGCATCGTTATGAAGAAAATTTGTGAAATGGAAATTAGTAAGTTAAGCTATAAAAACGAAGAAAATTGAGACTGAAATTTTCAACACTCTTTACTTTCTTTAACATGTTATAAACGGTTAAAGAGTCTGTAATCCTGCTTTATATATGTTTAGTTAAAAAACAAATACTTAAAGAATTTTCACATTTTTATAAATGCTTGCTTTTACTTTATCGTATACGTAGTACAGAGAAAGTATAGTAATCGTCAAAAAAAAAAAAAAAGAAAGAAAAATCGAGCTCGAGATTTTGATGAATCTTTACATTTAGATCTGCCTGAGCTCGAAAAGCATATTTTTAGAAAACGACCATCTGTCTGTAGCAAGGATAGCTCAAAAACGCTTTGAGCTAGACGGTTGAAATTTGATATACGATCTTTACTCCGAATTTGCTGATTTTTATCAAATGTTGTGTAAAACCTGTTCAGGGAAAGTCAGTCTGTCCGATGTTCGAATATAAGTTTAGACGATAATTACAAAACGAAGAAGGCTAGATGGATAAAATTCGGTTTACATATTTAATATCTTTAGTGTAGACACCTATTACACTTTGAATCAAATCCAATAAGGGATTGGCCGTCTGTTGGTCTGTATTTTCAGAAACATATAAGCGCAAATAATTCCACGGCGCAATGACTTAAATATATCAAATTCGGTACGTGATTTAATGACTTCATTTAAGGTCACAAAATCTAGTGTCAAATTCATATTGCAATCGGTTAAAGAAAACGCGTCTAAAAAAATCCGATTTTCGGATACTTTTAACCCCACGACTGGGATTAATCGCCAAAAATTTCGACAAGAATAATACTATAGATTCAGTAAAAATGCTAAATTCTCACCAAAGATTAATAATTCGTAACTACTGTACGCCAATGGCAAGACGTTCTGTGGAATAACACCTTTATTAGGGCATATGCGAGAAAGTTTTGGAGTGACCACTCCCGCTGGTTTATAAATGTTAATCTAATGTAATTATCTGTAACATTTTGAAACTGTAATTCCTTTTGTATTGTATCAAATGTGACCTTTCTTCTTGAAGAAATTTTTTGATATCATCCTTATTCGTCGTCGCTACATTTTGTAAAATTTTGCAACATGTCCGTCAACTATACAAGAATCACAAGTTACCACCATTAACCTGATAAAAATTAGCCATCTTCAACAATTCCTATGTGTCTTTCAGATGCAGCCCTTTTTCATGACAGCCGATTTATATATATATATATATATATATATATATATATATATATATTTATCAAATAAAGAACTTGAAAAGTGAAAAATATATTATATAGAAATTAACTGTCATAATATTGAAGGTATATAATGCATAAATATCTTTCAAAATAATGGCTTCGAAGAAACTTTTGTGAAACAAAAAACTTTGTTAAATAAAAATGTTCATTGAACTCAACCATATCTTCGGTTTCTGTTCGACACATTTCTCGAAATTAATTATTTGTTTGCTCTTCAAAAAATACGCGGGCCACTTTAAAGCTCTTTTTCATGAAACTAAGATGAGAAAATTTGCAAAATGTCCATTTCAACTTTGCATGGAATTCATCTAAAAGATTAATAATTATGAAATTATTTTTAATAAGCTAGCTAAATTTTGAGTTTATTATAATGAAAGACAGCAAATTAAATTTAAATAAGAAAATTCAGAAAGAAAATCATCAGAAAGAAAGTTATTGAAAAATCAAAGTGATAAAATAAATCAAAATTTATTTCAGCTTGTATTTGAAAAAAGCAATCTGACGATGCATAAAGTATTGCCATTTTTGGTTCAAAAAATAGCTTCTATTTCGATTGAGTGCATATTTGTAATTAGATTCATTTCTGTAACAAAATATTTGTACTCGAGTTTCGCCATTTTTCACTTCAAATTCAGAAGCGAATAATTATCTAAAATATTAACGAATGTAAAAACTATTACAATTATCTATAAAATAATACTTCAAATTACCAATAAAAAATTATCGAATTATTTACTACTAGCCACCTTTGGCTAACAGTCTGTTTGCCTAGATAATTGACTTTTTAGACTTAAATTATTAATATAGGATGTATTTCTTTTTTAAAAAAACAATAATTTGATACAACTAAAACACACGAATTCAATTAAAACAGTTTACAAAGTGTATATATTACAAAATAAAACTGGAAATAAAAATCCTACTATGGATTTATTATTGGCAAAAGCACGTGCTTGAATGTTCTGGTGGCGAGTTTGAATTCCATCATAGCATTTAGAAACACAGTGTATCAAAAATACTATTCATTACTTTATTTATATGAATTAAAAATACTATTTCTTTTAAAGAGGAAATTGTGCAGAAATGAAATTTATATCATTAAAAAAGCCTCTTTTTAGTATCTTAAGACAATGCATAAAGCTTTTTTTATAAGATAATTGTTTTGGAAATCAATTTCCATAGACAAGTCGTAAAACGATTGCGGCTGGACTTAAGAACGGCCCTAAAATTTGGAGCGATTTCTCGCCAAATATAACCATGACAGTTTTTTTTATTGCAATTTTAAAAACCGTTTTTAACTCTTTCGGCATACAACCAGAACTGCATACTTTTAAAGAGTTTTTGGATGATTGGCATGCATCTGACGTGCTTGGCGAGAAACCACACATTAATCTTAAGTCTTATCACGATTACTTATCCGGCATTGGTTAAGCCTATACTTGCGCTTCATTGAAGTTGCTGTTTGAATATTTCTTGATTTCTTCCATATCTTTTTTCCTCTGACTGAATGCCCTTGTTGGTGAGATGGCGAAGTATCTCCAGAACAATTTTAATAATATTTTTCTAAGCTTCATAAATTAGCTAAGTGAAGCGTTTGATTCAATACAACTGTAAAAATGTTCAAAGACGGCAGTGTGAAATTTGTATGATATTTTGTTTATATTTGACTGCTGCCAATTAGTAATATTCTTGATTTCTGTGCCACGCTCGACCGATTTTTATGAAATTTTTTATGTGTATTTGGTAGGTATGAGAATAGGTCGTAAAATATATTTCATAACGCTAGGTAATTAGGGTGTGTTGATTAATGTCACCAGCCCATTGTCATTCCGAGATATACGCAAAGTGAATGGACAATAGTATCCAACATATAAAGATGCATGCCTTGCACTCGGCTTGCTAGAAGACGACTATCACTGGGACGATATACTTGCTGAAGCAGTATTGGGCTGTACAGCAACACAAATTCGTTTACTATTCACTATAGTGTTGACTACATCTTTCCCGGGACGAGCAGACACATTGCATAAGCATAAAGATTCAATCACTGACGATATATTGCATCGAATTCGTACACGGTGCAACGATCTAACGATTACATTCAGCGACGCTATGCACAATGAAGCATTGATTGCTATCGAGGATCTTTGCGTTATCATTGCCAGTTTACCACTCAGACTTTTCGGTATGAGTTCGCCAAATCGAAGTGCATCTGATGTAATGGACACCGAAATGAATCGTGAACTGCAGTACGATACAGAAGAAATGGCAGCGATTGTTACTCGCAATGTACCACTACTGACGCATGAACAAAAAATCATTTACGACCGCATTATGCTAGCAGTTTCGATTGGACAAGTTGGATTTTTTTTTTTGATGCACCAGGTAGAACTGGCAAAAAATTTCTCATTTCTCTAATTCTCACCGAAATATGATCTAATAATGGCATCGCATTGGCCGTTGCATCATCTGGCATTGCAGCAACTTTATTGGATGGAGGCAGCATTTAAGGAGGCTCATTCAGCATTTAAGCTGCCACTGAATATTCAAAATAACCCAAACGCAGTGTGTAACATAAAAAAACAATCGTCCATGGCCACGGTCATTATCATCTGGGATGAATGCACTATGGCACACAAACATTCTCTTTAGGCGTTAACGTAATACTCAAAGATATAAGAAGAACAACTAACTATTCGGCGACACTCTGTTACTCCTTTCAGGTGATTTCCACGTTCAATGTACGCTGATGAGATCAACACTTGCTTGAAATCATCGCTACTGTGTCGTAACGGTGAAAAAGTCCAGCTAAAAATAAATATGCGCTTCCAAATGCTACAATATCCATCTGCTGACACATTCTCGGACCAGTTGTTAGATATCAGAGAAGGAAAAGTTGCTGTCTATGAAAATACTGGATGCATAAAATTGCCCACTAATTTCTGCACTGTCGTTGATTAACAAAATGCTCTCATTGACCGTATATTTCCCGATGTACGCACACAATATATAAATCATGCGTGGCTGGCAGAAAGAACCATTTTGGCAGCAAAAAATGTGGACTTTGACGATTTAAACTTCCAGATATAGCAGTCGTTGCCAGGCGACTTGGTATCATACAAATCGATCGATACAGTTTGCGATGCTAACGAAGCTGTAAATTATCCAACAGAGGTTTTGAACTCACTGGATTTGCCAGGCATCTCACCACACCTTCTATGACTGAAAGTTGGATCTCTGGTTATTTTACTTCGAAATTTGAATCCACCACGGCTGTGCAATGGCACGCGACTGGTCATTAAAAAATTGATGAAAAACGTTATCAAAGTCACCATTTTGAATGACAAATTCCGAGCCGAAAATGTTTTGCTGCCACGAATTCCAATGATACTCACAGACGTGCCAATTGAATGCAAACGCATTCAATTTCCTATTAGATTGGCATTCGCAATGACAATCAATATGTCGCAAAGTCAACCGATGTCTGTTTGCGGCTTAGATTTGCGCACACCATGTTTTTCACACGGAAACGTGGCATTCTCTCGAGTGAACAAACCATCGAGATTATTTGCTTTGGCTAAAGACGGACTGACAAAAAAATATCGTACACTCAATTGCTCTTCGAAATGAATATGGATTTTCTTTATTTCATTTTTATACTTTAGGATAAAAAAATATATTACCTTTTTTCACTTTACGTTTAACTTTTAAGAGATCAAACAATGTATATGTTTGTTACGTTAATGAAATACACTGTATTGAGAAAATGATTGGATTTTTTTTTTAAATCTACGATCATCGTCTACAGCACTACATTCCTCTTACTGTCATAGATAACATCCCCACACACTTACAATACATTCGTTATTTTCTAATTAACAATCAAATTATTCATTAGAAATAATTTATATGGCAAAACAACGTTTGCCGGGTCAGCTAGTATATATATATATTATTGAATTATCTATAAATTATTATCGAACTATTTATAAATTATTATCGAATTCAGAAACGAATAATTATCTATAAAATATTAAAGCTATAACTATCGGGGTCCTTCCCAAGCATATTTTTTGATAATGGCCCCAAGTTAAGTGAAAATAAAAATCTTTTTCCTTACCAGAAATTTTGACACATATTTTAGGTTCTAATTCTATAATAGTTAAAATAATGAATTCTTATTGCAAGATATTTCTAAATATTTGAAGGAGAGGATGATTTTTAAAAACTCTTAAATAACATGCATTATCTGAAGTTCTCTTCA
The DNA here is from genome assembly GCA_026543865.1 of Argiope aurantia. Taxonomy (NCBI): domain Eukaryota; kingdom Metazoa; phylum Arthropoda; class Arachnida; order Araneae; family Araneidae; genus Argiope; species Argiope aurantia. The sequence continues at coordinate 108,881 of JAPMOR010054877.1, read as the reverse complement.
AATGATGTGACATTTTTGTAATTGAAATTGAAGATTTTTAGGGTGTTCAACATCATAGCACTAATATTTAAAAGGAAAGTGACTTAGCGCTACATTATGTGGTTTATTATCTCATAATTTGGTTATGGCTTCATAAATTGGGTTATTTTAATACTCCTTGGATATACACCGTCGATAACACCGACCGATTGTGCATTTCTTGGACACCATTTATGCAGTAGTTTTTATTTGATTGATTTTTTCTTCAGTGTGCTTAAGAAACAATGCAATAGTGAATCTATAACTTGCGTATTCATCCATGTTCTTTATACTAAAGTAAATTAATTTTCAAATCAGGCCCTAGGAAAGATATTGTAGTTACACTTGTGGAGGGAAGAATAGTTAATATTTTTTTCAGCTTCTTCTTGGAATTATTTAATAAATTAATAAATAATAAATCTGCCGTTCTATTATTCTATAAACAGAAAGCTACAGTTTGCACATGGACCAATAAAAATGCACAACCCTAGATATTGTCATATTTTATATATGGAGCTGAAAGAACAATTTAAACGATCTCATAATTGTGATAAAAAAGGTGTTTCCATCGCAAACTAATCAAAACTATCTCTCTTTTTTTTTTTTTATCTTATCGTATACGAACTATAGAGAAAATATTATGATCGTCGAAAAATTTGAACTCGAGATTTCGACGAATTTTCAAGTTTTAGCCCCTTTAAGTTTGAAAAAAGATATTTTTAAAAAATGTCCGCCTGTCTGTCAGCAAAAAATAAACTAAAACGTTTTGAGCTGGTAAGACGAAATATGATATACACCAAAATATGTAGATTTCAATCAAATTTTGAGAAAGGTCCGTTATTTGCCCGACTATAAGTTAAAAGGATAACTACAAGACGAAGAGAGCTAGATGGATAGAATTTGATTCATAAATTTAATATCGATAGTGCAGTCATCTTTCAAATTTTGAACCAAATGCAACAAAGGGTTAAATCACCCTTCTGACTCTCTGGCCCGCCACGAAGGCACACAGATTTAAACCATAAAACTGAATGACCGGACCGGCGCAACAGCAACACTGGAGAGAACTGTGGTTGAGTCCTAAGGGCCATCACCGGCCACGGTACAACCTTCCCCGAAGGAAGTACGTCCCGTCATCGATGGGAGGAGTCAGATCACCCACATATTTCTGTAAACTCCAGGGTGGCGAGATCCAACCACCATGCCGGAAGCATCTTATCCTCATTTCGAGGTGCCTCCCCCGGGGGTTCAAACAAAAGGTTAAATTGTCTATACTTTCAGGAACATGTAAACTCGATAACTCAAAACGCAATGACTTAAATATATGAAATTTTGCAAGCAATTTTGTGGCTATAAGTGTAGCTCCGTGTAAATTTTTTTTTCGTTTCAATTAGTAGAGAAAAGCGAGAGTAAAATTCGATTTTCGAATATTATTAACCTTATGCCGGGGATTAATCGCCAAATAACTCGCCAAGAATGACACGATAGATTCAGTAAAAATGCTATATCTCCCTAAAAATTAATATTTCATAATTATTGTACACCAATGCCATGCAAGGCATTCTCTGGGATAACACCTTTATTACAGAACATGAGAGAAAGTTTTGGGGAGACCATTGACGCTAGTTTTTCGCCAAGTCCAATCTATTATTTAACCAATTGAAATTTATGATGTCATATATATAATATATGTATGTATATTATACATATATGATGAGTTTTAATTGGCTGGTTCTGTATATGATGCATGCATTTATTTGTATTGTATTTTTTTCTTACGTATATGCGTCTGGGCATTCAATGCATATGCACTATTTCTTGTTATTTGTGTTTACATAACCGCTTCTTCCTCTAAATGGTAAAAAGTATTTCATATTAACTTAAGCTTGTGCTCTGATTATGACTGACTTATATTTTCGTTTTGTAAATTATTAAATGAATCATTAAAAATTCCTTCGTAGTCACCTTTAGCAACCAGTAGATTCTTCAGGAATATTAGTTGCGTTTAATTTCAAATAATATTTGGTTCAAAACTTCGGTGTTCAAGATTTTTTTCAATGCTACTAACTCTTACTAAACATCGAATTATGATATACATTAGAGACGTGTTACTTTAATAATCTTTAACTTATCTGTTTCTTATGTGCACGAACCTTCCTAACAGAGACGAGTCACATGATATTGTAGTGCTATTAAAAACATAAACACCCAGAACACGTTTTCTAAATACGCATTTTCTTTTGCAGAACTGTAATTTTACTACCTTATTCATTTCACTAGTTGCCTTTGACAACCAGGCGCTTCACTGGGAATATTGATTATCTAACATACAGTGAAACCCGCTATTTATTCTTCATGCCGTGAAACTGACATACATACAAGATATATAACTTTGTCTTACGTATGCTTCGCTGAATGTGTATATGAAACTTTCTTTTGGAGACTTTCATGTTTAATAGTGTCAAGATATCACGGCACTATTAAAAATGTAAATGTTAATGTTCGTCTATATATCCTATAAATTTCATCCACTTGTTTATCTGTCAAAAACTATACAGATACTAAATAAAGTCCTTATTCTTTAACTTTCAACAATTCCAACACTTAAATATATGATGCAATAACGAAAACGAAACAGATTGAATTTCAAGACAAAAATATAATCTAATGTCGGAAATTAGGGGGGGGGGAAACTCACAAGATTATTAAAAATCCTTAAAAATTATTTTATCCTTAAAAATAATTTTTCTTTAAATTTGAAATGGTGTAAAAATTATTTTTGTGCAATTTTCTGCAGCAAAAAGCCGAAATTCAGCTTAATGTTTAATTAATTAAAATTTTAATAACAATTTCAAAAAAAAAAAAATCACTTTGAGGTGGACATTTCCATCCTTCAAGTATACATGTGCCAATCTTGCTAGTTGTAGGTCAAACAGTCTGGTTTGTACAATACAAACACACAGTTTTATCCTTATTAGTAGGAGAAATAATAAACAAATATTTTTCTCTGCTTTCAACAACAAAAGAAAATTACATAACTAAACATTTGATGAAACAATGAAAGTATATTGAATTTCATTAAAACAAAGAAAACTAATTGAAAATTATATAATTTTTTTTCCCCAACTGTCAAAAATCAGGAAAGTTGGCATGAATAAAAGGATAATTTTTTAAAATTTTGAGTAATATAGAAAATTTTTTTAGTGCAAAGATATTTTCTAAAAACGTGGGAAGTACCAATATTTTGTTTAATTTTTAATTAGTTAAGATTCAAATTAGAATTTTCTAGAGGTTCACATTCAACCCTCCAATTCACATTTTTTACATATTTAATAGCTCTAGGTCAAATGTCTGTCCAACAGAGTGAATCCGATGCACACATATATTCTCCTCTATTAATAATTGCAATCCAGTAGCATTATTAATAAGGTAAGTTTTGAAGAACTAGGATATGATTAGAAAGTTAAGATAATGAGGGAGTTATATTTCTTTCACTGTTTTAGTAACATTGTCAGAACTAACGTTAACATTGCCCCTCCCCCTTCATATACACACACTTGGATAGCTAATGAGTAAGGAATAGATTAGAAGGATGAAAATATTTTCTTAGCACAGATAGTTTCATAAACTTTTTTTAAAAATTTTTGCTCAATATTAATGAATTTTCTCAAACAATGCTAAACAGATTTTTTTTTTAACATACTCATACACCAAGAATTAAAATTAAGCCTCCACACATTTTTTAGAATGAAAATTTTTATTTTATTTTTGAAATAAATCTTTCAGTATTTGAGCCTATTGAATTCAATAGGGAGAGAGGTATATATTGCATAATAATAACAAAAATAAAGAATGTTTACAGGATTTTTCAGAAGCTAAGTTTTTGTTTTGTTTTATTAAACAATAAACTTTTATAAGAACAATAAGTAAATAAAACATATGGTTCTAGCTACTTAAAATACAAGTTTCATATTCAATTGCTCATTTAACAAAAATGTTACTAAGCTAAGTTAGGAAACACAGAAGATTCATGGAACAATACTACATAAAATAAGGCATCTTTGAACAATATTGAAAATTAATCAATTAAATAGAGATCAATTCGAAAGTGACAATGTTGATATCTTATAAAACTGCTTTTAAAATTTTCGAAATTCTATCTCTCAAAAAATAATATAAGAATTTAAAAAATATGCACCTATTCTGTTAACAAATAACTATTTATGAAAACAATGTTGTTTCAGGTTTTCATAGTACAGTTATACTATAAAAATCCTATTTATGTATTATGTTTCAATTACAATTAAAGTAGTATTTTAATCACACCAATTTAATAGCATAAAAAAGTTTTAATCAAAATGTTACTAGTAAATTACCTAAAGTACAATATTTTTCAAAAACCCCTAAAAAATTGTGAAATTAAGCTCAATGTAAATTATTGTTTATTTAAAATAAATACAAATGCTCATCATAAAGCAATGTTGATATTGGAAGTTTGTTTAATCAAATATTATTATCCATGCTTGAATTAAAAAAATATTTACCATCCAACAAATAATAAACAAAGTTGTAATACAATGATTAAATATGTATGAAAATAATATGATACATGTCATTGTACAACAGCTGTTTGTTTTCTTCCATAAAATTTAATATCACTACCATTTCAAAAAAATTGAAAACAATGTTAAATGATAGTTTAGAATAAAAATGATGGTTTACAATCAACATTATGCATGTAGCATGCAATAGAAAAAACATGTTCACCATTTTTTTCCATTATAATCCATTAACAATTATAAAATATCATAACTAAATAAATTAAAAATTCTAAATAACAAAAGTGGAAAACAAAGTTGATTGATTTGCAAGACACTTAAAACATAAAAAAATATACGACTTAAACTATGAAGAAAAAGAAACAATCCTAATTTCAATAATTATATACAATGTTAAAACAAAAATATTGATACAAATATAAATAAAAAATGGAACTAGACTGACTAGCACTACCACAGTCTGATTTTGGCACCTTAAGAAACTTTCAGTAGCAATATTAAAATTTATAAGCATGAAATTCTGTAGCTAACATCATCATAAATATGAATTTTAAAAAAATTAAATTATGATTAATTTTATAATAAAGCTCATTTAAAATGTTTAAAATTGGAATACAAATTAATATAGATACTAAAATGACACTTTTTCAGTAAAGAAAATACAACATATTTAGTAAAAAAAATTTTTGCGTTTCAAAGAAATTTAGAAAATATGTGGATTCATATTAAATAAAAATATTATTTCAAGTTTCAGCACCTAAAAATTATCCAAGTCAAGTAATTATAAAAATATTAAGAACACAAAATGTAACAAAGGAGTTTCATTACAAAAATGAGACCAAGACTTGACTAAGTACAAATTAAACAGTTAAATTTTTTTTTAAGTATTTATTAATTATGGATTATAAATATATAGATATATTATAAAACAAATCTATGTTAAAATATTCATGCCTTAAATACCAGAATGATTTCAAAATACTTTCTCTCTCTATGAAAACTTTTTTTATTAATTTATTTCAATATATTAATGTTTAATAAAAATACCATAGAGGAATAGATATCACAGAAGCATATGTGTATTTCACACATTTAGTCTAAAGTTATTTCATTGTAATTGAAAATTTATAAATATATATTTAAAATTCTATAGAATAAGATTTCAAGTAATGTTTTTTGTTCCTTTTCTTTAAGTATGCTGAAGCACCCAAATGTTTAAACAGTTCCTTTTCTACACATTCATATCTCAAAGCTTCAAAAATACTTTGCATACATTTAAAATATAGTCACAATATAGTTCATCACAGTTAAACAGAGTCTAAGTATTTTTAACTCTCCATACTCTCACAATAATACTTAAGAGTACATCACATATGATAAAAATTTCAAAATGCATGATTTAAGTCATTGTGTGAAAATAAGTACTGCAAAATAAATTTATTAATTTCAAAATATGTAGGAAATATACATTCTGCCGGTCGTTTACACAATATTTTAATGGTAATCTAATGTTATAAAAATTTTAATGAATGTCATTTTTTTCTCATAGCAAATTAAAGATCACATGAATACAAAACTTATTTGATCATTTTAAGGTAGAGAGTGGATAAGGTTTTCAGTTATGTTTTACTGACAGAAAGATCATTATTTTGTTTTCACGTTTTTATCACTACAATTTTGTTAAAAAGTCAAATAATTACAGAAAATATGGAATGTAGAAACAAGAATACTTTCATGTTTAATTTTAGAAATTATGAATTATGAAATGCTTAAAAATCAAAAATAAATTAACTAAAATTATTTTTTTCCCAAAATTTAGATAAAAACTTATGAATTATCCCAAAATTTAAATTAGCAAATACGACACTAGAGACTTAAAATTAAAATTTGATTTGAATCTAAAAAGATTTAATCTGCATACTTGCAACACTTTTCTCGTCATAATTCTCATTTATTTCTCAAATATATTTTCTCACATATCTTTCCAACTCTCTTTAAGTTTTAATGCACTAATGAGAACTAATATGGAAAATTTAAAAAATGCATGATTGATTGTTTATTCATGTTTAAATAAGACATGAAAGCAATAACACAAAATCTTAATAATATAAAAAAAATACCCTATGACATATCATATATGCTGTTGTCTTTTTAAGACAATTGTGACTATACTTTACTACAAAGACAGTTTTTCACACAAAACAACAACATTCCAATATAAGCTTTAATACGACTAATAATATATGAAAATGACATATAAAAATTACTTTTTATAGTAATTGCTATAGAATTTTTCTTAATTACGGTTTTTGACTAGACCTGATTAAAAGTTGGATAAGATATGGTTTCGAGTTCCTCAATAAGAGTTTCGTAACGGTAAGACACCCGAATATCTGGCACATTGGTTCTATGTATGTCATTTCCAGCTACTCCTTCTTTCTTATAATGTGGACCCAACCAATATCTCTTCCACTGAAAATAAAACATATTGAATTTCAAAATCTACTTTAAAACATTACAAAACTCAAGATTTTATATTTAATAAAAATTATTAAACAATGTTTTCATTAACAGATAGCAACTATTCTAGTTCCAATACCCATAGACATAGCAAAATAGTTGATAAGGCAGGACAATTGATAATTTTTTTGGAAAATATTAACTCTATATTAAAGTTAAAAGTAATTGTTTTTTCTTTTTATTTTCAGATTAATAAAATCCCAGAACAGTATTTTCATTCAAAGTCAGTGATTGTTCTAATTGTATCAACTAATGAGCAACTATTATGGTAACTTGTTTGAAGTAGTATCAATAGTATAAGAACACTCAATTTATAAAAATTCCTTTCACCAAGTGCTGATCTTGAATTTCAAGACACTATGAATAGTATATTCATAAGACTTCATCAGCTTATCTGAATGTTAATTTAAAGCATCACTACTCAAGATATATTTTTGATCAACTCCCTTTTTCAATACATCAAACAAAATAATGAAAAATATATACAAATCTTTGCTATATGTTGCTATATAACTTTGCTCTTATGGTTTCATTTGATGAGCTCTTTTTGTAATTATAGATCGCCATCAAATATCTAAATGGAACTATACAGAATTCACAAAACATACAGTTCAGAAAATCATACTTTAATTTATTATCTGCTCATACATAAAATATACAATGAAAAAGTTTTGTAACCATAAAAAAAAATTTGAACTTGGAACTTTGAGGAATCTTCTTGTAAACGAAAAACACGTTATTTATATGTCTTTTTATCTCTTTGTATGTGAACATGATAATTCAAACATTAGAGAGGTAAAAAAAATTTTCAGCTACAAAAAAAAAATCTGAAATATTTTATATAGTTATCTGATATATGGTTTTGATACCAAATTTGCAGATATGTATCAAATTTTGGAAAGAGAGAAAACAGAAAACCTATAACTAAAATTGAAACATCAAGTAAGAAGCATATAACAAAGGATGGAAAAGAGAAAAAAAAAATACCCATGTATTATGCATGACATACCAAAGACATAAGACAAAATCTCAAAAAGTCCTAAAATAAAGACATCAATTTACAGGAAATTTGAGTATGCTACAAAATAAAGGATTTGAATAAATCGGCAATATACAAAACAATATTATTGCAATTAGAATGCACCATCTACAAGAATTATAAAGAGAAAGATACAATTTTCAATTAAATTCCAAATTCAACTTGATGGAGAAAATAAAAAAAAGCAAAAAGCCAAAATTTTTCCATGGAAGATATAATTGAAAACATACAAAAAAGAAACAATAGAGGGGTTGTGTGTCTACAATATCTGTTTACGTATAAAGTTTTCCACTTATTGCAAATGGCTGCTATTCAACAAATCAACTTCATAGAAGTAGCATGAATTATTATATATTTTATGAATTAATTGATATATATATCTAATATATAATGCATCAAATATAATGAAAAAAATTAATGCTTATAATTTATCCCTTATTTGTATTTTTTATTTTCCTTAGCCATTTAAAATTATTTTTATCTTCTATATGGAATCATATTCCCTAGCTATTTCTTACCTTCCCACAATTTGAATACTAAATTCGAAATCACCCCATAGGAAGTATTGACCTTCAGAAAAGCGGATGAAAATATAGCTTCACAAAGAATATTAGAAATAAAAATTAATTCTGTTGACAGGCAATTTCAAAATTCATCGTATTATTAGATTAAAATTTCCAACGACTCACAGGATAGATTTCATGAAGAAGAATGAATCTGAATTAATTTATGTGAATACACCTTCCTTTATCTCATTATTAGTCTTACCCGTTATTATTATTATTATTTTAAGAAATTCTCAAGCCAGATATCATTCTATGCCATTACCTCTTTATATCATATGTCATTTTCATGAAAAGAGACAAGAAAGTCCTGTTGACTTTTATCCACAACAGAAACTTGTATTTTGTAGATATTGTTTAATTCAACATCCTATTTTGAGGTAACAAAAGGAATATTTTGGAGCAGATCATGATTTCGTAATTTTAAACTATAATTTAATAAGCAAGAAAACAGCAAAGTCAGCAATCTTTCTGAAAATTTTTACCCATACAAGTGAAAGAATTTGGTTTTTATGCATGTCGCATAAATTAAACTCATATGAACAGAAAAATGACACCTCAAACTTCTAAGTTCCTCTAAGTTCTAAGTTCCTTCCAACCTCTAAGTTCCAAAGCAGAAACTCTGTCACAAGACCGCTGCAGCTACAAGTGTCTTATTACATTTTTTTTTCAGAATTTGTAATGAAACTCATAAGATAATTTAAATTGGGACAAGAATATAAATAAAACAAATAAATGATACCTTATCCGTGAAACCACTCATGAGAACACTATTGCGACTCAATTCACACATATCACAGCTGCTAAGTTTCAATACCTGTGCTGCAATACTATATTCCTCAATAAGGGGTTCCTAAAACAAAATTAAAATTACTAAGGTTGATAATTAAATAAATTCCCTATCAAAGTAAAATTATAAATAAATTTCTGAAATTGAAACATTCTTCATGTGAGAGGAAATATTACATTTAGAAAACCTTTTTTCAATAACAAGCAGCTGTTATAAATTCAAAACCTGTAGAAAAGAACACAAAGTACTTTTGTATGTTTATTTGTGTGTTTGCATGTGTGTGTTTTACTTAATACAACTATGATAAAAATGTAAAACCAATTAAATATATAATACAGTATTAATAATTTTAACAAAATGCATATTACAAGTATTAAATAATTAAATCTAAGATGATTTTACAAAGCAAATACTTTTAACATCATTTGAATACATTGTGAGGGGGCAATGTATTATATAGTGCCTTTTTTTACATAAGAGCAAATGGAAAATAAGTAAGAGTGATAATAACCTATTCTTAATTTGCTTACTCATTCCAGTCATTAGGATAACTTTACACAAAATAGCAAAATAAATAAATAACCAAAAACTAGCTTTCTTTTTAAAGAATATTTACAATGTTTTTAATTAAATATTAATATACGAATAATACACAATATATTTTAATTCCAATACATATTTGAGATCATAACTTCATTCAAAATTTTTAACACAAAAGACAATAAAAATTTACATTAATATTCTCTGGTTAAGGAATGTTTGAATGATTCTATATCAATAATAATTAAAACATTTATAATTGAAACTTATTATTCACCATTTGTTCAACATAAAAATTAAACTCTTAGTTTAAATAGCATACTGCTTGAAATAAAAAAAAAATACTTTTAAAAGAATGAAAATAAAATTTCTACCAAAAAATATGACAAAGAAAAAAAAAGCATGTCAGTAGTTAAATGCAAACATTCAAGTTTAAACAGATTAACAATATTTCATGTTAACTTTAAAGTGTATGTTTAATTACTGCAATACAAAATTAAATTTATAAGAAGCAAACACAAAATTATTTAAAAAATTATTAACCCTAGTAAAGTGGAACTGTAGCGGATCATCCGTAGAAAGAGAAACATTAAGTCCTCTGCTGAGGTATTCAGGTAATGGATTTCGGTGGTAATTCAAAAAAAGAGAATTATTGCTGAGAGGAGACATAGCAATTCCCACTTGAGCCAAATAATAGAGGTACTGCAATACTGGAACCTATATTGTAAATAAAAGGAAATGAATCAAATTATTTTTATTATTTATTAATCAACCTATTGGACATCACATATGCACTTAAATTAGATGCAATAATTTGCTGCTATTCCTTACAAGCATTTCAAGAAGATGTTGAAACTATTTTTCCTTTATACAAAAATTATATTTACTTTATAACTACAATTTTTGCTTTAAAACTACAAAAATTTCCATAATCAAATCATTTCTGAAGAACCAAAAGCATAGTTTAGTTTAGATATTAATATCCCATTTTGATATAACACAAATGCTACTCAGGGACAGACATTGTAATTTTAAGCCACAGTCAGATGATGGGGTTGATACTTGGATGGTACCTTCTTTCTTGAAGCTTCTGCCATGCTCGATGAGAAATGATATACATTAGACCAAAATACAGAATGTAACTTATCTAAATCAGGTTTCAAAGCAGAAGTGCTTTGACTCCAATTTCAGAAACTTACTACTAAGCCGCAAATTAAATGGGAAACTTAATAAAAAAGTTTTTAAAAAAATCATAATTCTCTTCCTTAAAATTTGAAGATAACAACAAAACAATATAAAGTGATATTTTATATGGTTCATACCATTATTTAAGAAACATACAGGAGTGATCTAGCAAGTTCCATATTAAAAATAAGACATATTGCAGATTTAACATCTGTCTAATAATGCATGGACAGATAATAAGAACAATTGAAAATTATGAACAATTCATCTGAGTGTAAATTGCCTAAAAATGAGTAAGTCAGTCTCACTATAGAGACAATTTTAGATTCTACGCCTCCTACCACAAAAACAAAGCAAAAGTTAAACAAAAATGTCAGTTTTGAAGCAAAAATTTACTGAATTCACAAATCTACAATTTACTATCGGTGCCTGTCATAATGGAGCCATTTAAAATCAATACATGGCACAAATTATAGGACAGAACCATTTTATTCCATTGATGTATTTTCCTGCATTGAAGTAGTGCAGAAAAATTTTCTTTCAAAAAAAAATATTTGCTTGAACAAAAAGTTATATTAACTTAAGTTTCATTAAATAGTCTAGCAAAGTTATTGAGAATTTCTGTTTACAAACATTAATTTCATATCTGAAATCTTTAAATAACAATTTATTTAAAGACAGATACAAAAAAAAAGTTTTAGTATATAAAAAATAATGGATTCTCTTTGTTCTCACTAATATAAAACTTTCCCTCCTTTTTATTATAAAATAAAATCATTTAAAATTGCAATTTTTATCTTTACTATAACAAATATATAAGTTTTACATAATGTTTCTTTACATTTAAACAAATAACTTCTCCAGTAGGAAAAGAACATACAGAATCATTTTCAGACTGTACATACATAAATGTTTTCAATAGCATGAGTTCTGTCGAGATTTCATTAGACAGAAAATTTTAAGAAAATGATACAAACAAAAGGCATTACGCAACATAATAAAATTTAAATAACATAAAATAAAAATGTTAACTAGTACACCTTTATCTCAAATACTTTTTGCTTGATAGGAATATAGCTTCTGTGCATTTTAAATTTTTCACAAAATAAAGGAAAATTTTTTTAATTATGTTTTTTATATTATATTATAACCGAGAATAGAAAAATAAACTTCCATTCTGAAAATAAAGAAATAAACTTGAATAATTATGCTGCAGAATGTAATCAATGTCATGCATATGAATAATATTTCAAGTACAACTCAAACATGGATATTATGCACTGTTATTTGTGATCTCATTATTTATTTAATTTCTGAAGATCCAGTCGGCATCTATGAGAAATAATAAACACCGCATAACCCCCTCTTCTTTATTTAATTATTAAATGGTCAATATTTATTCATGGGCAGTAATAAAACTGCTAGTCTTCATTTTTTGCATAAAAATATATAATGAAAATACGGTTTTTAATAAAGGGCAGAACTTTCGACTTCCTCCCCGACTCACAAATCGAGCTGCACACATTTTCTATTTGATGATTTATTACAATTATCCAATGATACAAATTCTATATTTGTGTTTTCCAAATTGAGTGCAAGTCCAATCTAAATTGGAGCAATATTACAGAATCCAAATAATGCAAAATAAAATTCAATGTCAATATCATATTCAAAATACAGGACTGACCTTCCTAAGAAGCAGGCCATGGGATATGTTCTCACTCAGAAGAAATCCAGTTATCAAGTGCTGAACAGCCCCAGCTTCACCACAGTGAGGACGTAGTACAAATGTGTTTAGTCCTCGAGACCTAAAAGTAAAGTTCTTTAAAGTCCAAGAAAAACAAAAAAATATATAGATAGTTTAATATATAACAAAATTAAAACTAAAATATGCAATAGAAAGATACTTCATCAACTGTAAAAGAGAAATTTTGAGATGAGGAGTAGTCAGTTCATTTCACGAGCAATTTTGTCTCAAATTTCATACACAAAAACCTAAACTATTTCCAAATAAGAAAATTAAATTAAAATCTAGTTATTTATTTCATTTAAAATTTACAAGTTCTAAATCATTTGATTCATATTCAAGTTAGAGGAAATTTTAAACAAAGGAATCAGGTAATAACTAAAATAAACCAACTATATAATCCAATTGATTTTAATAATAAAAAAAAAATTTTAATTAAAATTAGCTTAACACAATAACAACACAAAAAATTAAAATAATGTATCAAATGAATTAAGACATTTGTTTGATATAATAAAGTTTTTTGAAAACCATTGTTATAATGCAAAGCCAGATGTTGAAAATTATCTTATAATGTGTGAATAATAATTTAAGAATAACTTACTTCCTGAAATGATTGAGGGTACAGATATTTGCATACATATAGTAGAGGTAGTAAGAGTACGGTGGGTTTTCTTTATCTGTCCACTGCAGTGGAGGATTTATGTCTTTGTCAAAGGATGGATTCTCTGGCTTGGATTCATCATCCACTGAATCAAATCCAGTTACCTGAAAACATTTTAAAATATATTATTAATTAACATTAATTAATAGTTAATAAGATTTCTCTAATATCAGGCATTAAATAAAGATACTTTTGAAATTCCTTGCACTTTTCAAAAATTCTTGAAAAATTCTTTGAAAAAGATATTATTAACCCTTTAACCACGTGGAAAACTTTAATACATTGTGGTGAAGCTTTATAAGCCAGAAAACAGCTACAAAACATGAGTAATTACTTTTGCCTTGCAGTCTTGTTACTCGGCTACAAATCCAAACATTGCAAGTTTGGTCCTCGCTATAGCCAATAGCCACATTGGTGACCTGATGACAAAAAATACACAACCTTCATACAGCTGTTGTGCCGCCTTTTACCTGAAGAAAAATAATTAAAGGCAGGCAAAATAAAATAAACCAATCTGATAAATAATCAGCCAATAAATAAAGCTGATAATAAATCAGTCAATAAAAATGGGTAAGGTGCAACAGCCAATATCACCACTAAGAAACAGTAAAAACAGCTCAAAATGTCCTTCATCATACCTCCAACTCACTGGAGGGGGAGTAATGTGGTGAAGCTTTATAAGCCAGATAACAGCTACAGGACATGAGTAATTATTTTTGTCTTGTGGTCTTGTTACTCGGCTACAAACGCTATAACCAAATAGCTACACATTAAGTTGCATTAAATAACACAATTTTTTCATAACAAGATAGTAACATCATATGAAAGCAATAAAATTGATTCAATATTGTCTGAATAATTTGAAATAACCAAATATTATTATTAAAATAAAATAAAAACTTACATATCTCAGAAAAAGGTGTAGTTCTGGATGAGAAGAAGGCTTGGCTGTCACTTCAAACAAAGGCAGGAAGACATTATCCAGAATTTGTTGAAAATTCTGTACGAGATTATTTGATCTGAAAACATCACTATAGAGAAAATGAATGTTAAACAAATGTTGCATAAAAACTAAATTTTAAAAAAAACTCAGGAAAAGTTTTTTAATTGAAAATATAAGAATTTATATATCTATTATTTGAAAAATGCATATTAAAGAAAATCAGTTTGTAAGTTTAGTTGAATTTTTTCCATTTATTTAAAAGGATTATAATATTAAGAATAAAAACACCATGTTTTTATTCTTACTTTACATAAATGTTCTGCATTTAATTATGAATAAACACACATGAATTTTATTTAATTACAGTGCGAGAGAATATGGAAAACAGCTATTTTAAAGAAAAGTATATAGTAAAGAATACAATTTTAATACATATAGATACAAAATTAATATATCAGAAAAACAATAAATATATAACACAAAACAGATTAATTAAATCTGATGGTAATAAAACTCAAATATTGTATAAAATATTTCATATTGTTTGAGCACAGCACTTGAAATTTTCAGATGAAGATACAACATATATATTTTTAGTAAAGAAATATTTTGATGAATATTACTCACTAGAGACGAGGCATTTGTATTAGATAGCGCACATTGTCTGAATACATGTTATGTTTGACTGCCCACTCGGCTAAACGATCCCATTCCTCTATCTTACGACCATATATTGATAGTCGTGGTTCTGCATTCTGATATTTACTCTCCTCCAAATCACTAAACACTTCCTGAAAGAAAACTGTAATCTTAATCTAAATATACATTACCCCAACAATTTTCAACTCAAGTTTATTTATAAACAATATTTCAATAATGTGATATTTAATTAATGAAATAATATATCTATAATTATGACTTGGTTTTAATAATTTTGCATGTAACATTATTAAATTCATTATTCTACTTGCCGAAATAATTGAAATAAAAGAGCAATTGAGTTTATCAAATGAAGAAAATTTTAAAGAACAATGTTTCTACCTCATTTATTCTGAATATTTATTGTTATATATATTATTTACAAAATAATTAAAAAGTAGCTCAGATTTTTTTTTATTTTTAAAGTTTAGTCGTTATTTCAAACAAATTTTGCATAATTCTATGAATTTCGGAATGGTAAAGTGAAAAATGATTATCAAATAATTTGCATAGTAATATATAGCCAGTCGGAATGGTCTTCCAAGAAATTTTATCACTGAATCTCTATTAATTATACTTGTGAATTATTAATCATACACCATTGGTGAACAATAGTTATGATCTCTGGGATTTAATCATTAAGATGCAGTTAAATACAGAGTGAAAATGTATTCTGACCTTCTTTTTCAACTAATTAAAACCAAAATTTGACACAATTACATATCAAATATCATATATATAATTCATTGTTTTTTTTTAATTCATTGCATTTATAAGCTTGTGAAAGAAAAAAGCAACAACAGTCAACTCTTTAATCTGATATCAAAATTAAAGCATAACTTACTTGAGATAGCAAATATATTTACCAAACTTTATCCATTTAGCTCTCTTCATATTGTACTTATCATATTGACAGCTGTACAAACAGGTTTTGTTTGAAAGTACTTTGCTCAAAGTTTGATATAAATCTATAAATTTAGAGTATAAGCCATATACTAAATTTTACCCATCTAGCACATAGTTTTGTTTTGTTTTTGAGTTATTGTGTTTACAGACAGACAGACACAATATTTAAAAATGTGTTTCTCAGACTCGGAGAGGTCAGAAAAGTAGAAATTCAGCAAAGTCTTTAGTTCATTTTTTTTTGACAATGGCAATACTTATTCTTTGTACAAATTGTAAAGTAAAAAGAAAATTTTATCAACATTTTACGTGCTTAGTAAAAAAACTTTCTAAAAAGTGTCCATTATGCTTAATACACATTCATCAATGAACGAAAATTTTAATAATGAATATTGTGGTAACTAAATGAACTGGTAATGAAAATTTTTACCCAAAGTTTATAAAAAAAATTTAGTTACAATATTTCATTTAACTACGTAAATAAATCAGCAAATACAGTCTGAATTTGTAAAGGTGTGATAAAAAATTGCATATCAGAAGAATCATTGATAAGTTAGAAGGAAATGAATTGGCTTTGTTTTGATCCTTCACGTAACTGAAGCTATATTAAGAATGGAAGGGGGGGCAATGCATAATTGGATCAGGTCAACATAATCAGATCTATCATAGTCCTATTACTTCTCTATAATGCTTTCATACTTTTCCCTCGCAGCAAATAATCAGAAATGTCTGAGGTCAAAAGTTCGCAAGTCTGAGTCAATTTGTAAAATTTTCTGCTCAATATGTCAAAAGTGTCAATCAGCCTTTAAGTAGACAGAACAATTAATCATTTTTTAATAATAATTGGTGCAAAATTTCAAGAGAATCTAACTGAGATAAGGAAAAGAGACAACGTGAAATTTCATCATCAGATAGATGAAGGTAATTTAGTGACCAATATTTTCCTAAAATAGACATTTAATCTGCAGGGTACTTTGTGTGTGTGTGTGTGTATGTTAATATTCAAATTCAGAATTTTTTCTTATGTTATACCATAATTTGTTAGCCTACAAATTAAATTATATAAGTAATATATTTAAAATATATTGTTATATAAGTAAGATATATTTAAGTTACATAAGTAAAATATTTAAAATATATTAAGTTATATAACTAAAATATATTTAAATTATATAAGTAATATATCAAAAATTTTTGATATATATATATATATATATATATAATTTTTTCTTATGAAATACTGTAATCCCCAATCAATTATCTACGAAATTAATCCTCACCTTCAAAATGGCTGCAAAATATTTCCCTCTTACATAATTGTCCGTTTTTAAGTATATCTCTCTCAAGGAACTTTCACCTACTGGATTATATTTGGCATTGAATTTATCAAACCGATGAAATGTATTCCTATCCTGCAAAAAGAGAAAGAATTTTCAGTGGCATTCTCAAATAACTTACTTGTAAAATAAACTATAAAAACTTAAAAGTAAATACTTGTATAAATCATTTTAAATAACTTAGAGAAGACATGTCAAAGAATTATAATTATTTATTTCTAAAAACATTTTATATGAAATAGAAATATAATATTACTGATAATTAACAATAGGAAACATCAATAGGATTTTCCTTTTGAGTATATTGGAAGATTATATGTTTATACACTCAGTACAATTTAGATTTTGAAAATATGAATACTTTAATCTGTATATGCAATATAGATTCAAACTTAATAATAAAGATAGTAAATAAAAAAGTCATGTCAAGAACCTGACTCAAACTTTAAAAAAAAGGGGGGGAGGGCAGAGCAATTAATTACCATTAGATTTTGGTGCTAATTTTATTGAAATAGTCAATGAGTCAACAAAATTATAGAAGGCTGCTGCCCAAGCTTCAAATAGGTCTATAAATTTTTAGTCTATAAATTTTTTTGTCTCTAATTAGTCAGAAGATATTGTTTAACTTGAAGGAAATATTTCTAGTTTCAAACAAATGAGAAAAAATGGCATTATTGAACAAAATCATATATATTTACATGAGTTCTTTTTAAATTATTTCATATTGAGTAATTAACTATTTTGAATTATTTCTTAATGAGTGCAGTGCTAGTTAAACTCAGATTAATCATTTGACTAAGAAACAATTAAAAACTAAGATTCAGTACAGAATTAAAATATGACTTTTAACAAATGTTTTCTTGATTAGAAGATTTAAATTTATGATAATCTATCTTAGTTATTTTATGTGATTGATTAAATAAATTTAATAGATATCATAATTATTTAAAATATATGGTTTATTATAAAATCAGGCAAAAATACAATTTTTAATGGATGCAACAAAATGATCTTAGACTTAAAAATGGTCATACAAAAAAGAATCGTTACTTACTGCATGAACATCAAGCATATCAACACTTAAATCATACATATTAATATTCAATTCTTCAAAAACCTGCAAAAACAAAAATATTTTTAAAAATTGGAAGTGTTGCACTTCATGTTGTAATCTAAAACAGTTGTTCCATGTCGATGAAAATCTTGTTCCAATAATCTTAGCATAAAACAAATTAATTAAATGTAAGAACTATAAAAACAATTTTAAAAGGTATTTTGAGTATTCCTGTTATTTGCAAAAGAGTTATTTTAATATGATGAGACTTGGAATGTTCAAATGTCATTGAAAAAAATTATTGGTAATTTCAATTTTGTCCATGATTTTCAATCAGATATAAAAACTAATATAATATTTATGATTCATTTTTATTTGAGGAAAAAAATTACTAAAATTCTCTTAAATCTCAATTATTTCATTATTTAAATGCACTAATATCTTGTGTGTCCAGTTACTATAAGTAAATTTTTTATAGTACTTAATTTATTCAAGAATATAAAATTGTACTATATGTTTACGAAAAAAAAAAATGAATAATTTCTTACTCTTTCTAAAAATAACTTTTAACATGCTTATATTATTATTATTATGCATTATTTATTTTACATTGCATTATTTATTTTAGAGTTCTACAAACCAAATGAATTATTCAAAATGTTATATACTTCATATAAATGTAGTACTCAAAAATAATGAAATTAATATCCCTAAAATTATTAAAAATTAACAAGATATATCACCACTTTATATATTAAATCACTTAATGCTTATTTAGCGATATACATTACTTATTAAAATTATGAAAAAAATATAAATACATTTTTGTAACCATTTTTAACTTAAAAATTATTGTTTACTAGAATTTTCAAATTAATTGACTTTTTATTCTACTCCAAACAGCTTCAAATTAACCAAATCTTTCTGTATATGGAAAAAGTCCCTTAGTTTTTTTAAAAATTATTTCAGAAAAATTATTATTGATAAGTTGATATTCATGTTTAAAATAATATCAGTAATGTTTCAACTAGTCATTCAGGGCATTTATGATGGAAAAAATTAAACACTGAAACTGGGCAATGGGGGAAAAAATCAGTTGAAATAGTTATACAGTATTTGCATTCATAAAAATGCATACATTCTCTCTGCCAATAAATTTTCATTCTCTCAAATTTTCTTTCATTTCTATAGAGATACCTTATAAGTATATATCATTTGTAAGATAATTTACCTAATAATGAGATTTATATAAAAAAAATGTAGGATAAAAATTTTACAGAAGAAAATGGTATAATTCAGAGGAAATGCAATTTCTGAATATTATCATCATATAAGTTACAGCATCACAACATGTTTTCATAAGTGAATCAAGAGAGTGGGTGTTTTTCCTTGTTTATTTTTTCAATTGTGTAGATTACATGTGAAACTAAGATGGGGTCTTTTTTCTGACTATACTAGAAGTAGATCAGTATAAATTATTTTTAACCACAATCAGTAATGAAATTAGAATATCTTAAAATAATTTTTGTAAACATCTACAAGATGACATGGAATTGAATCATTAAAATATAAATGTTTCATTATCCTGAAAAAGATTACATATAGGGTATTTTAGTTTGAGTATAAGAATTCATTTATATAATTTGAGAAATTTATTTTAATCCCAATAATGATACTAATTCTAACCATTCTATTTGAAATCATTAAAAAAATAAAACAATTGAGTTTTTCTGAGTGAAGTAATGCAAACAGAAAATATTTAATACTGTCACTATTAAAAACAAAGATTTCAATCATATCTCTAAAAATACGATTGTCCTACCATTTGCTATTTCATTTAACATAGGCATTATCCTTTCTAAATTTAAATCTTTTTTGTCTTATTTTTTAGATAAAAAAAAGGACTTTTTTTTTTTTTAGAATAAATCAAATCTTCAAATGTAATCAATTCCCTGCACTTATTTATGATCACTACTACATTCTATTCTAAGAGGCCCCGAGCCAGAGTGCAATCTAATCTTGATACAGATGAATGGCAGGACATGTGAGTATCATTATAAGAGGCTTCAAATTGTTTTTCTAAGCTGAAAGTTGTAAGGAAAAAAACAGGTCCAACAAAATCTGAATAAAATTAAAACATACTATGACATTATTTGTACAGCCTGATCTTGGGTCTTAGTTAGATTAGATTTCTCTCTCTCTCTCTGTTTTTTTGTTTGTTTGTTTGTTTGTTGTTTTTTTTCTGTTTCAAATTTATTTTTGCATTATTAATAGAAAATAACAAATTTTGCACACACAGATTGTACCATAAATAAAGCAATAAAGAAGATCGCCTTCATTTTAAAAATATTAAAATTTTAGTTTTTGTTGCTTTTTCTTTCACAAGTTCATTCATTTTTTTTAAACTCAAACTGTAAAAATATAAAAAGAATGGAAAGAGGATAATAGACCATTACAATGCAAGCTTTCTGGAGACAAGGTGATAACTAATGTATTTCTAAATGCAGTCCTATGCTTCCTAAGGCTGGCCCTGTTTATATGCAGTTTAAATGCATTGTACCATTTCAACTTGTAATTTTTCTTTTGTCACCTAAAGATAATCTACCAATAAACAAATTTTGTTGTTATTTTTGTAATAATTGTCTTCTAATAATATTTCAAAAGTTTGAGAGTGCTATCTTAGTTAAAATGGCACCAATTTCTCTTGTTATAAATGTAACAATTCAATTAATAGAGTTATCTTATGTCATTTTCTGCATGATCAGTCAAAATCTTGCCATTAAATTTATCAAATTTTACAAGCTCATTAAATGAAACATATAAGCAATTAAAAAACAATATATAATTCATTATGATAAAAAAATCACTCTCTAGAAATACTAATGCTTAATAAATATATACAAAAGAGAAAAGATTAAACATATGTCAGTGCATTAAATTCTTCAAATTATAATATTATGAGAAATATTTTTATAGCATTACTACAAAAACAAATGATTTTATGAGTCATTAACCTCAACAATACACACACACACACATATATATATTATAGGGTGTCCCATAAGTTTCTTTCCTATTTCTAATATGAAATGAATACACAATATTTACTATTTAAGACATTATTTATTTTTTTATATAAGAACCCTTTTGCTCTATAACCTTCTTCCATCTCTCAGGAAGCCTCATTATGCCTTCATTCCAAAATTGTTTTGTCTTGGACAATAAATAATCCTCGAGGTGCGCTTTTATTTTGCTGATGGATTTAAAGTGCTTATCATGAAGAGAATTTATTTTTAAATAATCCTCGAGGTGCGCTTTTATTTCGCTGATGGATTTAAAGTGCTTATCATGAAGAGAATTTTTTTAAGGACAGAAAGACGTAATAATCAGATGGAGCGATATCTGGAGAGTATATAGGATGCAGTGAAACATCCCAGTCAAACTGCGAGAGCTTCTCTCTTACAACTAATGCAATTTTTAGTCTCGTGTCATCATGATAAAAAAACAACGCCTTGTCGGTTCATTAATTCTGGCTATTTTTTTGCCATGGCAGCTTTTTTAATTGATCCAGTTGATGACAGTATTTTGTAGAATTTATTGTTTCACCTTGAGGAAGGGACTCATAGAAAATTACGCCTTTCCAATCTCACCAAATGGACAGAAGAACTTTTTCGGGATGTAGTCCCAGCTTTTCGACAGTTGAAGGCCTATTGTCCTTACACCAAGTGTGTTTTCTATGCACATTTTCATATAAAATCCAAGTTTCATTTCCAGTGATAAGTCTCTTTAATGCTGTAAATGTTGCCTTTCGCTACCCATGTTTACCACAGAGGATGAAAGTCTTAAAAGCGACTGTAGCACAAACAAAATATACTGTAAAAGAGTTTTCGTATGACTGAAACCAATGACACAGATGGCTAAGCCTGCATGTTAGCACAAGCAGAACCAGATAAGGCCATTCAGAGCCCGATGAGAAGGAAACTTTTGGGATACCCTAATATATATATATAACTTTTATTGAAAACATTAAAGTCTGAAAAGAAGTAACTACCAACAACATTAATAAAAAAAAATTATAACTACCCACTTTCTTAAGAGTCTTAGATTTCCCATCTTTAACTTGAACCACATCATCAGCATGGACCTTCATGGACTTTTTGATGAACCGCAAAAGATGCTTCTGATTCATGCAAGAAGCTGCATGCACATGAGTATCCACCTTCAACACACAAAAACAATTACAGTTTTATCATGTATTTAAAATATATCTACATTTCAAAAGTGAACGTTTCTGTCTTAAGATAAAAACTTTTGAGCTACTCTCATTTTCACTATAAAGTGATTCGACATATAAAAATATTTTAGCATATTCCTTGCCTTGATTCATGTCTACAATTCACAATTACTATTTAAATAGATTCCTCTTTTTCATTATCTCCCTATTATAGGAGAGAATGAGTAATCTAACTGGATAGTAGGTGTGAATTAGTCAAATGGCATTAGTGGCTCCAATGTTTTAAAGGAATTGCAGTCACTTATATTTAATAATTTTTTTATTTGAAAACTCTACATGTTACTTTTAATAAAAAAGACGAGTATAAAAATTTTCAGAAAGTATTTTATATAAATCCAATGATCTCTAATATAAACAGGACAAATTACTGGGCACAAAACTGAAAATTTAGTATCATACTATAATAGTTCATAAAGAAAGATTTAAGAAATTAATTTTCTTTAGATGATGGACAAATATATACTTTTAATAATAATTAATAACTAACTACAGTTTTCCTTAGATGATGACTGATATGTACTCTAATATAATTAATGTATCCAATAAAAATTTAAAAGGAAAACTGAAGAAAAGAAAATTATAATTTACCTTTCTTGTGTTATAGAAGTCTCTGTGAGGCACAGCTTTCTGAGCAGCTAATTCACGCAATTCATTCAGCAGCACATGTAATTGATATTTTGAAGAGAGATAGCTTAGTCTTCGATAGCAAAATGATTTCCTATAAAATAAAGATGTATAGTGATAAGCAGAGAGATGAGACATTTGTAATCTAAGACTATTAAAAAAATTTTTTTTCTCCTTTTACTATGCAATAAGGATAAATTTATAATTTTTAAAACTCCATTCAATCAATGGATTTTATAGTGAAACTGTTGTTGAAGTGAATATTAAATTCTGAAGAAAAGAAATTTTACCTTAATTGCTCCTAAAGTCTTGTACCGTATAATAAGAATTAGTGCAACATGAAAAAAAAAATTTGCATGTCATTCAAAAGTTTTAATTCACAATGCAATACATATAAATTGTAGAATACATTATTAAAAAGACCTGCGATATTATAAAGCATATATAAAGAAAAATAACACAATAGCACTTCTACAAGCAAGTTTCTGAATTTCTATGAGATATCACATTATCATGAGCATTACAATAAAAATAAAACAGTCTCAGTTTGCATTTGTTAAAATCTATAACAAAATTCCAAAACTATATAGATTTGAAACTAATTCAGAGTAAATAATTAAATTACACATACCCACGCAAACCGTTTCTTTCCTTCTTAATATATCAAACAAATTACATTCAGGTTCCATTATTTCAAATGTTTTAAAATAAGTGAGAAATACAAATTAAAGGATTAAATTTGCATTAAATAAAAATGAACAAAAATCCTTCTTACAAAGGGCCATCTGCTATCATGGCTCCCATTAAGTGAAGATCCGTAACAAATTCATCAAATGGTGGGTAAGGGAACTGAATTAATTCCATAGCTCCAGTTTCTTTGTTATAGCGATGCATTCCATAATAAACTCCAAGGTT
Source organism: Argiope aurantia (assembly GCA_026543865.1). Lineage (NCBI taxonomy): Eukaryota > Metazoa > Arthropoda > Arachnida > Araneae > Araneidae > Argiope > Argiope aurantia. Next base: position 84,487 of record JAPMOR010054877.1, on the reverse strand, counting down.
GACTTGGAAAACACACGGAATATCTTCAAGTAGGTCAGCTTCCCAGGGATCCTGAATAGTTGGAGGCTGTGTTATAGGCAGTTCTGAAAATAAAAAATTATGAGTACAAATTTTTTTCATAGAAGTATTATAGTCCGTTTTTATGAAGAAATTCTACTCAACAGAATCAGTACAAAAGTTAGATGCACAGAAATAAAGTAATATTTTGTAAGATTCAAAGTTACACAACATTTTAAAAATTTATCTATTGGTTTTGTAAAAAAAAAGTCCAATTATTTATAATATCGATAAAATAGAAAAAACTTAAATGATTTTGTGAAATTTTTTCTTATTAGGTCAATTATTCATAGTTTTCTAAAAAGCAAATAAAATACAGGTTTCAAGTTTCATCCTTAAAGTTTATTTTCTTACTAATTCTGAAAGCAGTATCTGTAAAGTCAAAAATATACAATTAATGTTAATGTTTACAAAATATGAACATGGAAATTAAAAATGGAAAGAGTTAAATATAAAATGTTTAAGAAGCAATAAACATAATGATTGGTTATATTTTAATTATGTTCAGATAATAATTTTGAGCTCTGAATATTGAATAGAGTGGATAAATCATAAATTTTGAGAAATATTGAGTGTATTATTATTGCATGTCATTTGGTTTAACATGTGCCTAGACATATAAATTTATAAAACATTGTATATATTAGGATTTTCTATATTCAAAGGTATCTTAAAATTGAGTGAAATAGATAGTTTTATTTTTCAATCAAATCAACATTAGAAAATATTATATTTGTTTGGAAATACAACTAAATTAAATAAAACAATACAAAGATTGACATAATTTCATAACTACCAAATTCTCATAAAAGGGCTTAGGTAAAAGTAGAAATACAATAGGACTTGTACTGAAAATTAAATTTATCTAAAATAGAAATGTTAAATATTAGATAAATGCAGTATTATAAATTAGATCATTAAAAAGATTAAAGATATGCACAATGCTAATTAAAATGTTAGTACATTAACACAGTTAGTAGAATGTTAGTGCAAAGAATAATTAGTTTGTACCTCTCATAATCATAGATTCTTGTTCAAACCTTGAGTAACCTTCAAGAAGCAGAAAAATGTTCATTTATTTAACAACAATTTAATTCTAAGCAGAAAAACTTAAATAAAAGCATAGTAAAAAAATTATTGGAAATATTTTTTGTTTTAAAACAATAACGAAATAATAGCAATAAAGAAAGGGGGGAAAAGAAAGAAAAAAAAAGAAAAAGGAAAAGCTGATAGATAAGCAAAATTTTTTTGACAAATTAAAAAAAAAAAAATGTTTTAACTCTAAATTTTACTTTAATCAATAGCCATTTCTAGTGTTCAATTAGCATTACATCTTTAGTCATGTTATAGTCTTGACCTCTGCAACTTAATTGCATTATTATATTTAAAGTATCTGAAAATTATTCATATGAAATATATATTCAGAATCAATCATAAAATGAATGAAAGAATTACAACTACTGTATAATAAAATCATTACAATCAAATATAACATTTAAAGGAGAAGTAGCAGAAACTCAAAGTTGTATTCTCTTTGTAAGCAGTCTAAATTAAAATTTATATATAAATAAAAATTAAAACAATACAATAGCACTTTTTGTTAAAATAATTCCTGATGAAATCGTAAAAAATTGAAGAAAATAACTTGAATTTTTAAAAAAATTTAACCATTTTCTTTTTAAAAAAACTATACTTGCATAGTTAAATTTATTTTCAATTTTTTGATAAAAATTAGAATGATAATTGAAATGTTAAGAACATCAAAGAGAACCACCCTGAATTTTCATTAAATTGAGCTAGGCATGCACTGATATAGAAACATGTTTTCTTTCAAATCCAAAGGAGATCAAAAGAGTTTTATAACAGATATGAAATGATCACTATCAATTTTCATAAAATATACCTAATAATATGATAGCTCAAATTAGTGAAAACTGTAGTTAGTTCTATTTTGGTTCTTGATGCCATAATTATAAAATTATACAGATAGATATTACAAAAGAACAAATATTATGCTTACAATTCACATAATGAGCATATCTGAATCACTAGGCAGCAACAGTGTGCAAATAAAGTCTAGTATTTTATGTCACTTTTTTTTAAAAATAATTTGAACACATCTGTGGTTATATTCAAGTATTTGAAGCAACCAACCTTCTAAATCTTCACTTTTTGATGCATCAGCCACATGGGAGTCCCAGTGCTGTTCCCTAGGTTTCAAAAATCTTGCAGTGAGAGGAGGAAAGGATTGATTTGCAAATTCCATGTATTTCTGCCTCAAATTCAGAGCTTGAAGCAACATAGAAGAGGCCTGCTTCAGGTCTTCTGTAGGAACCTAAAAATTATTATATAGATAAAATATCAGAATACTCTAACTTATTAGACAACTGTTTTTTTTTTTTTCTTTTCTTTTTTCTTCTTCTTAATTTTGGGAAAACATTAGGAATAAACTATTATTCCTATTTTCAAAGGGTAGGAACAAACACATTTACTAGTTTAATGAAAAATGAAGAAAGTCAATTAGAAGGTTTCAAAAGTTAGAAGATATAAGTATTAAAAATAAGTAGTTCAATTAATTTTTATTCATCAATGAGGTGTTTTCTCCCATTTTGATCATGTATATTATAAACATTTTATCATAAGTTGTTAAAGTCTGATTTTTTTAAAATGTATATTTGCTTTATACTTCTCTAATGAATGAAAATTTTTATATAAACAATTGAAAGCTGCCTGAATTTTTTATTTAAAACCTTTATACCTTTATAATGAACCTTTTAGCTGAAGTGGTTAAAATTATTATGTATCAAATTACATTGGTAAAATTTCCTTAAATCAATCAATATTATTTTCATAAATTTGTTTTTTAAACATATTTTGTGATATATCTTTATAAAAAAAACAAAAAGTCTTCAGCATTTATTATTTATTTTGCAATTATTTGAACTTATATAAAAACATAGTGCTGTCTGTTTCTGAGTACATAATAGGGTAGATTATTTGGTTTAAAAGTTAAAAATGTATTTACAAAAAAAATTTTTAGGTGTAGTTAGGAAATTTATTTAATAGAAATATACTTTTGAGAATGCGAATATGCTTCTCAAACAGATTTCTTTTGGAACATTAAATAGGATTTTAATTAATACAAAAGTAAACCAAACTTCAATGAGAAAACTTTTAAAAATATTATCATACACAAAAACAAGTTTTACATCATTTTAAGGTTCCTAAACTAATATTTTTAATCATTTAAATTGAATTGTACAATTTCTCTATAATTTTAACATTTTTTTAAATAAAGGTTTTAATATATGGTTTGCCAAAATAGTTTTGATAGTTGAAAATTAAAATAATTTGCTTTCTTTAAATTTTCTGTTTCATTTTAAGCATAAACTGAATTTCTATTTTAGGATTAGGTTTGTTAGGGGATACTTGTATAAAAATGTAAACCAGAAATATTTTTGTATTTTAAAGCTATATATTTTTTAACTATATTTTCCTTATGAAAATGGCAATTTTTCCTATTTTAAATCAAAACTTAAAAAATATTCAAATCATTGTAACTATTAATTATATTATATTTTTATACTATATAAATTAAATGATGATTTTTAATCATTTGATAAATGCAATTTTTGTAATGATCATTTGTAGCATGCATGACTTTAATGATTAAAAAACACAATTTAAATCAGAATTATTAATCACAAATTTTATAAAATTTAAACAAATCATAAAAATTTAGTTAATTAATTATATAGCTTATGAATGCTAATATTATTCACGAAAAGCTATTATGAGCAAATTTATGTTTAACCATGTTTGGTATGCGATGCATTTTTTACATAAATAAATTATTTGAATGATTACTAAAACTTTTTTAAATATATGTAATTTTGCATTTCTTAAGATGTTAACTATACATACTTTAAGAGTAAAAGCACAAACAGCAATTAATTTGTTATACTCGTACTTTATAACTAAGTAATGAGCAATTATTGTACTTTAATTTAAATCTTATCTCACTAAAACAATTTTCATAAATTCTTTAGAAAGTTATTTTGTTTCACTTCTTTTAACAGCTAAATATGAAGATATAAATTTCTTCATACGCCCAAATTATGCAAAATATTTTCATTTTGCTTGTTTATTAAAATTTAATTTAAACAGTAAAGAAGTTTTTTTTTTTTTTTTTTTTTTTTTTTTTGCAACCCTGCCTTCTTTTTTGTATTTTCCAACTCATTTCATGGTTGTTTGCAGCAATTAATACTTTCAGAATACCAAAAAATTAATTAGCTAAATTAAAGTTAGTTGACATTACAAAATTAACACTAAGTTGTAAAATATAAATAGTATAAGTTTAAAAAATGTTTTATATATTAATATTTTAGTTTCAGTGCAGTTTCAATCTTCGCTCTCCAGGGAATAAAATTTCAGAAGAACAATATCTGGGTTAAAAAAAAAAAAAAAAAAAAAAAAGGAAAGCGAGATACTGTTTTCATAATATTTGCCATCGGTGTCATTATATGTAGGTACACCTTTTTTTCAAATTCAAGGCGGGAAAAAAACACTTTAGGCAATTTTTAAAAATCTTTAGAACAGTTTGTAAATTTTCAAGAAGCTATAAATTGAAAAATTGTTTGCTACAAATGATATATATATATATATACATATATATTCATTTTAAAGTAAAACTGCTGATGATAAGAGAATTTTATGCATTAGCAGCCATCTTCGATAAATAGTTGCTTTGGCAGGAATATTAGTTTGGATAATTTTAATTAAATTTCTTATGCATTACATAGTGTTCATGATTTTCTCACTAAAGTATTTTTAAGCCTACAATTGTAACAAACATTCAAGTTTTGTCATTTTAATAGCCTTAGGTCTGTCTTGTTTAGAGTGTACATGAACATTTGTAAAGAAATATTGGGTAATCCCATCATAAAGTCCTTAATAGTTATTAATATATTTTAAAATGTGTATTGTCTTTTGCCATATAGAAATTACACCACCCCCCCTTCAGATAAAATGAACAGATAATAATTAGAATCTTTTTTTGTTAACTCTAAACAACGGCAGAAAATCATGAAATTAAATATTTAATTAAACAAAGAAAATAACTAAATTTCATTGCAATAATAAAATATAATGTTGAAAATTATACAAACACACATCTTGATTTGTCAGTTAGAAGTTCATTCATCCAAGTGCATGTGAAAAGATAAATCAGCATTGGAAACAACTAGTAAAATAAAATTTAGCAAATGGTATTTTATTAGCATCATAGATTAAAACTTATTTAACTTGTATCAAATCTTGGTTTAAATCAGGATAACTGACTACTAATCTATTTGTGTGTATATGATCCATAGATGCATTATGCATATACATAATGATCCATAGATGCATGAAGGTAGATTTTATGAATTTTATTACATTATCTTTTCACCAAATGCAAATCCATGTCTAATTTTGAATTAAATATATCAAAGGTCAGATTGCCTGTTTATTTGTCTTTCTGTAAGCATATATGAACACAGTATTAAAAACAAATCAGATAAAATATGATATTAATATATAAAGTTTATATGCTGGTTTAATACCAAACTGCAGATCTATGTCAAATTACAATCTAAATTATTGCTGGGAAGAAAACCAAATGCATATTCAATTATCTTCACAAAATACACTTCAGTTCACAAAAGATAGCATTGCGAGTAAAGTATGTATTAAAGTGAAGGGAAAACTCTGTCACTAGTTATTTCTTCCTTTTCTAATACTGTTGATTTTTCTGTACAACTAAAAAGGTATATATATATACTGATTGAGAATGCTTTAGATAAAAACAATCTTGACATATCCTTGTTCTTTAAGTCATTATATAAAGTTGGATAACATTCAATAAAATATTTTGTGCACATCTAGCTAAAAAATATGATGTAAATGAAAATATGCTGAAACAAGTATTTTTGAGATGTGTTCAAGAATTAAACTATGAGATTAGTTCAAAAACTAAAAAGAAGCATATAACAGGTGTTAAGAAACAATATCTTACTCCAGAACAATGTTCTCCACCAACAGTGACTCTCTGGAAATCTGGCACATAGATGTTTTCATACAATAGAACCTTTTTATCAACCACATCTACAGATTTATTCTGATCAAAGCTTTGTTTCTCCAAAAGTTCTAAATGGGCCCTAATTTACATTTTAAAATAAATGCTTTTAGTAATTTCATAAAATAATGCATACTTTTGTTTGACAAGTAAACAAATTACAACATTGATACAAGTTGTAGTAAATCAAATTCATACATGCAAATTAAAATTTGATCTTGCAATTGACATAAGCTAGATTAAAAAATTACTTACAAGACTAAAAAAGCATTTAAAAAAATAACAGAAAAATTTAATGGCATCTTACCTTTGCATAATTAAGTTACACACAAATTTAAAAACATATTTTAGAAATTTATGTTATTAAAATTTTGTAAATAATAACTCTTTATTATATATCATCCAAACAATTTACTGATCATATTCAGATTCATTTACTATTAAAATACTTGAACAAAAAGTTTTGCATATATATATATATATATATATATACACAGTGGTGACCAAAAGTGTGGACATTTTTTGAAAGTTTCATGTTTTTCAACTTTGCATGCTTGTAGAATATATTAATTTTCACTTAAATACAAATGTTTATATATCAAATTGAAGGTAATTTAATGTAGAATTTAATAACAAAAACAGTATTACAACAGTATTTTAGTAAGATCTATCTTAGATTTGCATTTTTTTAAAGTGATACTTACACAATCAATACTTAGTAGGATAACTCTTATTTTTTAAGACAGCTTCACAACGTCTTTTCATCGAATGAACGAGTGTTTGAAGTTCATCTTTCGTAATCACATGATGCCAAGAATCAATTATAGATTCAATAAGTTGTCTTTATTGGATGGATGTTTTTTTCATACAAGAATTTTCAAACGTCGCCACAAATTTTCAATTGGATTGAGATCAGGGCTGTTTCCTGGCCATGGTATACATCTATGCCTTTATTTTGAAACCATGCTATGCATACTTTTGCTGTGTGGCATGGAGCTGAATCCTCCTTGAAAAATAAATGGTGCTTTGTTCGGGAAGAAATCCCTGATGGAAGGTATCAATTTTGGTTCCAGGACAATTTCGATGTATTTTTTGCTATTCAGAATGCCATCAATCACTTGAATTCGGCCTACACCATCTGTAGACATACATGCCCAAAACATGGGATTTGTTGTTGTTTTTATAGTTGCTTCAATGCAATCCGGATGAAGCGCTTCACCTACTCTACATCCCACGTATTTTCTACCATCACTACCAAAGAACGATATTTTAATCTCATCGCTCCAGATTGCTTGCTTCCATTGATTTTCTGACCATTTAATGTCTTCTTTTGCCCACTTAACTCGTTTCTCGAGTTGCTTTTGATTTAAATATGGTTTTTTCCTTAGAATTCTAGCTTGTAGTCCAAATCCTGATAACCTTCTTTTTGTTCTTGAACTTACTGCAATACCCGCTACATTCATTTCACATCTAATGGCATCTGATAAAATTTTTCTATCTTGAAGGCATAGCCGTTTAATTTTTCTATCAGCAGTAGCAGTTGTGCATTTTTTTTACTGCCTGATTTCGCCTTATTTTCCACTGATTTCGTTTTTTTATAACGTAAACAGAACTTTCGTACACCAGAACAAGTCAATGAACCACCAACTTGTCTTGCAATTTCAGCATAAGAGAGGCCATTTTCTCTCAATATGACAATTCAGCTTCTTTTTGTAGATATCCAATCAGTTCTTCTTGTTGGTGTTGTTTGTTTAAAATTAGCTTAATTAAAAAAAATGACTTAAAATATTCAAAAACAGCAATACTCTATTTAATTGTACTAGTATGCCTCATTCTGCAAAATATTTCCACAACAATAACTCTTTTACCATCCAAATAACCTGAATTATAGTTACAGACATTTGATGGGTCCTCAAAACAATGTGATTGGCTAGTATGCTTTTATTACAAAACACGTCATTATTCAAAACGATTTGTGTTTTGATTCATGTTTTTTGTTCTACTAAAATGAGCGTAACTTTTTTTGTAATACAGATATTGTAATACTGTTTTTGTTATTAAATTCTACATTAAATTATCTTCAATTTGATATCTAAACATTTGTATTTAAGTGAAAATTAATATATTCTACAAGCACGCAAAGTTGAAAAACATGAAACTTTCAAAAAATGTCCACACTTTTGGCCACCACTGTATATTATATATATATATATATATATATATATATATATATATATATATCAATACAATTATAAAACAGTGAACCATAAATTATCAGTACTTTTGATTTTTTTTAGTGGAAAAATTTAATTTATGATCTTATAAATGCATAATTATACCAAGTACAATTGATTTATATGGAAATTTAATTTGATATACATATAAAAAATAAATGATTCTGTCATGTAGTGTTTAAAAGAGCTGGTAGTGGTTGATGATCCAATAATCATTCCATTTTAATCTTGAAGAATAATTCTTTATTTCATGAAGAAGAAAATTTAATCATCCAAAAGTATTCTGAAGATGGATCCAAGCCATGATCATTTTAAGGAAACAAAGTATACACATTTACCAGTGAAGACAGAAATTTAAAAAAAAAGGCACAGAAAGTGAACCCAAAGGCTTAATGTTCAATTTTCTAAGATAGGAAATTTCCTTCAATTGAAAAGTGAAACAAATAAAATTGTTAGATCAGCCTTTTAAATGAGATTTTTAATATTTAAGGCAGAGAAAATCAGTCTATGACAAAATTATAGCTGTCAGAATTTAAGAAGCATGAACAAAAAGAAATTTTTTTAAGAATGAAGATAAATTTATCATGTATATAATATTTAAAAGATATTTTGTACATTTTATACACAAAGAGAAAAGATGTAATAACATCTAAATGTAACTATTTCAAAAACTAAGTTTTTCATTCATACAAAGCTACAGATCAGATTGCAAATGAATAAAATACATTTCACTGAGTCTTATATTTGAAATTAAAACTCACTTTTTATTTTCATTCATCATAGAGTTGCTTGAAATTGAAAAAGACAGCACAGATTATTAAGAGATAAAGGGGGGGGGGGTCTGGTGCAGGGATATAAATAAAAATTTAAATAAAAAGGAGAAAACTAAGCATACAATATAATGATCAATATATCTGAACAGTTCTCAATAAAATGAAATGGGAAAAAAATTTCAGATTGTTAATAATCAACTCTTAATTTTTTTAATGGGTAATAAGTAATTTTAATTTTTTAATTATTAGTTTTTCTTTTTAAAAACGAATGATATATAAAAAGCTCTAACTAAAGACGGTAGATAAAAAATGAATGATTTTACTTTATTACAAACATAATCATTTACATCCAATGTTAAATAAAAATTATAAGTAAGAATTTTTAGACAATCCACAAACATACTAAATAGAAATATGATAAAGAAATCTTTTGTTTCAAGAATGGGACTTGTTTTTACAGCTTTAAGTTGTTATGACAATAATAAATAAAATATATTTTCATCAAAATTTTTTCCTTCCATCTAACACTTTTGAGCTTTAAAATTAAAATAATTTTAAACCAAACATTATTATTATATTTATTTCTAAATCCTTCAATTCTTCTTATATCTTTTAGATGAGTATAAATTTCTTTAAATTATAATTTCATATTATAGTATCTGTTATTTGAATTAAACTAGAATAGCGTCAATTTAGATATGTATGAATTCAGATGATCAAATAAGTTCAAATATTAATTAAAAAGGACATCACACAGAAAAATGAATTCATGAAATTAAAACAGAATAAACAGAATTATAATATACAGAAAGTTACTTATATACTATAAGATTTACAAAAAAAAATAAAAAAATAAATAATAAATAAAAAAAAATTACATATATAAGTTCATTACATACATATGCATAAAAATTGCACAAAATTATAAATTTAAGCAATTGGAGATTCTTATCATTGGGGTAAAAATAAGTAGAGTTCCACAGTTTAAATAGTGCCTAACATTCTAAAGATCTAATCGATACATACTTGAATATGTTTATAGAATACAGTACAAAAATGTATTTTCTCACAGTTTCAAATGTCATTAATAACCAAAAATAAATAAAAATTATGACATTCAAATAATACAAAAAATATTTGTGAAGTTTGAAAATTTTTATAACAAACAGATACGAAGAATCTTATAAATTTGAATTTTTTGTGTGAATTTTATTTTGTGTTTGAATGTTTAATTGAAATAAAAAGAGTTGTTTATTTTCTGAATCAAGCAATCAGTCTCCAAACATTTTTTATGGGATGTAATACAACAAACTTATTTTAAAACCTACACATTGGATGTATTTATCTTATTCTTTTAAGAATCCATCTAACCTTAAGGTAATGCTGTAAGAAATTTCTAATTTTATTATAATTTAAAATCAAATTTTAGAAACTACAAAAAAAAAATCTCCAAAAATAGCAACATAATTTAAGCAGCCATATGTTGCTTAATCTTCATTGTAATTAAATGAAAGATTTATTCTAATCATTTGTTTTCAAACTGATTTTTTTAATTCAGATTGAAACAGTTTGTGATATAATAACAAGCATTGATGTTGACTTTTGACTTTATTCATGAATAATACACAATTGACAATTATCAAATTCCTTTTACTTTCCCGTGCTTTATTACAGAATGATTTTATTTTAAAAGTTGCTTGATTGGCAAGGGAATGTTATAGACAGAGAACAGTGTGTAACCCACATGCAAATGAGTTTTTTTTTTCATCTTTACAAAATATTAAAAAAAAAGAAAAGAGAAACATATGCACTTTTAACATACTTAGAAGATAACTGTCTTTGAACCGCTTTCCGCGATTCATTCTTTTCTATTGGAAAATGTGGCACTTCATATGGTGCCGAAATCTCCTTTCCAGTTTCCTTGAAATTTTGTATGATGGTCTCAGCAATTTTTTGGTAATTTTCATCTGCCTCACAGCGGATTTTTACACTTGGAATCTTAGTGAGAGGTGGAGGTGACTTGCGACCTGATATGTAAAAAAACATTAATAAATTAAGTAATATATTTAGTAAAAATCAAATTAATAAAATAACTTAAATGACAATTTATTTAATTCCAACATATTGAGGTGAAGTTTACCAAAATTAAGTACTGTTAATAATGTTTCTCCCTTCAATTTCATTCGGTAACTCGATTGAGCATACGAGGTAAGCGATTTTATTTATTCTTTTAAATCATTTTGATCTTCATAACCAACTTATTTAAAAACTACTTAAAGAAACTCGGAAATAACTAAAATTGCAAAGTTAAAAGCTGAAATTTTCATACAAAACATTTAAAATTTGCAATTTGTATTTAGAATCTGACAGAAATATACTGTTTGTCCATGCAGCTCTAGATATTAAATATATAAAATGTTTGTAAATGAAAAATTCAAAAGAGAGTAAAAAACAAAAAAAATTCAACTTTTCTTAACATAATAAATAAAACTCAGATATGTCAATATATTTAAATTAAGAAAGCAATATGTAACATATTTAAACTTTAAAACAATGACGAGAAAAATAAATAATTATAAAAAGAGAAACATTGAAATTCCCAAATAATTGAGATACATATATTCAGTTTAGTAATTAGTTTTCCTTATAAGATGAGCTTCACACTTTAAAGAAGTATCTCATCATTAATTTTTCCTTAATCTATTGTTTAAAAAAACAGTCATTTAATTAAAGAATACTAAATTACTTTTTTTGTATTTCAAAGTTCTTAGTTCTCTAAATAGAAGGAAGAGGGGAGATTATGATTTTAGATGGAAACATATGCACTTTTCATAACTTTCAACTTTTACAGAAATTATTTATCACTAATCAATATATCTACTTCAAAAATAAGTTTTGTTAAAAAAATTTTTAATTATTTCATTAAAATGGTCTCATAATTTAGTCAAAAGAGATAATTTATTAGAAAAATTTACTACATTTGAAACATTCCTTATTTTTATTATATAGAAATAAACAACAGTCCAAAAATGATTAAAGAAAATGTTTGTGGTAAAGAAAATATTTATATTAGAATAAAACATGAAGAAAATATAAGATAATATAAATAATGAAATGGGAGAATAAAAAATGATACATAAAAACAGTTTCTATAAATGCATAAATAACCTATTAAATATGTTTTGAATTTCACCATTATCAAACATAAATAAAATATGTACAAATTCAATATTTAATTACTGTTCTCACCAGAACGATGGTCAGCTTTCTTATCACCTTCTTTTTCAACATGATCAGCTATCTTCTTTATGGAATCCTCCATTTTAAACTTTTAAAACTATCAAAATAAGAAAAAAAATTAGCACATGAGTAATCCGTCATGTACCAATTACTAAATAAAAAAAGAAATGTGTTTATTATTTACTGAATATTCATTGTGCACAAAAAGAAAATAATTATCTCAAACTGTGTTTGTTTAATATGAAAAATAGGTATTATCATTAAAAATTAGTGTGCATTTCAATATGATGCAGACTTCTTATGAATTTTTCAATACAAGACATGCTTATTTCTTTCAAATTGTATTTTTATGTGATTATATGATAAATGATGGCATAATAATGCTCAGAGGTTTTTTTAAAAACCTGTATAAGGCGTTATTTCAATTAGTACATTAATTAAATGCACGAACTAAATAGAAAAATTTTAACTCACAAATAATAATGTGAAATAATTAGTATAATACATATAATACATTAAAGCAAGTGATTTGTGTGCATGAGGTCCCACACCACTGATTAATTCTATGAAAGGAAAATGTCTTTGTAGTGTTTTTTATGTGTGAGCAGTCAAAATTGAATAATTAATCCTAAAAGTCTAATTACTCTCTTACTAAATTTTCTCAACACAAGCCTGCTTAAAACAGAAGTAAATAACATTCAAAGGAATTATGATAATGTACTGTCCTTTTTCATAAGTGGAATAACCACTTTCATAAAATACAAGTTAGTTAAGAGAATTCTTCACAAGCTAAATTTTTAAAAAGAAATCTACTTAAAAATCTTTTATAATATTTATTATATACTTATAAATAATATGACAATTGGCAAATCTTTTCAAAATGTTAAAAAAAAAATGCACGGTTATAAAAAAAATTCTATTAATCCATTATTTAAAAAAATGGGTAGAAAGAAAAAAAGTTATTATATTTACAGAATTCCTAAAAATTCTTTTCTGGGTTTATTTTCAAGTCATAAAATAACAGAAAAAAATAAAAATACAATTAAATTTAATGAAATTTTTGTAAAAAGGATAAAAAATGAAAATAATATCAGATATCTAGAAACAACTATACATCTTTAGAAACACCTCAACCATAAAAACAAGCAATAGGATTTGAATTATCTTTGAAGATTAAATCTTAATACAATTAAGAAATCAAACCATAAATTTTATTTGAGTATACTTTTATAGTGAATATCGCATAAAATGTAAATAAAAATTACATTTGCATATCAATAAAAAAATCTTAACAAATTTTTTAACAAATAATCACACAACTTACTTAATTAAGTTTAAATCATTGAAATATATTGCAAAATTACAAAATTAGTTAGACTTTTTTCAAATCGAAACCTTTCAAAGCTAAAAGAAATAGAATAATATTATTTGACGATAATGTTGCCAATGTGGCAACCTAGACGATTTTTTTAAATTTTAAATTTTATTTTTATTAAATTTATTTCATTTTATTTAGTTATTAATTTTATTATTATTTATTATTTTTTTATTTTATTTTATTTATTATTATTTCTGGACTTCAAGTATCGTTTCTTAATTGAAAAATAATAACAAATATTCAATTAGTAGTCAACTTGGCGAGATTTCAAATAAGTCACCAAGAGGTGGGCCCATCTAGGATTTTACCTTATTCTATAATGAAATGCTCTCGATATTAAGTATTGAAAAATAATTATCTTCTCATATATTTTAAAATTTGCTAGAAGTTCTAATAGAATATCTTTCAAAAATTATGAACAAGGATGATGAATAGTATGATGAAAGATGACACAAACATAAAACGATATGTAAAATTGCATACTTTTAACTTCATATGGTGAAAATCCAATTAACTCCATGCTTTTTAAAGATTATTATATCACAGTGCAAAACAAAATACGCTTATCGCTTTTCAATAGTTATCATTTATTAATTAGGATAAAACATGCAGTTAATTTAAAAATTAATTTTAGTTATGTTAAAATCGTTTCCGGTATTCCAACAAGACACTGCAAAGATCATAATAATTTTACATAAAAATAACTAGAAAAAAATGTTATTTTCATGCAATTAATATTTTTAAAAATCTATATACGAAGTATTCACAATATTTTCTTTAAAACAAACACTGAGAAATTTAAAAACAAACCTATAAAAGAAAATGAAAAACTCATATCACTGCAAAATCAAAATTCCCAGTTTGTTTTGAAGCTGGAATGCGCATAAGTTTCTAAGAATAGAGCACTGCAAAATGCCGACAAAAAAAAATGCATTAACAATAAGTTCGAACAAGACTTTTCAGACTTATATAAGATGATGAAAATTTGTCATTAACTCTGCAATTTTTATGATTGATCTGATATATTTCTCAAAATATTTTTTCAAGTTTTATCTTTCATCGTGAGATATTTTACCATTTTGACACGATACCGCTAAGCTGTTCATGATCGATTAATCGATATCGAAATGAGTACAAATATTTACGTTTTGAAGTAGTAAACATGTTCTGTATTAGTTGCGACTATTTAAATTTTTGCTGCTGTTATTAATTATATAAATCCAATATTATTACAATGCTTTTTTAAAATTTGAAATTTTGAAAAAAAATGTCTCGAAGTTTGGGCGCTGCAACTGTTCGTTTAGTGGAAAGAACTCGGAAGCTACCTTCGAAAGCTGCTCTTGTTTTAACTCCTGCTGCAGTGAATCAAATCAAGAAACTACTTAAACAAAAACCTGAAGCAATTGGGCTCAAAATAGGTGTTGCTCAACGTGGTTGCAATGGATTGAGTTATACCCTCGATTATGTTCAAGAGAAAGGAAAATTTGACGAAATTGTATCACAAGATGGTGTTAAAATTCTTATCGATGCAAAAGCTCAGTTGACTCTTTTAGGATCTGAAATGGATTTTCAAGAAAGCCCACTTGCCAGTGAATTTGTATTCAATAATCCTAATATTAAAGGGACGTGTGGTTGTGGCGAGAGCTTTACTATATAATATGCTCTTGAAAGCATCAACATGGAATGTACTTCTATAATACCTGATATATTTATTAGATTTGTGCAAATGAATTATATTTATGTGAAAGTGTATCTTTGACATAAACAGAAATATGTAGCTAATAAAAAGTGTTACCTATACTTGTGCTAGTTCATTTAAAAAACAATGGTTTAGCTTAAGAGTGGGATGTAATTAATATGGCTTTATTGTTGTCATTAATTTTAATGAATGCGCATTTATTTCATTCTACTAAAATTAAGAACAAAAAAAATAGTAGCATTAATATGTTTGCAAGCTTATAGGAATTGAAGGTAAGCAAAGTTAAATTATTTATAGTATTAACTATGCTGCTTCCAATCAAAAGTTAAATTTTTCTAATGAAAAAAAAAATCTGTAATTACCTATAAAAGAAAGATTTATTATGATTTAATTTTTGTTCAGTTTTTCTGGGTTATTTTTCTGGTCAAAATTTACTATAAATAATTTTCTTTCAACATTTTATTATTTTTCAAGTAACAGAAAGTGTATTTTTATTTAGTCACTTTTTACTCTGAACATTTATCATGTTTACTTCCAATTATTATCACACACAAAGGAGTTAAATGGTACATAACATTTTGTTAGTTGATAATTTTTTTATATTTAAATTGTTTCTCACTTCACTTTGTAATATATTAGCTATTTTAATTTCTACTTAAAATTATCTGTATGATTATGCATTATTGTTAAGTCAATGATACAAAGTAACAGTATTCATCCTTTAGCAAAATAGAATTCACATTATAATAAGTTAAATAATCTGACATTTTGAAATTGATATAAAATTTCTTTCGTACTCTCAGTGTCTTTGTAATGTAAAATTTTTATGTTTTGTTATTGACGGTTGCCATTTTTATTCAGGCTGTATTTTAAACCAACATCTGTGTTTGATCTTAGTAAAACAAATGCCTTTTTACAGTGTCTTTGTAATGTAAAATTTTTATTTTTTGTTATTGACAGTTGCCATTTTTTCTCAGGCTGTATTTTAAACCAACATCTATGTTTGATCTTAGTAAAACAATCGCCTTTTTTCCCTCTGTACAATTTTTTTTATATTCCAACTATTGCAGGTTATAATTGTAAATTATTCAGTGGAAAGTTTATAACTTATTCAAAAACAAATAAAAATCAGCTGAAAAGCCCTTATTTCAACCGTTGTTTAGCTTGATAACCAAAACCAGCTATATAGATTCATATTCCATTAATTTAAGGTTAAAAAATATATTCTTTCCACATTAGTAAGAAAAATTAATGTTGGAAACTCTTGATGGTAAGCTTTTTTTAAAGTCTGTAATAGAAAGTTGAGCTTCTCCCCCCTCTCCTTTTTATAATTAATAAATTTATATTTAATTATTTTATCTCCTTACATGCAAACCTTAGATATTTGTTTTTACACTTCCTTTCTTACAAACCTTACACATTTTTTTCCTTCCTTTGCAAACATTTATGATCATGAAAAAAAAAATTCATAAGTGGTATCACTGGGCATATTTATAGACACAAAGGACTGCAAATCAACAAAATATTCAAGAAACTGGGCTAGATTAATAAATAGGAATTACCCAGAGACCTTACAATTCTGGTGGAAGGTGACAAGAACCCAACATATTTTTTGTAGTAATTTAATTTTCTGCTTACATTTAATTGAGAAGGGTTACATACTTGAAATTGTTTTTATTCATTGATCATTAAAATTTTGTAACATTTCTAAGTAATTACCTTTGGCAGGTTTTATTTTATAGTTAAAAAAAGAATAAGTAACTGTATTATTTTTTAAATGTTTGATCCTGCATTTAAATAATATTTAGATTATGCTAAAAAGATTATTATTATTGATTTACTTTTTCCATTTTGTGTAAAATTACTTATGATTTTTCTGTAGATGAGGTAATAAAACTAACTCTCTTAAATGGGATCCAAAATTAAATGCTTCGTTCTTTCAATTTGTCAAATTTTACTATTTAACACTGCTTTTATAGAAATTAAATTTAATTTTAAAAATATCTGGTTTTGGAATCTGAAATGGGGAAAGAGAAGCCTAGAAATTTAGAGTGCCTAAAGACCCTAGAGGCATTAATCCGTGTAAGCCCCGTTTAAAGTTAATGTTAATTCATGACACAAATAGTTTCTGTATTTATACATGATCTCTGGCAAGTTTCCCATTGGGAACAGTGACCACTTTTGACTAAGCATTAAAAAAAACAGCATAGGTATTAAACAGAATATAGTAGTAACAAATAAAAAAAAATTAATATTTGTAATTAAATAATAATATGTATTCATTATAAAAGTTATGAATTTAAATGAATAAAAAAAAGTTTTACACAAAAAAATAGAGAAAGTTAAATTTTGTAATTGATGATAATGATATTATGGAAAGTCATTCAAACACAGCCCTTTTTCACATTCATTGGATTGTAATCACAATTTGCACCACATCTACCTTAAATTCTTTTTATAAAAAATTACCATGGTTTTTCTACTGTAATATACAATTATTAATTTTTTATGCTGATTGATGTTTATCTTTAAAAACTCTAATTCTCGAATGGGCTATTTTAACATCTCGATGAAAGTGCATGTTTAGACGAGTCATTTGCTCTTTTTTTGTGAATTCCTATACAATAATTATCCAGTAACTACAGTCATATTTAAAAATAAATTCCACCATCTTAAATCTTGTTGCACAGTTGTGATGGTAGATGTTTAATATTTTATCTACCTAATCAACTCTATCTATTCTAGGATTATATCTATGATCCACATTTGATTATTCAATAAATATGCAGTTTTTAATTTTATTCTCGCAAATAACTTTTGGTTGATTAGACTAGAAGAAATAAAAGTGCTAATTTCGGAAATGGGCAAAAAAAAAACATTCATAATATATGCCATTATCTTTTAAATTGTGTATAAATTCTAATTTAATTGTAATCAAATACCCAGATTTTTTTTTTTGTGTGTGTGTGAAGGAAATTTTCAATTTATTGTTCTGATTTGTAAATAATGACCTGTAAATTATTAAGAGAAAAGAGAGAAAGAAAAAAAAATCAGAAAACAGATTGAAAAAGTTATTCTTTCCCTAACGTGAATAGAAGAATTAATTTATTAGGTTTGGTCATTCCAGGGACCATGGTTACTAATTCTTAAAATAAGAATCCATTTCTGTTGTAAGCGCATTATTTTGCACTCAAAATAATGTATAAGCGGGTCAGAGGCGGTTTTGTGCACAGGTGGTGAAGACGATTGCCACAATATACAAACTCTGTTCAATGTATATCGTAATGTAAGCAAATTTTCTTGTTTAAGAATTTCTTCCTTTTAGGTATTCTTTAAAAAACAAAAAAGATCAATTATTATAAGATATTATTAAATCTGCAATTTGTAAATTTGAAATAATAAGGAAAATCAATTAGTTCGTGTTTTTTTCCCCGGTCCTAATCCTTTCCGATTCCTTCAAGCAAAGTTGGAGTCAAAATTGGGATTCTTTATCTGTGAACACGATAACTCAAAAACGCTTTCAATTAGATGAAATTTGGTATGTGGCCTTTACACCTAATTTGTAGATTTGTGTCAAATTTTAAATGGAACCCATTGATATGAAAAGTCTATCTAACTCTCTGACTCCAAGTGAATACGATAACTAAGTATATGAGTACAATTTGGCACACAAATTTAGTACCTAAAGTGTAGATATTTAATAACTTTTGAATCAAATCCGTCAAAGAGCTGACTGTCTGTTGATCTGTACTTGGGTCTTTGGTAGAATAAATGAAATCGGGCATGTGGTCTTTGTATTAAAATTGTAGGTCTGTGTTAAATTTTGATTCCAAGGGATCAAAGAAAAAGCATCTACAGTGCAGTTTTTTTTTTTTTTCTTCTATATAATACGAGGCACAAAGCTCTCTTGTGTGGATATAGGAAAAATAAAAATTTGAACTCTTGTAGTTTTCACAGGCTTGTCCAATATCCATGATTTTATGGGAGAAGAGTGTTTGATAGAAAGTTTCAAGCATACCACTTCCATTGGTTAAAATGAATTTAATCAATGAATTCTTTTTTTTGAACATAAATCAAGAAAACAGAAATGATATATTTATTAATAATAATTCTTTTAATTTTTGTTCCTGCGTAATTCAAAATTTGAATACTTGAACATCGGTATGTCCATCCGAGTCGGAGAGATGCAAAGACGCAGAAATCACTATCACTTCATTCTTTTACATTAGCAAAAACGGTTTAAAGTATAAGAAGAAAAAGTAGCAAAGTATTATATTATTATATTCCTTTCCCTCTGTTTGATTGTGTGTGTGTAACCCGACCAATCCATATTGAATGTATATATTTATAAAATACGAGATTTAATGGTGTAGAGCTATTTAAAAAATAACATTACATAAATTGTGTCAATAATAAAGTATATCCTTTGAACAAAATGAAGAGTAAATAGAAACTGTTGGAATTGTCCTCAGATTAGATTACGAACATTACAAAATAACCATGAAGGTTAAATGGTTAACCAAATAAGTTTAGTTCTTGTTATCAATAGTTCGCCAAGGAGAGGGCCTCAAGATAATTCACTGCTTTATATATCAAAACCCGCTACTCAAGCGTTAATCTTAATCTAGTCGTAAGCTAGATAAAAGAAAATCAGCAAAGAATTAGATAATGTTTTAATCGTGGAGGAATAAAAGTAAGCAGTATTGTCTAAGAAAAAGATAATGATTTTTAAGATGAATGAAATATTCGAATTTCGATGTATCTATCAAATGAGTGCTTCAGGCAAATAAATTAGTTTTAGTACAGTTTAAAAGTGCTAAAATGTAGGAAATTCCTATTAGTATTCCGGATGTTCCAATAAAAAACAAAATAAAACTATAATGAAATGGTAAATATTATCACCTATTTCTCGCCAATTAAAGACGAATCGATTATGGATTAATTTTTCAAACTATACAACCAGTGCTATCGTATGAACAAAAAAAAAGTCTATATTGTGTATATTTGGAGGTTTTCATGGCTTTCTAAGATGGAATTCAGTTAAATTTTCGCAGGGGGAGGGCAAAAACGTTTTTGCCCCAGGCCCCAATTAGGCTAAGTCGGGCCCTGCACATATTATCCATTAAAGGAGTAATCCCCTTTCACTCTGCATAAAATTGTGAATATTGAACAAGGTTCTGAAGGCCACGAGCGCGCATATTTTTATTTTCTAAGTCTCTCACATAAGCATTTTATGCCACATAATGTAGGAGGGGGGGGGGGATCAAGTGTGTATTTCTTCCGATTGATTAATACCAATATTCGACATTTAATTATAATTTTAGTAAAAGTATTACATTCCAAAATCCATTTATTTAAGGTCGTTGCTTTTTTGAGTTTTATCATGAAAACATGCATGCGAATATACAGACTTACAGACTGTCAACTTTATGTCGAATTTCGTGCTAAATTTTTATCAAATTTTGCCTGAAATGTCAAATATTATTGATCAATGAGTAAATTCAAGCTTTTTTTTGGGGGGGAGGGGTTATCGCGTTTTTATGTATATGAAAGTATATATAGTTGGATGATCAATACCTTGACAGATTTGGTTCAAAATCTGATTCAGATCTACGCTTTAAGTTTTAAATCTGGGTACAAGCTTTTATTCATCTAGCTCTTTACATTTTGAAGTTATCAGCTCGCTTGTGCTCGGGCAATCAAATAGACAGCTTCTTGTGAATGGATTTCATTCACCATTTGATAGAAAGCTGCAAATTTCGAGTAAAGACCACATCATAAATTTCATCTGTCTGTCCCAAAACGTTTTCGAGTTATCGGAGACAGACATCGTTTTTGAGTTCAGAGGCAGATAAACATAATTCTAAAATTGTATTTTTTGGGATGTGAGGAGGTCTAAAATTTGGAGATTCGTCAAAATCTAAAACACGATTTTTTTTAATTATTTTTTTTTATTGAATTCCTTTTTGTATACTTCGTATATGAAAAAGTAACATACTTGTCGAAAGCTTAAAAAGACCGAAGTAAATATATGGAATCTTTTTTCGAAAAGAATTGGAAATTTTCAAAAGATTTTCTTCAGATTTTATTAAAAATTCACTCAGAAAAAAAATTGTTTGAATGAATATTTTGTGTTTCAAAACATGAAATGCCTTTAAAGCACCCAAACCTATAAAAGGACATTTTTATGTTTGGGTTTCTTTTTATGAGTGAGTGTTGTAGCTAGATTTCTAAAAGAAATCGTACAGTCTTATTATTATTTTTTTTTCTTATTGAAAACTGCCCTGAGTCAACTAATAATGCCTCTTGAAAGATAAATATATCAAGAAATTGAAAATTTATTTTAAAAAAATGTATATAGAATACAGTACAATTGTATCCCTCTCCTGGCCACATACCTTTTGCAGCATTGTCAAGAAATGCACAGGATGAAACCATGGAAAAATATTTAGGATAAATGGAAAATATTCACGGTAAACATTCGATTTTGTGATAAACTTTTTAGATATATTTCTATATCATGGAGAATGATCGGAAGAGATCAAAATTTAATTTGCAATTTAACTATACAGTCCAGTCATATTAATGTGGCCACTGCCTACCAGTGCCGGCCTTCTCTATAAAGGGACTTGGGTGCAAGAAGCCACTTGGGGCCCTAAGTTTTTGTGAAGCAAAAAAAAAGAAAAAAACGGAACATATATTATTAATGCAAGTTTATTTAATGTGTGATTTTGTTTTTGATAATACATAAATTATTCCAAAAAAATTAAAATATTTTGCAATTTCTTTTTCGGTGCTTAATATAGCAAGTGCATTTAAGCGTTCAGATTACATACTTGATCGAAGATAATTCTTTGCAAATTTTAATTTGCTGAAAGAGCGCTTAGCATTTGCTATAGTAACTGGCAACGTAAAGAAAAGTTTAAACACAGTTAATACATTTAGAAATAACTCATTATAATTATTATTTAGTATGCATTGCAATATGTCTTATGCATTATTTACATGTCTTTCATTCAAAATCAAATTCCGTTACATACAAATTTCCCGGATTAGATTTGTTTTCTACATCTTTGTTGCAACACTTTACAGAGTTTTTGGAACATTTCTCTAATTTATGTATTTCTAAAGTTTTTTTTTATATCAATCATTAATTTGAAATTAGAAATAATATTTGGTATACTTTTAAATATATCTTCTGTTTGCATAATAACAGTATCAATTACAGTGTTAAAAAAATAACAATTAAATTCCTCTTACGGGTTTTCTTTATAACCTCGTCTTCTGCTTATTCCGAATATAATCTTTTTCTTTTTCGAATTCTTTTTGCAGAGAAATGTTCTGAAATGTTCAAATTACGTGCTAGCACTTTTGTTTCGTCTAAAAAATGTGTTAAATTTTGTTCTTAAATTTTGGATTTCAGTTTTAATTTTATTGACTAAATTGAAAGCCGAGTCAAGAACAATTGTTTTTGCTTGAAATAGTTTATTGATAGGGTTCATTTTGGAGAGTATTGTAAGCCATACTATTAAACATAAAATAAATAGCATTTCTTGTATTGCACCCAATACATTTTTAGCTTCGGACACCGCTGTATTATTGTTATTTGCATCAATAAATTCTTCTAGGGCATTACAAGTTTGTTCAAACTGTGTATGCATGCTTTAACCGAATCTATTTTGGTTTCCCAACGAGTGTCACATAATGGTTTAAGAGTAATATTTAAAAGCTTTTGTAGAATTTTCCATCTTTTTGTAGATGCAGAAAATAAGCAATATAAACGTTGCAATATTCCAAAAAAAAATTTTTTTACAATATATACTGCTGGAAGTGGCATCACAAATTAATAAATGAAAGGAGTGAGATAGGCAAGGCATATAAATTGCATGCAGGTTAGAGAAAGTATTCTAGACTGTACACCTTTATATTTACCTTTCATGTTGCTACCGTTGTCGTATGCTTGCCCTCTACAATTCATAATATCTAAATAAAGTTCACTTAATCTTTCCAATAGAGTTTTTGCTAATCCTTCTTCGGTCACAACAGTTACTTCAAGAAACCCTGTAAATGACTCATTTATAGTTAAACCTTTTATCTATAAAATTTACATACCTAATAGTGATTAAAGTTTGTCCCTTATGGGAAATATCAGGAGTACAATTCATTTGGATTCTATAGTACATGGCTGCTTTTATATCGTGTTTAATATTGTTAAGGACTTCATTTTACAAAGCAAGAATAAATTGTTTTTGTGATGCATGTGCTAAATAATGCACAATTCAATTTTTATAATTTATTATTTTTTATATGATTCATTAGCACAACGTCGTATATACTTAATAATTCGATTAAACTTAAAAAATGTCCATTATTAGACATATCTATTATTTCTGGATTCCTCGAAGTGGAAGATGCCAAAAATAGAATCACATCTACAATTCTTTGAAATAGTAATTTGAGTAGCACCGTTTCCTTACTTATATTAACTTGATTTGTTTTATTAATAGCCGAATATAAATTTAGTCGTTTTAGTAATGCTTTCCAAGCAATAAACGAATTAATGTGATAATTAGAGAGTTTATGATCTTGGATTACATTTGACAGCTTTCTCCAGTTTGGTCATTTCCTCTTCTTTTGGAAAACAGCATGCCATCAAAAACATAACTTGTAAAAAAAACCCAGTCTCGCAACTCAGTTCTTCTATCGTAAAAAGTTGTGAGATCCATGTAATACCAAGTCGGTCAGTTTATTCAGTCCCTACTTAAAAGTCTTTCTGTCTTAAGTTATTACGTAATTAGCTAACCTAACAAGATCTTATAGTGACCATATCAATATTGAAAATCTTTTATGGTTTAAATAAATAGATTGACTTGGCAATCGCTCTAAACAATCTAATTTATTATAATATGTTAATGTAATCTAATTTAAGGTAAAGTTACATTGTGTTTTCATGCGATGGCCAAGTCAATCTATTTATTTAAATCATAAAAGATTTTCAATATTGATATGGTCACTATAAGATGTTGTTAGGTTAGCTAATTACGTAATAACTTAGGACAGAAGGACTCTTAAGTAGGGACTGAATAAATTGATTGACTTGGTATTACATGGATCTCGGAACTTTTTACGATAGAAGAACTGAGTTGCGAGACGTGTTTTTTTTTTACAAGTTATGTTTTTGATGGCATCTCATTTATTTTTGTAGATAGTCCTTTTCTTATTTTTGTATGTTGTCTTTCTATTTTTCTTTCCGGTACTACTTCTTGAGCTTCAGCTACAATTTTTCTCAAAGCCCACTCCCTGTCTCTATGGGTTTTTCTCGTAAGCTTTGATGTTACAATTTTTGACAAGTATGGACGGTAAATGCTTCTTAGTCTGTTTTATTCAAAGATTGAGGATTCCTGCGCTTTAATACTTCCAAAGTCGACATTAATTAGATGTAAGCCATCCAGACTTGTAACTCTCGAAAGTGCCATATAAGCTTGACTGATGTGAATACTGTAGAACCGATATCCATTAGGGCATTATTTAGACTTAGGTCCTGACTTTTGTGTATAATTATAACATAGGCTATACATATGGGAAACTGTTCGCGATGAACATAAGCTCTATTAATAATTTCAAATTTAGTTTTGACAAGGACTAATCTCGTAAACATGTTCTTTATTAAATGTAATGTATATTTTCTTAATTATTTTTGTATTTTCCGGATCAACCTTTACTTTTTGCTCTATAGCAATAGAACCATTAACTAAACCACGACTCACGTCAATATTTCGCCTTAACATGACTTTTGCTCCTATTTTTATAATTATGTTCTCTTCCAGGCCTGCAGTCATAGAAGCATCGTCTTCATATTTTTTTTATGCATTCACGAGTTCTTTTTGTTAGGTATCTGGGGCAATCTATGCTATCTACAGCTGTAAGTTTTATTTCGGGATGTGGAAGAGATTTAAGCATTGCAGTACTTAACTGTTGACACATGTTTTTTGTAGGTAATAAGCAAACGGTATCTTCAGGAAGTTTTGAGAGGTTTTCAATTATTTCAATTAATCTGTTTTCCTTTGAATTGGATTTGAGAGTAATTAATCTAGTCGAGAGTAAGTCGCGGTCTTTTTGTGTAGTCCCACCTAATCTTATTCTATTTAGCATTTCAACAAAGTCAGAATAATTGAACTTCCGCATGTTAATTGTAAGTTCATCGTATATGAACAGTTCAATCTACAGAGGGAACCTAGCAACTTGTTAGTTTCAGCAGTTGATAGTTTTTCAAAAGGTGACTTTTCTCTTATCGGCGGAAGCTATAAGAGATCTCCGAAAACTACAGGATGTTTTTTTCCAAACTACCCATTCTGATCGTCACTTGTGTCGAATATTTCAGATAAGCGCAATGAATATATGTTAAAGTAACTTTGGATATCATCGACACTTTGTTTATGATAAAAAACACTACTTCTTTCAAATCTGATCTCAGAACTTGGAGCACTTAATCAGAAAGTGGCTTGTACTTCGGTGTTTGCTTGTGTTCTACAGGCAGCTGCAAGTCTATGTATAATCAATCCATTCACATTGAATGCAGCTATTCCTGTTGGAGCACTAACTGCCACATTTTTGTTTAAATACGTCTTAGCCCAAACTTTCAGAGTTTTTATTAAAAAGCTCTTTTTAGTGCCACCAGTTCCACTCACAAAACAGAGTAAAACGTCAGCGTTACTATCCATTGTGTCCATTTTATTTGTAATATTATCGAAGACTCTTTTTTGATCGGCATTAAGTGTTTTGATCAAACTTTGAAGATCAGTTTGCTCTTCCTCTACCAGATTGATTCTCTGAAAGTCACCATTGCGTTTGCAGCTTCCAAAGCTTCAAATTGAATCATTTCAAATTAGATATTGCTACAAACCTGTAATTTTGCTTCCCAGCGCGAATTGTGTCATCATAAGAAAGACCGTTTAACAGTAATCTGTATTTGATGCTGTCGGATGCCGAGCCAGTGATCCCAGATCTTGGTGACCAACTTGGCGACCATTTGGCGAAGAATTTGCCGACAAAATGGATAATACTCGAAACTTTGAGAAATTTATCGATCCGTCCATTATTACGCGCATATTTTAGTTTTTCCTTGATTTATACACTAAACACTAATTGTATTCTAAATTTGAAGCTTCTATGTCTGCTGGAAGTGCCTTAGAGTTTTGATGATCTGTCAGTCAGTCAGTGACAAAATTCACAAAATTTTACTAGTTATAATTCTTAAACTACTGGTTCAAATTTAATGAAATTTGAAATATACTGTGTTTATATAATGTCTGCTTGGTTACTGAAAATTCAGGCTTCTAGTTTTATCCACAACGAAGTTATAGGGAATCGAAAATGGCCTGAACTGCTTCAAGAAAAGGATGGTATACGGCCGTGCCGCTTGTTTTTGCTCGACTTGGCGGGGTCACTGCCGTGCTCCCAAATACAACAAAAACAAGATACGGAGTCTTGCGTTTTTGAATAAATTAAACAGCTGCGAAGTTGAGTTTTACCATTTCACATTTTTTTAAAAGAATTTCTTAGTGGAAAATGATCTACCTTCAGTATTTTGAGCAAATATTCCTTTGTGTTGTACATGTCCGATTTTAATACAAAACACTCTAAATTTATCAGTTATAATAACCGTAAACCAGGATCATTTATACTCTCTTGATCACATCTGTTACTGTCATTTTCGTCATTATTTTCTGTTTCGATCATTGTCATTGTCTTCAACAAATTTCACTGTTTCAACATTTGCATTGTAAGACTGTGTACTTACTTCCCCAGTTGAAGTTTCAATTGTAACTTCTGAACTCGAAACAATTTCTTCGCCATAATTATTTCTTAGCCAAGAAAACAGATCTACTTGTGACTTCTTAAAGTTAAGCTTTTCTTTTTTCTTTCTTTTTTTTTTATAATTTTTTTTGACACCCAGAGAGATATTTCCTTGGCATGGGCATGGTTATATCTTACAGTATTAACCCTCTGTCTGCGTAATTCTTTAAAAATCACTATTTATATGCGATGTTTGCAAACAAGTTCAAATATTTTTCAAAGAAAGTGAACTGATACTATATGTAACACGATAATAATATGATATAATAAAAATCAGTAATCGTAAAAATAAACACTCTAAACTGTGAAAAATGCTGGATGCAACAGAAAATGGACTAAATGCCAATTCACGAAAATCGAGGGATACACAACTGGAGAGTTAAGCAATTTATAGAATGAATTGTGAAATTACTATATGCTATGCTATATGCTTTTACCTAGTAAGTGAGGTAAATGACAGTAAATCTACTTACCTTATATTAACAATAGTTTAAGCAGTTGCACTAGACTAATATATACTGTAAACTTCGTATATTTCCAAATCCGCGGACTGCTCCATTTAAACTTTAATTCCTTTCATTCCGGTTGTGGTCGGTGAAGCAGTAATGCAATGTGCATTGCTAGAAGTTGATAGTTTAATTTAGCTTCGTTTTATTTTTTGTTTGAACAACAATATAAACAAACATACAAAGATGCACGCATAAAAAATATTACATTAGATGTGGGAAAAGGAAATAACTGATGATTTACAAGTCCATTTGAACCCAGCCTCTGCCTCGACTTCTTGCCGTCGCTTGCGCCCAGAAGTTGTGCCGTTCTGTCTTAACATGTCTGAAGGGATTTCCTTATTCATAAATTATTATTATTTTTTCCTTTTTATAGTATCACTATGATTATTGCATAATAACGGCGTCAGTCGACACTCAGCTAGCCACATGAATCACACTTATATACTTTCAGTATGTGTAAACGTTATTATTATTCAGAACACTATTTTAATTCTTAATCACGGTGGGGGCCCCTGAGTTGTGGGACACAGGTGTATAGCACGTTCCGCACCCCCTCCCCCTCCCCAGATGGCCGGCCCTTCTGCCTACTTTTGACCTCATTGCTAAATAACCAATCGCAGCAGGCCCGTGTTATCAGCAAATTTGGTGGATATATAGCGTGTGTTGTAGGCATTCGGAAAACATTTCAGTTCTTGCAGTCATGCAGAAACGGTGCAATTTATCCGACTTCCAAAAGTGTAGGATTATTGGTTTCCGGGCCAAGGGTGGAAGCATTTCCGAAACGGTTAGTTTAGTAAACTGTTCGCGGACGCCCGTGGTAAAAGTATACCGTGCATGGCAAAATGGCACTATCTAAAATCAGCGACGTGGCAAATGTGGTGCACCACGAACCGTAGATGGCAGAGTTGAGCGACGGCAGCGGAGACGCTTTCGGGTGAATAGAGGAATAATCGTTGAGCAACTGACTGTAAAGATGAACCAAGGAGCTACCAAGAGTTTCCACAAGATGGTTCATTGAACGTTGCTGCGTATGAACCTCCGTAGGAGACGCCTGGTTAATGCAACTATGCTGACTGCTGTTCATCGGCTTCAAAGGCTTGAATTTGCACGCCAGTACCGCAACTAGACTTCCACTGAGTGCAGATAGGAGGCTTTTCCCGATGAATCAAATTTTATGCTCCATCGGACAGATGGATGTTGGCGTATACGGCGTGAAACGTCTGAAAGCAAACACCCTGCAACAACTTCCGAAAGAATCCAATCTGGAGGAGGGAGCATTCTGGGTCTGGGAAATGTTTTCGTGGTATTCTCTGGGTGCACTCATCATTGTGGAAGGCGCGATGGATCAACACAAGTGTGTATCTATCCTTGCGATCATGTACACCCCTACATGCGAATTGTTTTTCCTCAGGATGATGACATCTACCAGCAGGACAATGTGAAGTGTCATAAAACTCGCACTGTACGTGCGTGGTTCGAAAAACACCAGGATAAGTTTACCGTACTCTCTTGGCCAGCAAATTACCCGGACATGAACCTAATCGAGAATCTGTGGGACCACCTCGTTCGGGTTGCTCTCATCATGGATCCTGACCTGCATAACTTAGAGCATTTCGCCACGGCTCTGGAGTTGGCATGGCTCAACATCCCAGTGAACACCTTCAGGAACCTAATTGACTCTCTTCCTGTACTTCCCGCAGCTGTCCGCCCTGCGAAAGGTGGTTATTCTGGATTTTAACAAGTGGTCACATTAATGTGACTGGATCTACCCATAATATTGCTCATTATGACTTCTGAATCTATTAAGCTTTAACAATAACGAAGAAAGTTTAGCCCCAATACAATACTTATTTTGTTATTAGCATACTGAAATAATTAAGGCTTATTAAAATCAAATGCTGAATTGTCTCATTCGACTCCTTAACAGTACAATTGTTTTCCCAATAAAAAAATAATAATTAAATAAATAAGAGGTCATTATAACGGATATACCATACATCCAAATATCCGGAAATGTTTTGGACAATAAGCTTTCACATATACATTAAAAAAAATAACATTGTTTTACCAAAAGTGTAAAACAGATTATTTCGAACATTTGATGAGTAAAAGGTAACAAATGACCTATTATTAATAATAACAGTTAAATTTGGAAGTAATTGATTTACAATTTAAAGCAGGCAAGCTTTTCGTCATGCTAACCAATGAAAGATTCTGGTATGAGAAGTAACCAATTCAATAAACGGAAACTAATGAATATGATTAATTAGTAAAATGTTAAACATAAATAAATATAATTAAATAATGAATAAAAAATATAGTTAGTAAATTAATAAGTACTATCTATAAAAGATATAGTTAGTAAATTAATACATAATTAGTTAGAAAAAGCAATATCTTAATTAAAGTTCCAGTGTAAGAATTAGGATTATATTACTAAAAAATATTTTCAGTTAGATTAGGAATGATAGAAAGCAATCTTCTGAATAAAGTAAACATAACTTCATTATTCTTACCAAATTGCAGAACGATATGCGTAAAATTGAATTTTTAATCAGTGTGGGTCATTATAAACGTGCCACGTGAGCATAAATTAACCCTATTGATCAAGAATATACCTAAAATATTAGGAGCTTTACGTATCCTCGTTCGCGTACAATTTGATATCCTTTAAAAGAGCTTAAATTGCTTATCTAATTCGTTGCACATTATTTAATAGGCTGGGTAAACTGAATAGCTCTAATGGATACAATATATAAGTGCTGCCAATTTGTGATGTTGTAATATAAAATGAAGTGTTAAATAGAGTAACAAAGCATGGGCAAGTTGTTTTATTAAGATATTATAACAGTTTTAGAGACTGGTTATAAACATAAAATAAAAAGTTTTTTCCTTCTTTTTTTACATCTTTATAGTGACTTTTTTTTTATTATCTTCAGCTATAATCATTGAATTGTACTATCAAAATTGCAAATGTAATTCTATCTTGTAGCATTCTTTCGAAATTGAATCAAATTTCTTGAAAATTTAATATTTGTCTTTTTTTAGTTCATATGCATTAGCATTCCGTTTTCAAGCAATACGAGATCTTTGTAATTTTGTACCGTGGTCATATGAGCCGTTTATTTTGAAAATGGGGAAAGTCCATTTTTTGTTATTGCGAGATATTTAAAGGTTTGCATTTCAATAAATTTAAAAATATTGGTGCGTCTTAATAGATATATTTTTTGTATTTTGTGGCACCAGATAATGTAAGTTTATAATCCAATAGTGCTTACAGTGCTGACTAAAAAAATAAGAGTTTTATTATAACTAAATGGACTTGCCTCACTTTCAAAATCAATGAATTATTGTAAACGTTCATTTAATTGGGAAATATTTCGGTTCCCTAAGTCTGTTTTTTTTTTAATTATAGAAACAAAATACTATTCAAAAATTTACAATTATTTATTCATTTGATAAAACGTGAAACAAAACAAAGAATATTCTGGTAAAAAATATAACATAACAAAAAACAAATAAGTTTTATTAAGAATTTCAATGAAATTATACATTTTCAGTTTATACGTAGGTATAATTAAATTGAATTTTATTCAGGATTTAACATTTTAAAATGTCTATGAATGAATTGGAGTTATATATGGTAATAAATCCATTCTTTCCTTGCATTTTTCAGATGTAATATATCACCTTTTTTTTCATACATAAAAGAACATTTTATATTTCTGAAATCACTTAGTCTTCCTCGTTGTGGTGGCATATCGATAATTTTAAATTCAGCATCTCGTTCTATTGTAGAACATTTTATATGGTGCATCCGTCGTAAATCTGATTCAGCATATGAGCCATTTATTTTGAAAGTGGTGCAAGTCCATTTTTTGAAAAAAATGGAGATAATGGTAGAATAGATAAAACTTGTTCTATTTTTTATGTATAAACAATTTAAATTTTTAAAAAATCAGATTCTAGTATTTTGAAGATGCCAGTTTTAGCTCTTAACAATATTGACAATCTGTTTATTTTCAAAGAAGTGCAAGTCCATCTTAGATTGAAATTATTTTTGACCGAACATATTACGGCAAAATTTAGCTGCGGTTGCAGTATGGTGAAAATACATAAAATAGAACTGCATCCAGTTAGGCCCACATCTAAATAGATCTGCATCCAATTATATATCAATCAGACAGGCATCTAATTACATCTGCATCTATTTAGACCCACAGATATAGGCTACATACATTTAAATCTGCATCGAATTAGATCCGCTTCTAAATACAACTGCATCAAATCAAGTCTGCATCTAATTAGGCCTGCTTTAGATCTGCATTTGATTAGATCCATATCTAAACAGATCTGCATCAGGTCTGCATTTAATTAGGGCAGCATTAAACCTGCGTCTGATTAGAACTGCATGAAAATAGATCAAATTATCATCTGCAACTAATTAGGCTCGCATCATATCTGCATCAAATTATATCCGCTTCTAAATAGAACTGAATCTAATTAGGTCTGCCTGAAGGCTGCATCAAATCAGATCTGCATCTAATTAGATACATATCTAAATAGATATTTAACAGATCTGCATCTAATGAAATCCATATCTAAATAGATCTGCATCAAGCTTGCATCTAATTAGATCTCAATCTGTTCTGCATCTAGTTAGGCATGCTGCAAGTCAGCATCTAATATGATCCATATCTAAATAGATCTGCCTCAGGTGTGCATCTAATTAGGCCAGCATCAGATCCGCATCTAATAAAGCCCTTCTAAAATATATCTGCATCTAAGCAGATCTGAATCAGGTCTGCATCTAAATAGAACTGCATCTAATTAGGCCCGAATCAGATCTGCTCTTAATAAAGCCCGCATCAGATCTACCATCTAATTAGAACCGCATCTAATTTGGCCTGCATCTAGTTTGCATCCAATTACATAGGAATCAGGTCTACATCTAATTAGGCTAGCATAAGTCCTGCATCTAATTAAGCGCGCATGAGATCCGCATCTAAATAGATCTGCATCTAATTATATCTAAATCAGAACTGCATCTTATTAGGCCCGCATCTATATAGAGCTGTAAATAACTAGATATATTAAAATCTGCATCTAATAAGGCCTGCATCAGGCCTGTATCTAATTAGGCCCCCATCAGATCGACATCTAATTAGTTCTGAATCAACTTTGCATCTAATAAGGCCCTCCTCTAAATAGACCATCTAATTAGGCCTGAACCTAATCAGATCTGCATCTTATTAGATCTGCTTCTAATTAGAACTGCATGTAACTCGATCTATTTAGATCTGCATCTATTGAGGCCTGCATCAGATCTATATCTAATTAGATCCTTATTTAAATCGGCATCTGATTTGTATCTAATTAGATCGGAATCAGGTCTGCATCTAATTAAGACAGCATCAATCCTGTGTCTAATTAAAGCGTGCATGAAATCCGCATCTAAATAGAACTGCATATTATTTGGCCCGCATCTAAATAGATCTGCATCTAATTATATCTGTATCAGGTCTGCATCTTATTAGGCCCGCACAAGAACTGTATCTAATTTCATCTGCATCGATTTAGAGCTGTATATAACTGGATATATTCAAATCTGCATCTAATTAGATTCGCATCTGAATAGAACTGAATCTAATTAGGCCTTTATTGATCTGCATCTAATTAGATCCATACGAGCCGTTTATTTTGAAAGTGGGGCAAGTCCGTTTTTGAAAAAAATGGAGATAATGGTAGTTATAGATAAAATTTGTTATGATCCTTTTATGCGTAAACAATTTAAAGTTTTAAAAAATCAGATTCTAGTATTTTGGAGATCTCGGTTTTAGCTCTTTACAGTACTGAAAATCTGTTGATTTTGAAAGTGGTGCAAGACCATCTTAGATTGAAATTATTTTTATTACGGCAAAATTTAGCTCCGTTTACGGTATGGTGAAGAAAATGTGGCCGTTTGATATCATGTATGAAATCTGGGATGTTTCTATCTATCTTTGATAATGAAAATCGGTGCTTGTACAGTGTTTCATAAATAATAAAAAGTGTATCTTAATTTTGTGCTTTGATAATAATATGTTTACTTCCAACACAGTTGTTCAGTCCAGTGACGATGAATTAATATCCTGGATCATAAATTTTTGTTGTCAGGACATCCAATTTATCGAACGATCGTGATTTTGGAGTGGTAGAAATGGAAATCCGAAAAACCAGTTTCCCTAGGATTACTATAAAGTATTACAAAATTGTCGAAAATACAATAAATGTTTAATACATAAAATGAAACGAGGATATTTATTTTCAACCCAACCTCTGGTGAAAACAGTTTTAAAAAGAAATAAAAATAGCGATGGAGAAACCGTGAATTGTTTAACTATAATATAGTTATAATATTATTATTATCGAATATAACATTATCGATAATAATATTATTATTATTGGAATACAAAATTAAGATATGCTTTTTATTATTTATGAAACACTGAATAAACACCGATTTTCATTATTAAAGATGGATAAATAGAAACATCCTAGATTTTAGATATGATATCAAACGGCCACATTTGCTTCACCATACAGCAACCGGAGCTAAATTTTGCCGTACTATATTCGGTCAAAAATAATTTCAATCTAAGATGGATTTGCACCACTTTGAAAATCAACATATTCAATACTGTTAAGAGCTAAAACTGCCATTTCCAAAATACTAGAATCTGATTTTTTTTTACTTTAAATTGTTTACGCATAAAAAAGATCATAACATGTTTTATCTGTACTTCCATTGTCTCCATTTTTTTCAAAAATGGACTTGCTCCACTTTCAAAATAAACGGCTCATATGATGAAGCCGATGCGTGAGCCAGCACATAAATTTTCGCACCCGATCGGATGAAGTTCGATTCCTGACTTCAAATTTAGCGTTTATCGGACTCCACAAACACGATGAAACTTTGAGAGTTTTTGACTGCCGACCTCTTTGACCTGGAAGCTGAGATCTCATAGTCCCTATAAAATTTTAGATTAGAGTTTCTTCAAGTATAGTGGAATGGTGAAAACATTGGTGACATGTACTTTTATCTAAATCTTCAATGCAAGAAGTTTTTTTTAAAGCAAGGTTCATTTTCAAATTAAAACAAAGTAAATAAAATTATATAATCGCAAATTTTGCGTTATCATACTAGAATATTTTTATTTTGCAATATAAATTTTAATTATAAGGGTTTGATTTTTATACCATAGTTGGTCAAATGAAATGCATCACTGAATCGGATCATCCGAAATATTTGTAAAAATAACAGATTCGTCTTCATAGCACAATCTTTCCGCAGAAGAATTAATAGAAACAGATAATTTTCAATAATTAGAGTTAAAAGTATATGATTGTAATTCAAAATCCAAATTCAATCATTTTGAAATTGAAACTGTTTTTTGATCCTTTAGTTGATATTCCCTGACGCAGCGATTCTCAAACTGTGGGGTGCAAGAATATCCAAGAGAAAATATTATTTTAAAAAATTGATTAACTGACTGAAAGAAAAGCACACATACACATAAAAAGTAAAATACATTTCGACATATTTAATAACTTATTAAAGTAAAACAACTTACTAAATCAAAACTTACTTAATCAAAACATACTAAATTAAAAACAAATTTAATAATTATTAGCGACTTCCTTGGGCCTGTCTGGCAGAGCAAAGTTTTTCGAAGGAAGGCTTAATATACTCTCAGTTCTGTTTCTATATTTTGTCTTCAAAGAAGCCACAGAAGAAAATCCAGTTTCACAAAGGTAGGATGTTGAATGGTAATAGAATGTGAAATGCCCTTGTTTTTAGTGCAGAAAAATTATCCTAACTCCTGACCAAAATTCAAATAGTGATTTATTACTAAATTGTCTTTTAGTTTCACCACTTGTCGTGAAGTCTATGAATTTTTCTTCATCATTAATTGAGAGTCCTTCGGGAGTCTTATGAAATCGATCCATAACCCACTAGTAACTTTCTATCAGTTTGTCATCACCAAGAAAATTCTTTGTCAGCATGGCTAAATGATTTTCAATGGTTACAAAAACAACTTTTACATGTTCTTCTTTAGTCTTGTAAGTTTTAGTACAATCATTCACATTTGTAAACATTGTTAGTTTTTTTGTATTTTAAATTTCTGCTCCACAATTCCAATTTTCTACAAAAAGCATTAACTTTATCACGCGTAACCATCATATATGTATTTGCTCCTTGGAGTTGAAGATTCAAGTTATTTAATTTCTCGAATATGTCGACCAAGTACCTCAATTTCATCAGAAATAAACCCTTGCGAAAATTCTCGGCCTCCGGCCTGTTTTCTTCTAGGAAAATGGCGATTTCTTGTCTTAATTCATAAAAACGTTGCAAAAATTTCCCACTTGATGACTATCTTGCCTCGCAATAAAATAGTAACGCTGCATGTACTGAGCCCATGTCTTTACAAAGTGCGGAAAAGATTCTCGATTTCAGGGGTCTCATTTTTATATAATTTCTACGGTTACAAGCGTAGTTAGCACAGTATTCAGACCAGGATCCATTTCTTTCGAAGCCAAAGCTTCTCTGTGGATCATGCAATGTGTGCACTGAGGCGATTTTTGTATTACATGTGCTTGTATTCCTTGGAATCTTCCGGTCATTGAACGAGCACTATCGGTACATATTCCGATGCAATTTTTCCATTCTATGTTTGCCTCGTTCATAAAATAATTTAAAATAGCAAATAATGCGAGCGCTGTTGTTTTGAATTCTATTGATTTGCAGAAAAGTAGTTCTTCTATTACTGACATATTATCACAAATTCGAACATAGGCAATTAAATTAGCATCTTTATTACTATCTGTTGCTTCGTCAAGCTGTATTGAAAACAATTTGTCACGCAGCTTCGAGAGAAGCTGACACTGTACATCTTCAGCTATATCGCCAATTCGACGAGCAATAGTGTCATTTGAAAGAGCTATGGACTGCAATTGTTTTGAAAAATTATTTCCAAACATAGTTTCTACAATCTCAATTGCTCCTGGCAAAATTAGCTCTTCATCAATGGTGTGAAGTTTTTTACATCTGGCTATTTTATATGAACTTTGTAAGATGCAATTAAAGCTTTTTTATTCACAGACAAAGTTTCTTTAAAAATGATTTTTGCTTTTTATATGATTTTAATTTTAATTCGAAAAATTCTCTGGATTTGTTGACGTACTCACTATGAAGCATTTCTAAATGTCGTTTAAGTCTATTAGGTTTCATGCTGTCTGCGGTCAACATTTTTGAGCAAATGATACACAGGGGCCTTTCTTCTTCATTTACTTCAGTACTTGTAAACCCAAAATTTAAGTATTCTTGA
>JAPMOR010054877.1:0-42258 GCA_026543865.1 Argiope aurantia | reverse complement strand
GATACAGGAAGTACAATCAGGCAATTCTCCATTAAAAGTAAAGCCTTCGACCATATCCTTCAGCTTTGTCATTCCCGCTTTACTTAAGTGACCTACTCTTTTATGCAATAAATCATTTGAAATATTGAGAGTCATCAAGGCCCACTCATTACTTATATCTAGTGAATATAAATTGTCACCGACACCTGTCCCACTAGCAACTAATGCTTGTTTTTATTGACCAAACTCCTTTCTCCAGTAAACGTGCTAACCATTCCGAAAGTTTTATTTAAATACTTAATAGACAATAAATTAGCTGTTAATTTGGGTACATGCAAGACATTACTAAAAGTTACATGCACTTTCTCTCCAATTCGAGACAACAGGAAAGTTACATTACCAATGCCCTCAACTTCTATCACTGAACTCCCAGTTTTAATTAATTTTACATTAGGCTTAGTATAGTCATCAATTAATTCCTTGTGTGGAGTTATGTGATACGAAGCACAAGTATCCATAAACCAAACATTAGTATTTGGATTAGAGCCGCTAACATACACATCTGCCATGTAAGCTTCCTCCCTCTTTGGTTGCTTTGTCTAAAAATCTTTTCTTTTCTCAGATTTCCTTTCATTATATGTCGCCTTAGAACAATCTGAGCTTTTGCGCCCATATAGGTGACATTTAAAACATTTACCCTTAAAAAATTTCTTATACTTTTCATTAACAAAAGCCTTTTCCCTATTAGCTTCTACTTGGGGCTTTACATCTTCAGCTAATAATCTATTTCTTACATTATCCACAGTAATTTCTTCACCACAATTCTTTAATGCCCTAATGAGTGGCTCAAATCTATCAGGTAAGTTTGCTAGAATTATCCCAGCAATTAACTCCTCATCAGGCTTAATGCCTGTAGATTTCAGCTGCTGATATGCTGAGATAGCCCTATGCAAATAATCAGACATATCTTTACAGTCTGTATAGTGAGTGTTAACCAGTTCCTTTATTATTGAGACCTTTCTTGTGATACCTTTATCCTCATAGGTTTCTGCCACTTGCCAAGCCAGCTTCCCACTAGATAATTCCCTTAAGTCATTAAATATTGTCTCACTTACCCCCTCAACAATGTAAGATAATGCTTTTATATCCTTAGCAGTATTTTCTTTAAGGCCTGCTACATAATCTCCCAAGTCCTTTTTAATAAGATGCATTTTCATTGCAAATTTCCAATCCATATAATTAGCCCTACCATTTAACTGCCTATGATTGAATGAACCTTCTCCCCCAGGCATGCTGAATCCTGATTTTTTATTTTTAACCCTAATCAAGCAAGACAAAGTTCCTTTGAAAGCAATTTTAATAAATTTTCTATTAAAATTAATTTGTTTTCATATAGGAATTTGCTTAATTTATTTAATTAAAATACAAGATTAAAGTTTTAAAAAAATCATC
Organism: Argiope aurantia; assembly: GCA_026543865.1. Taxonomy (NCBI): domain Eukaryota; kingdom Metazoa; phylum Arthropoda; class Arachnida; order Araneae; family Araneidae; genus Argiope; species Argiope aurantia. Next base: position 40,827 of record JAPMOR010054877.1, on the reverse strand, counting down.
AATCATAGTATCACATATACACTTCGGCCTACTACCATGTGGCTTTCCACGTGTCCTCCATTTAATTCAATAAAATATTTATCATAATTATCTTGCAAAACATCTTATTCTTAAAGCTCTTCTGGGCCCATAACCTGAACAAATCAGAGTTAAATATAAGAGCAGCGAAGCAAGAATTACAACACAAATGAATCAATCACATACCTGTTTAGCTGGAGACAGCAGGAAGAAAAGTAATTTTATTTAGTGAGCACACCTATATATAGCATACAGAATTGCTCATGCTGCCATCTACTGGCACATTGTATAATTAAAAACTAACATTTTAACAATTTCAAATATAATATTTAAATTTTCCCCGCTTTCATTCGCTTCATCCGTTCACCGCCCGCTTGCCCAAAATGCAAGATGTGGTTTCTCGCCAACGTTGGTTCGCTTTTACTCTTGTTTTGGCAGTTAGTTAAAAATAATTTAAAAACAGAATCCAAAATACTCAATATACATTATAGTTGTATACATTTCATTGTAAGCGGGGGAGGGCGATGAAAATTATAATTGAAAACTGAGCCGCGAATACTGAAAGGTTGAGAAACGCTGCCATAACGGTCACTAGTTTCTTTCTTTTTTTTTTTTTAAAAAATATATTTATATGGTAATTTCATTCCATGGGAGGACGCTCTGCATTCTTCCTATGATAGCTAGCAGTCAGAATTAGTTCAGAGACGTCAGCCGTGAAGGGTTGGACTGGAGCTTGAAAAGAGACGGTCCTCTGAAAAGGCTGAAACTGGAATTCTTGCGAAGAATTCCCCTACAAATGTCCAATGTTCCAAGCATAGGTGGAAACATCATTCTGAACAACATCAACTGTCCTCCTTCTTGTAATATAAATTCCTTCTTCAACATTGAATTCTCACTAAAAAAATCATCATAATGACCTTCGTCAATCAGGAAATAAAACGATTAATCTACCCAAGTGAACTAATGCATTAAAACCCATCACACCCATATTTATATTTGACCAACTTTTTTTGACATCATCAAACCCTATTCCCAAAACAACATTCGCATATTATAAAAAAAAATCTAAAAGTTGTTTTCTAATATTGCATACAAAATCTCTATTTACATAATTTCCTTATTGTTTTAAGCATTTATCATACAAAATTTTGGATACTTTCTTCCTAGAATTATATCTCTTGCAATGGTTGCCAATTACAATAATTTTCAATGTTTCATCAATGTCTAAATGCATGCAACTCAAGAAAATATTCAAATGATGGAAAACGTAAGTGCATGGTTTATATATTATGGCAGATGATATAATAAAATGAAGTCAAAGCGTTTAATCAGAGTTTGGGTTTAAACTGAAAATGCGGTTTTTCACGCCATTTGTCCTGGATTGTTCACTCAACAATGTTTTCTTGACGCTTTACAGTAAGAAATCAAGTTAACTGTTCATTACTGTAAAAAGGGCAATTAACGAACACCCTGTCTTTAATTACACTTTGATGATGAATTCCATGATTTTGCGCTTTGAACATGTTATTTTAGTTTTTTCTTTAACCAGAGATCTTATATGTTGCTACTCTATTGATATCTGTTTTGATTCAGGATTTACATGGGATAACCATGTCTCATTTTCTGTGTCGACATAATTTTAAAAATCTTTCGATTTCCGCGCTATAACAGAGGGGGAAAATATTAAAGCAAATGAATCGTCCCCCCCTTTTATCTCACCTAGCAGCTTAGGGAAACAATCGAAAGCATATATTTTTTTAATTATTAGATATAATGTTAAACATAAGAGCTTGGTAATCTCGAACCTCTAGTTTGCAAGAATTTCGGTGTCAACTGCCTACACCATAGAGTCCGTAATTACAGATGATATACCAGAGCGCGATTTGTCGTGGATATTTTTCCAACTTTCCTTGGACAATTTTTTCTCTCCATTTTCTCACTTTAATGTTACTCAATACATTATTATCATAAACTTCATATATCTGAGAATGAATATCTGCAGCTTTCATGTTTTTTGCTGTAAAGAACTGAATGACTGACCGAATATTTTAAAATAGGTTGGAGACGCGATTTACTTAAATATTTTAACTTGAAACTAATTACTGCAAGATTACAAATTATTATAATAAACACTGACAGCTGAAATATAAAAATGCTGCAAGTTATAAAATGAAATAAATTATAATATTTGAGAATTTAATTTGACTTTTACAATAATAAAAAATTATAATAATATCGTTTAAGAAGAAATTAATTTAAAACAAAGACAGGTTTGTGCATAATAAATTTATTTCCATGATTATAACGGATACTTATTTAAAAGAAAATTTAGATCTGTCAATTTTATTATAATTTGTGGTCACAAACAAATAAAAATACACAGACACAAAATGAAATGCAACGCTTCAAATAATCAATACTTTATTTAATAATTAAATTCCTTACAGAAATAAATTTACAACAAGCTGACACTACAGCCTGTGAAAAATGTGCTCCCTAAGTATTACAATTAGGTTACAAGACACCACAATGGCACAAATTTAAAAGAAACCACAACACTTTCAGGGAGCAGTGTATCAATAATAAACAGATTTTCTGTACAAAAATTTACAAAACAGTGGCACCAAGGATCATTTTAAAATATATTAATAAAAATTTCGATATTTGATGAGTATTAGATTGTCAGTAAGTAGTTTATTGCACATTTACATTACAATATTAAAATTGCACTTACAGTTAAAGAAATTTCTTTTAAAGAAAAAAAATATATATAGAAGAAAATGAATACCATTCCTTTTTTTTCTATTAAAGATATTTGTTCAATAGTTCACAATAATGCCACTTCAGAGGTGAAAGTACTCTAAAAATAATTAACATTATACAAAAGCAAAAAAGAATAAATAAATAATATCTTTACAAATATTAAACATAAATGTTAAATTTCCATATTCATTTATTTTTGATTCTAGTATGATTCTTTTTTCAGTTCAAATCATTAAAATTTAAACAAAAATGAGTACATTTCTAAACTGTTCAATATGGATAACAGTAGGGTAGGGAGGTAGTATTTCTTATAAACATAAGAGAACTGTACAAAATGATTACATGAGTATCTCATGTTTCAATATAGTGCATCATTATACAATTTTCACCAAATAAATTAAGTTCGTATAACTATGAACCCGTGCTTAGGATCTCATGAACATGTTTCCATGTTTAAAAAAGTATAGTGTAGAAACAAAGCTCTTGATTTTCAGTATGGCACTCAAAATCTTGCAATGGACGACAGTTAATTCAGTACAATCGACAACACTAGCAGATCAAAATTCCAAATAAATAATTCAAAATACATTTTACATGGATGTAGTGAGACTCTGAAAATGAAAAAATAATTACTCAAGTGTCTTTTTTCACATACAAAAAAGTACATTCTATTTTAATAAATGAATTAATATTGCACTTTAGAAGACACTTACTAAATTTTATATCTAATATACAAACAATAATTTGATATTTTATAATTACTTAGTTTGTAAAATGCAGAATCAGAATTTTTGAAAGTATTTAATATTCAAAAATACTTTGATGCACCAAAAGTGTTTTCTTTTATCATGTTGCCGCTAGAATTTTTTTTTATAGTTAAGATACTATTAAATGGCAATAAATTTAAAGAAGCTCTAATAATTTCATATTTTTAACTTATAGTAAATTTAAATAGTTTCTATAAAAGTCAGAAACTATTATATTGGGACTATTTTAGCAAAACTGGTTTTTACATTCAAAACATTCCATTTCAACAATTTTTACACCATTTGTATTTTATGTTTGACTACTTTAAAATTGATTACTTTAGTTATACAAAAATAAAAATTTGTTTTCACGAATTTTTACATTTTCATAATTAAAACAGTCAACCAAGTTGATTAAAAAAAAAAAAAATTGCCAGAAAACATAAGACTGAAAATATAATTTTTTTATGACTTTCATTTTTAAACAGACAGAATTGCAAAAATAAATGTCATGAAAGACGTGGGCATCTTTGCTGCCCCTAACTGACAGTTATTTTATTTCTGAGAAATTTTTTCCCCATCATTACGTTAGTAATGAACGTTTAAACTATGATAAATGCTATATTTTGTTAAATTCGCATTCTTGCAATATAATGTAAATATACAAAGCTTGACAATTTTTTTATAAAATACCTATAAATTAAACACTTTATTAGTACAAAAAAGAATTTTTAAATTTTTGACAATATATGTCAACATTTTTTCAAGCTTATAAATTATATATTTTGATATTAAATATAATATATTTATAAAAAAATGGAAGAATTAAATTAATTATTGGAGAAAAATTCAAATTTACCTCTTCTAAGGACTGATCAAATTTTGTCATGCAAGGAGGTACATCAGTTGGAGATACATTTGTAGACATCGAGTCACTGGAAAGAAGACTGTCACTTCTTTCAGCTCGTTTATGTCGAGGCTGTTCGTTTTCTGGACTATCACCAGCCATACTAGCATCAGTACAAAAGCCACTCTCTGAAAGTAAAGATAAATTGTTTAGAAGAAAAATTAAATGCTTCAAAATACACAAATGCAAGAAATATTTTTTTTTTTTTATGAAAAGAGGTAATTGAGATAAGTATCTCAATTCCATTATTTTGAAGAGATATGAATTCTATCCCCTGGCTTTTAATCAATATTATTCAAAAACCAGGAGACTGGAATTCTTCAGTAATAAATAGTTCTCTGCGATTGTATTGGTTTCTAGAGACTTTCTTCTAAGAAAAACACAAATTTCATCCAGTTTCTTCCAAAAGCAATCATGGGAGACAGTCTACCATTATTTATTGCAATTAGGTCTTTCTATAATGAATGTACCATGGTCACTTAGACCAAAAGATTGTGGCTGCCTTCCTCGATTCAAGGACTAAAGATGAAAGGCTAAGTGAGATTTTTAATTGTCACTTTAAAGGAAAGTATTTTTTCAAGTAAAATTTGTATGTTTGAATAATGATAATAAAAAATTTAGGAACCAAGATTTTAGTTATATCATTTTATAACTAAATATATAATTGCATAATTATCTTTTTTGTCATCAATTAAAGTTTCATTTATTCAGTTTGTATGATTTCATGAATGTTGCTATGAGAGAGAAGTATTTGAATAAGCCAGGTTTGAATATAATTTTATTGTACTGTCTAATCTTTAAATATATTATATTTCTTCACGTTCATAAAATTATTTTGGCTATAAAATTCTTCATAGTCAAAAAATAATTAAAATAATTTGGAAATCATTTATTTAAGAAAAACTGCAAATACTAATATCTTATTCGAAGTTATAATAATTATATTTTTAATATTTTTGTATTCTTGATTAAAGTGCAATTAAAGAAAAATCTGGAGAAGAGAATACACTAATTTACCTGTTGAGCACTGTGATTGCTGAGTATGAGATCTGTGCAAAGGTCTAGGACTGTCACCAGGTTCAAATCCTAAATTTAATGCTCCATAGAATGAGAAAGATGACTGGCTACTGCCTGAGGATGAAGATGAGCTAACGGATATGATAGAGTTTCTGTTATTCCTTATATCATAAGGAGAAACTGCAATGGAGTTACGGAATCTAGGAGCTAAGAAGAAAAGGAAATTTTTTTTAAAAATAATTCATTTATAAAGTATAATAATTCACATTGCAATACAAAAAATCATTAATGTTATTTTAATCCAAGCCTCAATAAATGACATCCATAATGAAGTATGAAGTAAAAGCGTAAAGATGATTTGTTTTTAGGGCTGGTTTTCTTTTTAGTTTTAATGAGGAACAAATCTAATGATCATGTTTTTTTTATACTAAATACTCTGGAAATAATTAAGAACATAAACAAAAGCAACAACTATATGAATATAACCAGAGAATTAAAAAAATGCATGGAACAATTAATGTCTTAAAATTATATTTATTAAGTTTCTATATAAGTTGATCAGATAATAGGATACTGATTTTTGTCTTAGATTAACACATAATAATAATCTTTTTAGTCTGAATTATAATAAAATGCATAAGATATATATAATATTATAACATTTTTAACAGAAACAAAATGCATTAAAATAAAAAAACAATATATAAAACAAAGTTTGAAACAAAATATGCTTTACCTCTAGCAAGTTGGTGGATGCTAATCGATCTGTCGCTTATTTGATCTTCACTAGGCTTAATATCAAGACAAGGTTTATTACCAATTCCCATGGAAGACATTTCCGCAAGGCGATTCTCTGTAATAAGTATCTAGATTAGACTAATCATATAATGACAACAATGATTTATTTGCAGAAAGAAAAGATAAATAACTGATGTTAATTTTTAAAAATCATTTTGAAGTTTAAGTTTAAATATTTATCTTTTTATTTGTTTTATTAAAGACAAATACAATCAAAGATCACAGTTGCTTATTTTTATACTTTTACAAATGAAATAGCAAAACATCATTTTGGATACATATATATTTAAATACTTGAACAACAAATAATAATCCTACAACTAAAATTAAACTAAAAGAAACATTAAAGAAGTATTGTAACTGAAACTCAAATTTTAAAAAGTAAAAAATTCTTACTCTTGTTATTAACCGCCTGGTTTAAGAGAATGGCCCTTATTTCATTTGTCCATGCCTGTTTGACTTCAGGAGTAGGAGCCTGAAGCAAAAACGTGTCATTTAACTTTCTCTTACGAAACCATATTTCAAACTTTGTAGGACTATCACCAACTTGCTCAGTCATTCCCAAATCAGTAGTCTGTAAAAAAAAAATTTAAAAATTATTTATTAATAACAAAGAATACAAAATAGCATTTTTTCAGAGCTTTTAAAAAACAACACTATTTACAGAATACGGAAGCAATCAGACAGAAAGAGATTGGGAGGAGGGAAAATATTTAACCATTAAATATAAATAATTTAACAAAAAAAAAATAAATAAATAAACATTTTCCAAATTTAGATTATTGTTTAAAGTTAAAACTTTTATTTACATAAGAAAAACTTTAATTGAAAAAAAATATTATCAAAATAAAAATTCATTAGAATTTAAGAGTATCGAATGCATAATTTAAAATTATCAAGTTACCTTGATGCTATGTTTATACTGGTACATTTCATAGCCTTTGCGCTGTGGATCTCTTCGAGCTTTACTAAAAAGTATAAGATCTTCAAAGAGAAACACATGCCTCATACACTTTCGAGATCTACCTTGCCATACAATGAACTCATCTTGACGTAAAAGTAGCCCTTGTTCTTTCACATTTACCTTTAAAGAAATAAGAGTAAATATTTGTCTCACATATAGATAAAGTTAAAACAAGATAGTATATATATGAGATTTTAAGTTCTATTAATTTATTAGTTAAAATACAAGTAGCAATGAAATAAACATTATTAAATTTCCTAATAATAAAATATAATCAAAACTTTAAAATATTCTGAGATGCTTTATTCTCTAGTGTGATTAATCCATTTCATAATTTTAAACTATTATCATACAACATAGATGATACACGAGTTAACATAATGCTCTCCAAATGTCCACTTTATAACAGCAAGAATATATTTGATCCTTAACAAGATTCTGCTATTAAGAGATAAATTCTTTTTTAATTCTTATGCTGTAAAATTAATTCATTAAAAAAAAATCTTAATCCACTAAAATTTTTCTAGGTAGAAAATTTAAATATTAGAAGCATTTTTGAACTGAAAATTGCCACACATTATATTGATACACAAATTATACTTACATCACAGTCTCTTAAAGCATCCATTGCCAACAGATCATTTCCATGTCTCAGCTGAAATCGAACCATTTCTTCAGCAGCCTAAAATGTATGCAGAAAAAGAATGATTAAAATTTCACTACAAAATAAAAATATAGTCTTAATTTGCAACATTATAATTATACAATATACTTATCATTATATAATATAGTTTTCAAATATACCTTTAGAGCTTTATGCTCTTTTTCCCTTTCAGGACATTCTTTTAGCAGTTGTTTCAACAGAAGAGCATATTTTCCCATTCTTTGGACAGGTTTTAAAAGATAGCTTGCCAAGTCCATTTTGTCTTGAAGCTCTAGCTGCTTTTTCTGAAAATAAATATTACCATTTTTTAAAAGTTATTATAATTTTATTTTTTAGTTATTATATACAAAGTATTTATTTTTTTAATTATTTAAAACTAAATTTGGTGATATCATTCAAATCACTCATACTACAGAAGTAAACAATTCGGAAAATATAATAAAAGAAGTAATTGACTTACTCTGAAAAAGGCATTTCCATATTCAGACATCAATGCATCAGATTTCGGTTTGTTTTTATTATACAAAGCATACAGATAAAATTGAGGTTGCTGTAAAAGAAAAAAATTATATTAAGGCAATTAATATAAAATGTTTCATAAACAAATAAATAAAATAAATCAAATTCTGAGACAAATTTAATGAAAATCAAAATGAAACTTACGAAGTCAAGAAAACACTGCCCAACAGTGAATGGGGAACTTTCACAATGCTCCAGTTCAGTAAGAAAATATTGGTAATGAAATTCATATATTTTTTCAATATTTCCAAATACAACATTTCTTTGACCTCTTAATGCTTGTGGGATATCATCTCGAAGAAGTTCTGGAATATAATTCTAGGAGAAAAAAAAAGGATGCAATAATATTTAAATTGTGAACAGAAATCATTATATAATATATATCTGAATAAAATGATCATAATTATTAATGCGTAAATAGATTAATGTGATGTTAAAATTTTGTCAAGAATCCTGATATGAATAAAGTTTATTAACTAATTTATCAGCAATAAGAAATTTCAAAAATAATAATATTAATTTCTTAGTAGAAGTGTAACCCCTTGAACCATGAGTCTAGCTTATCATGAATTTTCTTGAGCAAATTGAAAATGATGAGTTGCACTCACCAAAAGCCTGAGAGTTGATGCTTTTTAAATAAATTTTTTATTTATGAGAAATTTTTCTTATGGACCTCTTACTATCTCATAATTTTTTTTATATCAATCCCCCTTTCTTAAAATTAATAAAATTAAATTGTCTGCCTGAGTAGTGATGATTGAAATAAATTGTAGTTTAAAGGGGTTAACAATTTACAACATTTTTTAATGTAATATTAATACTGCCTTAATTTAAAGTTTAAGTATTTGTGGTTAAAATTTATGTAAGCAATAAATGATAAATTATATATAATATTGTATATATAAGAGAGAATATTAATTTCATATTCTTACTTCAATTATATATTCCAGAGACTTTACATAGTCTCGCTCTGTTTGAATCAGCTCTTGCATAACAAGCATAAGAGTCCTGCAGGAAATATAAAATAAATCATGTAAAGCTTTATAAAATAAAAACAAACAGGCTTTAACAATTCTGAAAAATATTTAAATGGGAATACTCTTTTTAAAAAATCAAGCAGTTTTTTTTTAAAAACAGTAATAGATACCTAATATGACCAATTTATAATATGAGATTTTAAGAATGAAATGTCATTTAATGAATTGGATTTGTTTAATTGACTAATGCAAAAAAAAAAAAAAAAATCCACTAATAAAGAAGAATAAAATTATAGTGTAACTTCATGATAAAATTATTGTTTATAAAAATGGAATTGATTATGTTTACAGAATTCCCCCTCTCCCCCCATTCCTACTGAATTAGGAGGAAAAAATGCATTCTCAAAGACAAATAACTATTCAGATAATTTTTTTTAATGTCTCAAAGCAATAATCAACAGAAAGGATCATATTTATTCAAACATTAGCCAGCAATATAGTTCATTTTCTGCAGTATTAATACTATCTTTTAAATAAATACCACTATAAATAAAGTGATTTACTTAAATAAAACTAACTTTTTGGATTTAGCCTCCACATCATTGCTGGATTCTTTTTTGCAGTTAGAATCAGGACTATCAACAGGATTCATTAAGTGTGTATTCACAGGAACTGGTCCCCGAACAGGATCTGTACAAGGCTGAAGAAGTGACTTCCTTGGTATCCTGTCTGTATTAGGTGCTTCAGGTATTTCAGATCTAAAAATAAAAAAAAAGAGGTATATATTTAAAAATAATACTAAAAAATATGATCAAAATATACCATATAATTCATTTTAAGGAGAAGAACAGATTTAAAAAAAATATGCATACAGTTAACTGTAATTTAGGAATTCAAAAAGTAGTAGAGGAATATTTGTATATACACACATATAGAAAGAAAGACAAAATACCTGTTATTATTTTGGCAATCTCGTAGTTTTTCTACTCTCAGTAAAGCAGTTTGCTCTCTGACTTCTGCTTTTACTTTCTCAAGAGCTTCATCTCTCATTTGCCACATTTGACAGCGTCTAGGTAATTTCTTACCCGACTTAGAATCAGTTCCTAAAGCTAAGCTACGAGGAGCTTTACGAACTATGCTCATGTCCTAAAAGTGAAAAGTAAATTATAATTATTATTACTGTAACTTAATGCAAGAGAAATGTTTAAAAAGCTATATATTGTTTAGATTCTTTGCAGCACAACCATTTAATAAAAGCATGAAATGGCATAAGATATATTTTATCACACTTTTCCTTCTTTTGCTAGGACTAGAATTTTCAAGGATTAATTTATATAATTTCTATTTATCTATATCAAGGAGCATATATGCAAAGAAGAACTAGTAATTACGAATTTAGTCTTTCTGTAAAATATATTACTAATAGAGTGATTTAAATAAATATAATATTTTATAGAATAATTACTTATTTGTTTAATTTTAATTTCAAATTAATTTCCTTATCTAAAAGTCATAAGAAATCAACAGAAGAATCCTGTTTTAAAGAATAGACTAATGCTGTCTAATTTCACCATTTAAAAATGGAGTGTGAATAAACTGTACATAATTAATTAACTGAAAAGATATTACAGTTATACTTATATCCTATGTGAAATAAGTATTTGGTAAATTTGTATTGCAATATATGTAAAAAAAATTTAATAATACTGCTAAAATAAAGCATGGAATCCATTTAAGTCTTAATTTTAGAGCAATCAAGATATTCATATACATATTCAAAAAAGTTTATATATCATTCTTTCAACAGCCACTTTTTATTTAAGTAACCTTTTGGCAATTTTTATGACACAATATCAAATTTATGAACAAATCATGTTGATGTTATAAACAGATTGTGAGCATGGGCACTATACAATATGAATCAGAATTTTAAATCAATGATTTCTTTCAAAGAAGAGATGCGTTTTAAAAGAATTTTTGTGTTCTCCAATAATGAATACTTACTTTACAGCTACTGCTGGTAGAAGATGATGAGGAAGAAGAAGACGAATGTCCACTCCTGTGTGCTCCACGAAAATCTAAAAGGGTTTTTGATATAGAAGCAACAGGTCCGTTGGCAGTTAAATCTTCTGTAATTAGTCCCTGATTCAGAAGTTTTTCATCTTTTTCTTGAGTGAAACTGTCCAAATGGTATGACTCTTTTGTAGGGTAATAGCTGCTAGGAAAGGCAGTATAAGATCCAATAGGTGACCCATAGCGTTGAGACATTGACACACCCATGGGCCCTCCAGTAGAACGTCTTCGCTGATGACATGAGAAACTAGGATATGGTGTGCTGGCTCCAATAGGTAGCCAGGAGTTCAGAGGTTGTGAATGGGATCGCATTGTGCGGGGAGTTTGAGAAGCATCTTCGGCTTCCCAATACGGTCCTCGTAGAGAATCAACTTCCATTTGTTGCTTCACCTTTTGCAAGGTAGCTTGACGAGTTTTGATCAGATCTACTGTTTCTTCACAACGTAGTTTCACAATCTATAAAGAAAGCAGTATTAGATTTAAGTACTGACATTAAGTATTAATTGATTGAATAATAAAGATTCATCCACTATTTAGAAATAATAATTTACTATTCTGAAATATAATTACACATTTTAAAATTTCAAAACTTTGATACTCAGATTCATGGCATATTGCTATCATCTTTTTTTCTTATTATGAAATCGAAAGAGAATCAAACTAAACAAGGATTTAAGTGCATTAAATTTCATATTTTTGTCACAAGATTAATCAAACAATAATTTAAAAAAGTAAATATTTAAATCAGACTAAATGAAAAATAAATTTTTCCATTTCTTAATTGGAAATATTTTATGCCGGAAGGGTTTATTTCATTTTGTAAATAATAACGGCAAGACATAATAATATAAAGACACAAACATAAATAAAAAATGTATATTTACTTTGCATTGTTCAAGCAATTTTTCATTTCCAAGTTTAGTAGCCAAATCTAACATTTCAGTAAATGTTTCTTCGGGAACACGTAGATGATTATCAGCATAATCTTGCAAGCACCTTATTTGTCGCAGAATACCTTCTGCACTTTCTGTATTAGCAATACCCATATTGGATACAAATCTCATAGCATCCAAAGCCCATTCATAAGACTAAAATAAGAAATAAAAATCACAGATATTAAAAGCTTATGCCATTTCATATGAATTATAAAAAGATATATAATAAAGACACACACATAAATGTTTCTGAAACTTAAAATAAAATATAATAAGTATATTATTTATTAAGGATTAAATAATTATTAATCTAAACTTTTATTTATAGCCAATATATTTATTTTTGAGATAATAATTCATTTAAAAAAAGGAGACAAGTTGAGAAAATATCAGAATTCTTGAATTATAAACATTCAGAAAAGTAAACATCCTACAGAAAAATATATATTTATTTTATTCAACAACTCTTTTCATTAAACCTACTTTTCAGTAAGTTTGATACAGATTTAATGAATTAATTTTTCTGAATATTCAATATGATTTTGCCTCTCTTTGAGAAGACTTGCAGGTATTTTTTTTTTAAAAAGGAAAAATTACATTTATAAGATTTAATTTATTTTTATAAGATTAGTAAACAATAATATTTATATGATTTTATTCACGCACCAAGAAAAACAAAACAAAGCTTACAAGCAGCACAAAAGTATCATAGTATTCTTTTATCTCTCAATTGTATTTAGATTTCTTTTTAGATTTTATAATACATTATTATTTAATTAGGAATTATTTTTTTCTATCATCTACCATTACTCATATTTATGCATAACACAGAATTAAACAATACAAAGTATTTTAGACAGTTATTACCTTATCCATCAACTGATAGCACTTTGCTGTATCCTCAATTCTCTCACGTGTCCCTTCCAGTCTTTCAGTGAAAGATCCAAGATGTTGACGGAGTGAGGTCGCCAACTCATGTACTCCTCCATCATCCTCAGTGGGTTCAGATGGATTCTCTTCTTTAATCTTTGGGAGACAGGAATCATGGCTGAATGTAGACACTTCTTCAAGCAAATCATTGCCTTTCTCTATTTGTCTCTGCAAAGACAAGTATTACAGATAAGAATTTGCCTATATCATTAAGCTGAGAAATATTTTTGAACTGGGCATGCAAAAAATTGAAAATTGCAATATGCAATTTAATGAGATATTAAATAAGAAAAGAAGAAATTTAGGAGGAAAAAAAAAAAAGGCTAAAAGTAAGTAAACCTCAAGAATTATAAGTTTCTATAATCCGACCTTAATATATATTTTCATATAGTCCAAAGGAATTTAAATATATCATTGTAATATCTGAAATGTCAAAATATGATTCAAAAATCAATAAAAAGACCTTAATATGATTCAATAATAATACATCTTCATTTTCAATATCAAAATATTGACAATTTTTAAAGTATGTTTGTAAAAGAAATATTCAATGGCTCTAAGATAGATAGATATAATTGAAAAATTCAGTAGGTGATATAAGAGTATAATACAAACAGTTATTATAATAATAATATACAAAATACAATTTGGCAAATCATCTATGTCTATGAAACGTGCATTCCGCATATGCACTGATTTAAGAATTCAAAAACAATATTTTAAATTCATTTTCAAAAAACATGCATCAAGAATTGCATTTTAATATCAATGTCAAGTATAATATTTAAAAGAATAGCATCGGTATGGAATATATCAACTAATATGGAAAAATTCAAACTATTAACTAAAATATCTATGCATAACAAAAGTTCTGATTTTAAATGGAATACAGTCATAAGTATCATATTACATATTTAAAAAAACATGCAACATCTAATATATCATCCATGAAAGGGCCTATACCATTATATTCTGACATATCTTGGAATCACTTAAAATGGCTAAAATCAAAATACGCGCGATCAGGACCGGCGAATGTTTTGGTTGGTTGATGTAAGGGGAGTGCGTGCTTTGCCAATGTTATCTAAGTTCCCTCTTAATGTCGCGGAATCAATTGGTATAATGAACAATGGCCAACATAAGATGACTATTCTAATACCTATAATGTTAATGCAAATTTAAGATATATTATAACATATAATTCTTTTTTATGCCCATCAAAGGCGAATTGTCGATTAGGCATCAGCCTAAAAGGTCGTTAGACTGAAAAAGGTCCAGAGATCAATTCCAAACTTCATTTGTCAAGTTATTGAAGAAATATAAATATGCAAAAACGCAAATTCTGTGAATTAAAAAAATATTAATATTTTATCAAGCATAATTGATCAGATTCTTATATATCTCATGTTCATTTAATTATTGGAATATTTATAAACATTGAACTTCTACTTAAAAAATTTGTGTGTCTGGAATCTGACTGCATCTATAGCAGTCAATCAAAGCAAATACACTTTCACAAAGTTAATATAATTAAATAAAATAATCTAATATAAATCTGTAAAACGATAAAAATATTTTGAAATGAGAGATTAAATCATTTATTAAAAGAGAAGCCATATGTTGTGCCCTGCCTAGGGCCGCCAAGCATCTAAATTTTCCTCTATCTCAAATGGATGCTGATTCATGATACTGTTGAAGAACACTATAATAATGTGCGAGATAAGCATGCACATATATTTTTACAAAAAAGGTCTCCTCCGCCTCAACAGGTATGTTTCGTCCATTTCATTCGCAAAACACGGCGTTGCTTAGGAGAATGACAACTATTTATATTTGATATCTCTATCAGCGATGGTTTTAAATTCAAAAGGGATTTAAAACGCAATGAAGTTTTATAAAGATGAGACGAAGGGAGATAAAAAAAATATGATTAAGAATGACTTAATAACAAATAGTAAAATGTTTAAAGCCTTACAGCATTTAATGTCGCAAAATTAAAGGATGATGTAAAAATATTAATATAACATTCCGAGTTGATTTAACTCTGTGAACTCGGACTCGCCTCAAATCGCCCCTCTGACTAAGTCCTGTTAGTCCTCGGACGTTTTGAATTCTAGGGCTGAAAGGTAATTCGTGACTAGCCGCTCACGGAAGAGACGATTCCATTATATTTTCGTGCACGAAATATTTCCCAGGATTTCGAGGCACTGAAAATCTCACACAAGCCGGATTCTTTGAGTTAAATTTTAATAACCTCTGTATACTTTTCTGGAATGATTAAAAAAGAAATTTTAATTTCGGGAAGAAGAAAAAAATATCAGCACAGTTTACATAACTGTTTATATAAAATCTTCGCCAGATATAAGAAAGTGTAGGATTGTACAGAAATTAAACGAGAATTGCTTGAACTTTCTCAAAGAAAAATATACTACAACATAATTCAGAACAAATTTCAAATTACAAATTTCAGAATTTACGTAACAGAAATGAACACGAAACATTTTTATTTTCAACAAAAATCAAATTTCATTAAACATTCCTTAATATCAGAGGAGCCGTACTTTTGAAATTAATACGAACTATCAAAATAAGAAATATTATTAATAAAGAAATTATCTCACAAGAAAACAAACAAAGTAATTAAACTTCCCGAGTTAGGTTTAAAAATGTCACAACATATTTCATTTTCAGTAATAAATAATGATGTGAATTTCTAGTGCAGAGATTATATATTTAGAGATATGTCTAGTTTACACAACAGCAATAATATAAAATCTGATATGCAAGGTCACATGAGCTTCCGTTGCACCTCGTTTTGCCACTGTTAATTCGTAACTACCATCACTCATAAGCCAGAGATATTCATGGATTTTCACACCACCAACGATGGTGATGCCAGGAACGTAACTGCGGAAGCGTCTGACAAGTATTATGGAAGTGAAGAGCACGATTTATGGTAAAGCAGTGTTTTCTAACATAGTTGGTGATGGGCCAAACAACTTCTTGGAAGAGAGGAAACATGACAATGGAGAAAGTACACTTAATAATTGGGAACAAAAGGCTGAATGGGAAGATGAAAAATCTGAACTAATTCTAGCAATTCTGGAATGAATTCATGCGTGAAATGTCCTACTTTGATAGTGATTTCGATGAAGATGACAAAAGAAAATTGTGGATGGATTTATTTCGGAAATATGAGGATTATCGTGTTATCCTAGTTATTATAAAAGAAAAAGGCGTAAAAATATTATAAGCTGTAAGCCGTGGAAATGAGATAAATTTAAAGGCAGTTTAAATCTTTTTTTTTAAAAATCGAACATCTATTATTTTTTGCATTAAAAACCCAGCATTACTTGACACAGAATCGACAGTTAAAGGTGTTACGTGAATCAAACAGTGCGCTTCTTTTAGTTTTTCCAGAAAACAAAACAAAACAAAACATGCACAATCTTTTATAAGTATTTAAATTTTTAAAATATATTGACAAAGACCACTTTTATATAATCCATAGGGCTCTTCACCTTAAATTTGTATCTGTGTAATAATGTTTATGCTTAAATTAGAACAAAAAATTTCAATATAATTCTTTCTATATGATCTAATTGAATGATTTTTAAAAATCATTTAAATTGCAGTCAACACAAAATGCTATTATTTCATTGCTTTAACGCTAATGTATTTAATATGCAATTGGAGTGTAACGCTTTTAACCTGACTTTATCATTTGACATCGTTTATTATCTTATACCTAATGTTACTAACCTCCATCCGATCACACAAATTATTATTCTTTTTTCCATTATAAACTCATTTAGAGTTTATTGTAATTACTATTAGAATTTTAAATCCAGAACATACGATTCATTTTTCTATTAGCGAATATGTATGCACATGATGTATCGATAAAAACCATTGAAGTGAAGCAATAAACATATAATTTTAATTATCAACGCCCACAAAGAAAAATCATTAAGTATCATGAAAAAAAATCAAACAATAAACTATGATCAGTTACAAAAGAAGATAATTTCAGAGATAAATGAAAAATACCGCCTATAAGTTTCCGACAGAGATCTGAATTGAATAATAAAATAATCTTTTACTAAGTGACATAGATTTTCCATTATGATATCGATTCGTTTATAGAAGCAAGATACGATTGAAAACTATCATATTTTTTCAATTTCTCAATGATAATACCAAAATGACAACTGCCAATCATAAGAGACAGAGGGGTGAGTTAAATTTCCACTACAGAAAATTATTAGGTTTTTTTTTTCCCCCTTCAGAATTTTAAAAAGCTAATTTTGGATTATGCAATTAAATTTTGATCAATTTTTAATGCAAATAATGTTTATAGAAAGAATTCAAATACCTATTAAGAATTAAAAATGAAATTTCCTTAAATGAGTTTTATCACTTTAGAATAAAAACCCTTTATTTTTTCTCCCCCTCCCCATACTTTAAAAAAAAAAGAGAGGGATTCAAACATATCAACGTTTTGCATCCATTTCACCATACAAAATTGTGTATTGGATGTCTATCTACTTGTCCCCTTAGCTCAGCACTGCACAACTCTTTTATTTGATTTAAACTTAAATATACATTTTTTTTTTAATTTTAAGGAGATGAAAAATAAAGATATAAAAACTTTTCTCATTCAAAATTATCATGAAATTCAAATCTTTTCATTATATTAGCGATCACAAATGCTGATAAGATTTCAGCCTACCATTTTGTGAGTAATTCATTTAAAATTTTTCCTTTCTGTTAGATTTTATTTAAATTTCAAAAAGGTTTTAATATCACAATAATCTGAAATTATTACTTATCAGTTAACAAACCGTGAATAACGTTCAATACTTTTTATCAGATAATTATCTTCGTCAGTTTAACGTGGTTAACAGGGAAAATATTTAATGTAAAGTATGTTTGAATCAACAAAAAGAATCGGAGAATTAAATGCTTGAGTCTTTTAGGTACTTGAGCCATTAATTAGGTGCTTGAGCCTTTCAATAAATCTAACAACACAAATAAATGAGCCAAGACTGCATATTCGTAAATGAGCACTAGAAACCTCAATTTTTTTTTAAAAATACAAAACAATGAAATTATAATTAATCCTTCAGCATTCAGAGTCTGGTTAGAGCCTCTGAGTACCTCTAAGTACCGAGCAAAGTTTTAATTTATTGCTACCTGAGCAACTTTTTTGCTTAGTTAAATGGATTCATTCATTGGTAGTACTGAAATGAAATTATGGGATGATGCAACAAAACAATATCATCTCAATGCAGCTGAAATGGTGAAGACGGCATGTGGATAGAAATGGTGGTTGGAGCGAAACAAAAAACAATTTTGAGAGAAAGCAAAAAATTCGCCTAAAAACAAATCAGGGAAATAAATTAGTTCCTTATATAAGAACAAATTTCATTTCAAACACAAAAAGAATTTTGAAACTGTGGATTTTTACACAAATATATAGTTATGGAATTACATACTTCTTACACAGATTTAAAAACAGATTTTGAAATAAATTATTAATATATTATTAAAATACATTTGTATAAATGGTAATATTTTTCATTTCGAATTCGAAACTAATGGGGAAAAAGTAAATTCCAAAAATTTTGTTATTTATATATATATATATATATTAAAGAGCTGATTAATTCATTATGACTTACATAACTTTTCGACATAAATAAATGAACTGAAACCATTTATTTCTTTAAAGGAATTTCTATTGTACAATCACGTATTTCTTCAATCTTATCTCCATTTTATAGAGGGATTTTAAAGGGGAGGGGGAAACCATATAGTAGACTTATTATATTATGATTTTTTTTATAGTTCAAAATATTTAATTTCGTACTATTTTTTCTTTCTTTTCCAGTTTTGATATTATAAGAAACTTTCTTAAATTAAACCGAATTACAATGACTATTTATCATGAAATATGATTAGTTTGTAAGTTTTTATTTATTACTTTTCACTTAAGACAGTTTTAAATATTGAATCAACAAATCCTTTATTTGACCTTTCCCACGTTCATGAATTTTTAAGTCTTCCAAAATATGCATAAAATATAATTTCTACCAAAAAGTACGGTGCCAAAGGACAGAAAAGTGGAGGCACTATTCAAACTTTTTTCAATAAGGCGCCACAGCGGCTACGGCCTTCCCTGAGTAGACAATACCTAAGTATTCATGATTTAGCCTCACCTTAACGGAAGAATTCGCGAGTGCGGACAACCAGCAATGGATTTCATTCACTGGAATATGTCAAAGCTGCATCACTTTGAGTCAACCTGATGTAAAAGACACCTACACCTGAGCGTCCCTGAAATTTATTAAGAGCGTAGGACGCCAACCTACCCGAGTGTGAATCACGCCACACCTCAATATCGGCGCCACACAAGGACGGACATTAAAAGTACACATAGAAATACGAAAAAGTCCCACTTTTTTAAACACTAATTATGAATTCGACGCTAAATAAAATTAAACGCGTGAGAATGTCAGAAGCAATTAAGAAAGATTACACATTTTTTTTTCTCCTTTTAAACGAAATTACGAGGTTACATGATATTACAGAATATAATTAGGTTTTAGCTTTCTTTTATACGGAATTTCCATTTTTTCGGAAACAGTTTATAATGAGCAAAAGAATATTTTTCAATAAAGGTGAAATAGCTAATATGCAATTTATTTGAACGAACGGCTGTAAAGAAAATTATCTATTTAACATGTATTTCAGCGAAATTAAGTTCATTAAATAATTTCAAATTCAGAAAAATACAATTTATTAAAAATGGGGAAAGTGTTTTTTTTTTTTTGTTCCCATCCTCAAGAAAATTTGCCAAACAAAAATGATTTTATTTTTTTTAATAACGATTTGACAAGTGAAATACACTGTTATCTGATTTGAATTATAATATGTATTCAAAGTGTCAAAGATGAAAAAAAAATGTAAGAAATGGAATGTAATTAAAAATAGTATCAAAGAGACTGAAAAAATGGTTGCTGTCTTCGTAGCAAATAATATATATATATTAAATCCTAATTAATTTCCAAAGTTTTATCTTGATTAAGCCCATATTGGCTTCATTCTAAAATATTCTCTTAATTCCTGATCCCATTCCACTTTTTCTATTTAGTTAATTCAACAGAAGCTTTGTAAAATGCTTAGGGCGGCGGTTCACACACTCCGAGTGAAGGTATGAAAAATTGCTGACCTAAACAAATTCTTCTAAAAGATCCTTATGATTCCCTAGTTTGGGTAGACACGTATAGAGAAATCCCTTTCAAACTCTCAGAGTATATAATCACAGGGATAATATTTTCATGAGCTTTTCCTCATTTTCTCTTGTGTCTTTCTATGTGTTGTGTTTTGTCGCTTCTGCTTGTACATATATCATGCCTCCCGGGATGGAATAAAACGAAATTAAAAATTCAAATTGTCTTTTCTGTTATCGGCCAAGACTCTACTTCAAAACTTAATTACACACGCACACATAATGAGGCTTTCTTATTCAGTGGGGTTGTGTAAAACTGAAAGCGATAACTTTTGTCAGGTTTTTCAATAATACTATTAAATCATTCAGAATGCGATGTTTATTTGAATAACCTCTTAAAAAAATTAATAATATATTTTAAAGCTCTGTAATGTTATATTTATTTGTTTTGTACCTGCATTTTGTCAATGCATTTGGCCGCAGAGACACTGAAGTCAAAACTGTGCCATGACAGTGATCGAAATATGCTATAATTCCGGAAACTTATATTCGCCGACTGCAGAATTAATTCTGAACACAGCGTTGCAATTTTACATGATAGGTGTACTGATTTTTGAACGGTGAAATGATTCAATTTTTGATATGTTAAGATAGCACCACAAATTATTATGATAAAAAACGAGTTTCAGAAAAGAAGTATAATGGTCAAGGAGAATATTAATATTCCTACTACAGGAACAGGTAGTGGGACACTACAAAAACAAAATTGTAGTGTTTCTTCTCTCTGGTGTACAGTGTTTCTTTTCTATATAAATGTGTTATAGAGAAATAAAAAGATACTATGATGCTCAGGAGCCATTTATATTTATGACACAATTTCTGAACTGACTTATACAATTTTCGCTCAAAACTCGTTTTTTAAAACTGTTTTTAATTGCATTCATTTTTAAAGCAAATTATCCGTTTCTAAATGCTTCATCTAGTTCATTCAACTTAATTAAAAAAAATCAGATCTGTTCCAATATAAGAACGTTGCACCTAGCGAAATTTAAGTCGTTTAGACTTAGTGATTTCCGTTTCCATTCCTTCAAAACAGATGGTAAGTTTGCAGGTTTAAGGAACCCAATGTCAGTAGCATTAAAAACTAAAGAGGCCCTTTCGCTATCCCCCTGTTTTCTCCTTTTTTTCTAAAAATAAACTGCCGTCAGCTGTTGGCGCCGGAAACCGTCTGCAAATAGAGACAGACAAACAAAGAATGCTAGAAGTGCTTTCTTTTTTTCAGATTTTCAGTTTAATTCGCGTTTTGGTATAATGTAAACACAAACGGCTGTGACAAATTACTGTAAAAATGCATCACTGCTGGGATCTGGATTTAAAAAAAAAAAAAAGTTGGATTCAAGTCCATATGTCAATGTCAGAGTTCGAGTGAATCGTGATAAAAATAACGAAAGAAACCGCTAAGCTTTTTCCCCCCTTCCCCAAATAGATGAGTTTGGAATTTACTTTTGGACGATTAACATTTTAATGAATTTCGTTTTGTATTCGCATCATTTAAAGCAACGAATGATGAAACACAGATTAAATATGAGTCGTCGCCTTCTACTCGTACAGGAACTATAATGATTTTTTTAAATCAAGAAATAAATAGTTAACATGAGATGTTGAATTTAAACTATGTTTAATTTGTAGATTTACAATGTGAAATTATTACAATACTATTAATACACAATCTTTCAGCCTGAAATATACGAAGAAAGTTTACAAGTTACTATGATAAGCCAAATATGTAAAATATCAATAAAATTTCGAAATCATTTTATGTGTATATTGACAGACGCGATTTACAAGTGGAAAATTTACTATATGAATTTTATTTTGATTCTTTAAACAAGAATATCTAGCAGAATGCAACAAAGAATGGAAAATATATAGTGTCATGCTGTAATAGCATAAAATATTTTTTTCATCTTTTATGGAAACAATGAAATAAATGGAAAACAAATAAATATTTTTGCTTTCTTAGTAGATCCAACTTTTGAACCCCCCCCCTTTTGGCACACGTTTGATATAATTTTTTCATCTTTCTAAAATATATTTTGTAATCGATTTTTCACTCTCTTATGCAAAAAGTGTTTAGAAATGTGCATTTTCGATATCAGTAAGCTATTTCAATAATTTCAGAAATTAAACGATTAATTTAATTACATTTGAAGCAGGACGATAACGAATTTGACAAAAAGATTTTAAAAATTCATCGAAAATTTATAGATTAATGATTAAACAGTAAAAAATAATTAAAATTAAAAAAATACTTTTTTCTTAAATTTATTTTTTCTACATACAACTTACACAATTTTGTAGTGAAATATTCTCGAAATTCTACAATGCATATTTATAACGGAAAGCGCATCTAATAGAATCCATCTATGGAAAATACATTTTTCTTTACTAGAAAATTCAACCTTAAGGAAAACGCAATGTTCTTCGAGTTACAAATACAGCTGGAAATTCTTCCTTAATTAAGGAAATCCGAAAGGGTTGCACTCCATTTAGCAACTAAAAAAATGTTTATCTCACAGATTGACTTTGTATTTCAACAACAGACACCCGGAAAACATAGGATAAAATGCCTATCTAAAGCAAAAAGAAGAGAAAATATGAATGATAGACTTAACATATTCCTCGAAGCTGTTGCGTGACATGCCAACGGATCATTCGTTATTTAGTAACTGCACGTCTGCTCGGACATTGCAACCATATTTCAGAATACCATCCCACGTTTGTGTCATATGCCGGTATTTTGAAATATTTATGATTGAACTTGAAAGGATTTGTTATGGAAATTCAGTTCGTTTGCGATAAATTACTTTTTTAACTCTTCGCTGTTCAATTAAAAAATAATTTTCATTTTAATATATCCGCCATTTTATTTTATATGTTTCCATTCTGTTCTTATAAGAATATCCTCCCCTCCCCCCCCAAAAAAAATCATTTACGCAACCGAAGAAAAAGTATAAATACCAAAATCATATACAAAACCAAAGAAAACGTAAGATGCGAATTTGGTTAAAATACAGTATGCATTAAAATTATTTAGTATGTATTTCTTAACATGAAGTTCATCTTAGAAACAAAATTAATGGGAAAAAATCTATCTTTATGAATACATACTTATCTTTGAATTACGTTAATTTGAGCTGCGAGGTGATAATAAGTAAACAATAGGGAAATTAAGATTATAATTGTTGCAAATAAATTTTTAATAGCAAGCGTTTTAAAAAATTCCCAAAAATAAATTTTAGTAAAATTTAGATTTGCGGAAAATTAATTAAATCCGAAGTGATAAATGAAAAATAATCCTTCAGTGTTCCAAAAAAATTATTAGTGGTAAAACGATATGATTTTTTAGATTTTTCGCCAGTGATAAATAATTAACTCGATACATTGAAATCTGTAAGATAATTTGAGCTTGAAAATAGACTGGGATGTATAGTAACAATGGCTGTTATTTTCTATTTTCATATGTAGAAGCCGAGTAACATACACATATTATAAAAAAAAATTACAACAAAAAGTAAGAAGTAAGTTTCAGTCCCCTTACAATTTGCAGAACAATATGTGGTTCAATCCATATATGTGTTTCCAAAATTTTTAAAAATATTTTATATTAATTATTATTATTAAATTATATTATATTAAGAATATTAATATTATAATTAATTATTATATTAATAATTAATTAAAATTATTATTATTAGTTTCAAATTTTTTTTAAATTGGCGCTGCATAATCAGAAAGGATTTTAGCGCCAATAAACTCCATCAAACTCAAACCCAAAATTTTTAACCAAATGAAGAAGTACAAGAGTAGAGTAGTAGCAACAATGAAAGGAGATTTAGTTAAAAGGCAACAAATCACAGAGGCCACTACTGTTTAACTCGATGCAGATATTACCAATAAATCTAAGTACAGTTGTTAAGGAAATTCGTATTAGTTTCTGAAGTAAGACGATTCGTTGATAGTTTCTATTCTGTATTCGTGTTAAATATGAAAACAACAGTTAATAACCAATGACATTTTGCAATAAACTAATTTTAGATTAGAATCAGCAAAATTGTTTCTGTATAATTAATTTTTCGTAGAATACGAAATGAGTATTACAAATACAACTTTCTCCAAGCTTTTACTCCAAACCTATTATTTTCGTAAATAACTTAATAATCAGATAAGGCATTTGAAAATAAATTTAAAGTTGGTAAAATGCATATGACGGGTAATAAATTTGTTAGGCAATGGGTAATCAATTTTTGTCGAAGTAAAACAAGTTATTATTTGTAATATTTCCTTTTCCTTTCTATTATCCTAATTAACATATTTCAAATTCATTTTTCTCCGTTTCAGAAAACAATAACATAAAAAAAAAATCAAAGTAAATATTTCTGGTAATTGAAAAAATTCACAAGATTTATAATAGCTATTACTATTACTGTTAATAATAATACAATAAATCTGTTGATCAAACAGTTATGGTATAATTTATCAATATATGTATAATAATTAAATTCATTTAATATATTTCCTTCTTTTTTCAAAAATCTCAACTTAAACTTCTTGAGTGATAACAATTTACATGAACTACTTTTATAAGATATGTGACAGTAAGAAACATTCTAACATAATATTTGTTCTATAATTAATTAGATAATTTATAAAGTTTATTTCTGAATCCATCATAGGATGATTTTCGAATATAAGTTCAGTAGATATATTAAAGAGCTAAAAGAGAATAATTGAAGTTTTTCTTCACACTTTTGCATGAAGAAAAAGAATGTGTTGAAGTATTTAGTCTAATTGCTTTGAAAAGATATGCAAACTTTTTTAGATCACCTAATTTTAAAAAAAACATTAATTAGATAATGTATAATTAAATTAATCAGAAATATAACCTCCTCGACTGAAATGCCATGTTATTAAATACAAGTACAGAAATAATCTTTTAAAACCTTTCATCCTATCTAAATGAGCAACTTTAAAATATCATTCCAAGATTATTTCGTGCAGAATTTAAGGTCAGTACCAAATTAAACTAGTTTCATTCTAAATAAAACGATAGTTAAAGGGCTAACTTACGTGACGCTCGCTATTATATTTTACATCCGCATAAAAGTTATGTACAAAGTAGTAACATGGAATGCCATTTACTTGCTCGTAAAATTCACAAAAACAACGAAATCATAGATCTTTACAAATCGTATTTGCACTACAATGTAGTCATCCAACTGTACTTCATATTAAATCACGCCATGGAACTTATTTCAAAATCAATGAAAAATTTTATTACTTTCACAGGAGTTTTTGAATTTTAAACGCAAATTTTAATTACTCCCAGAGACAATATTTTCATCAAATTATTATTCTTTCTGTAACAGCAGCTTATTATGATATGGTATTACAGCGTAAGTACGTTTCAAATCTTCACTTGTGTAAATGAAATTAAGTCAGATGCTGGCAGCTGTAAAAAGATTGTACTTTTCAGCTAGATGACAAGGAAAGTTCGAACACCAAGGGGTGGAGAATTGTTAAAAGGATCATGTAGTTTAAGGGTTAAAGGTATTTAAATTCCCCTTTTTACCCTTCCTCCTCCAATTCCCCCTTTTTTGTATTGAACCACGGAATACTGGCAATTGTACTGTTCCCACACTCTGTTAAAGGGTTGGATGATTAGTGGTTGAAGTACAAATCCCCTGAGGAAAATAACAATGAGGGATTTAATTTATCCCTAGTCTCCAAACCCTCTTAAAATGGAGGGAGAAATAGTCTGTAACGTGATGACAATCAAATCTCGTTCCCTTGTGGGTTATCTAAAATTGGACAGATGCGCAAATCCGAAACGGTTATTCATAGAGGAAAAATAACAAAAAGATAAAGTAAGCCTTAATTAAAACATTTTTTAAGCTCCAACATTAAAATCCGAAACTAGAAAACAATGCTTTAATAATTTCAATATGTAACAACTTTATAAAATTTTCATAATAATCTGTAATGATAATATTTAATACAAAACTAAAAAAACGATTCGGCTTCAGGCTGAAGCATAAATTCAATAAGACATACAAGATCCATTCATATTTATTTAACAAATAATTTTACTTATATTAACATTCATGGACTATGTCGCTTTTTTATTATCAGTATGATCGCAAAGAGTAATACACATGTCAAACAGCATGAAAAATGAATCCTAAAAAAAGTAATTCGAAACTTTGTCAAATTTAATTTATGAAGAAAATAATGCCTAAAATAAAAGGCATAAATAATAAAGATTTATTTAGACTGAATGAACTAAAATAATACTATTTTTTAATACAATCTTATCAGTTCATGAAAGCCACCACTTTCTGAATTTCGTACTAAAAAAAGTTCTTTTAAAATTTAACTTCGAAATAGAAATCAGACAATTGATATATGTTTAAAAAAATTATGTAACAAATAATCAGTTTCCTTTATCTGAAGAAGTGTTAATATTAATGGAATTAAGTCGTTGAAATTGATCAAGGCATTAGTTTACAACTGAAGAATTAAGTCTTGTATTTCTTTTATTTAGAGTTGTTAAAACCGATTAGCCCTTCTATATGATTATACGAAGGAAATAAAAACAAAAATACAGTTTTTATTCTAAAATATTTTTTTCACTACTGAAAAAAAAATTATTATTATTATTAAGTTTGACACTTGACTTTATGCAAAACACCGTTTCATATTACATTTCTATGTACATTTTTTACTATGATATAATTTAACTAATTTTAATCAACAATGCGTAACAATTTTATTCGATTAACTGCAAAAATTTATGACAAAATATTAAAGTTTTCATGTGAAGAAAATATTAAAACAATGAAAGTGACTAGATCCAGAAATGCCGAGAATCAACATTGATTAAAAAAAATTCTTTTTGATAAAAAAAAGGAAATACTAACCACAGTTCCGAAAACAAAATGAATATTGAATTCTTAAATAAATAAAATAAAATAAAATTAATGATAAGCAGTGAGCAAAGAAAAGAAAACTATCAACAAAAACTGAAACAAGAATACTTTGCAAGCTGGACTCACGAAATTAGTTTTGTTCCAGCTGTTTTAACTGCAGCCAGAGCTGGTATTTTCTTTTTTAAACAGAACAGCAGAGAGCGAGCGAGTTCTGAAGAATTGTAATTATCAAAATGGCCAAAGTTAAGGTCAGCGAACTATTCTTTTTCATCTCTTCCGAAAAGAGTTACTTTATTACGCTGCATTATCACACAAGTACATGACGTCACAGCGTAATATAAGAACCGCTAAGACAACACTTTCCATTGGGAAGAGGGGTGGGGGGGATCAGGAAGAGAAGATCCTGTTGGAATACCCGGTTATTAAAATAAATTATTTAAAAGGGGTAGTTTACTCTTTCCGATATCCAATTATCAG
This sequence comes from Argiope aurantia, assembly GCA_026543865.1. Taxonomy (NCBI): domain Eukaryota; kingdom Metazoa; phylum Arthropoda; class Arachnida; order Araneae; family Araneidae; genus Argiope; species Argiope aurantia. Next base: position 12,816 of record JAPMOR010054877.1, on the reverse strand, counting down.
ATGCAAGGTCGTCTGTCTTTCCATGACAATTGAAGCAAAAGGATCAATGGAAGAACTAATATACAGTTATTGAGGATGATAACCATTTCCAAGGTCTTAAGGGATGGAATTTGTTTGGAGCCATTAAGCTGACAGTTAAGGAATACTTTACTAAAAGAATTAATTTCTTCCTTAATTATGCAGACTTTTTAGAAAGTTAAGCTATCGGTTCCTGGATCTTTTTCACAATCGCTTTTCGGATTACCATCCTAATTTAATTCGAGTTGCACGTCTAAAATTATTTATTTTTTTGATCACGCTAAGCCTAGAAATGGGATATTGATGGAAAACGATTAAACGATACGATAAAAATAGAAATATGAATTTTTTTTTTTATAAATGAAAACTCGCAGAAGATAATCTAAAGGAATCACACAAAAGAAAAAAAAATCAAATTATTCCGTTCACTAATTATTACAAATTTAAATTATTCGAGCTAATCGTAAAGTGTATCAAGATGAAATAAACTGTCAAAAAGAAATAATCGTAAAACAGTAGATGCAACATTTTTCTCGATATTTTCCTCAGAATACAAAACTTGTAAGAGTTCAGTTTAGGTGCGCTAACGCACCGTTTTAAAGCAACAGTAAGGGTATTTTGGGACGGTATTCGTAATTATGAAACGCGATCAGATAACGAGGACGATACTTGAACTGCCAACCCCTTCTCCAAACCTCCGCACATACCTGCTGTAGGACATATTTAACAAGTACCAGACATGCCTATAACAGTAGGTCTGGAACCTGGAACCCACCCGAAGTCGAGACCATATCACAAGGCCAACATATCTTTATGAGACTTAGAAGTATAATTATCAAATAAATTACGATAAATTTCTTATTGAATGAGAGAAATAATAAAGAGGGAAATATTTGCTCCTCTTAAAGATGACTATAATCATATAACAGAAATGGAACGTTCCGCTCTGTATTCATAAACTATCAAATCACGAACTAACCGCTAACTCTTTTCACTGTCACATATATATATATGACCAGTTACATGTATCTGAATTTTGTAATGATACTTCTAGAATGGATTTTATAGCCTTCATCAAAAATGAAGAGTAAATTTAATAAGCAAAAGTTCTAAGATAAATTATAGAAAAGGAATTTTAAAAAATCAAATATCATGTCATTTTAGTAAATTAAATTCAGATACATGTAAGATTTAAGATAGTACCAGTCAAAGCTATGATTTTTGCCTTCTACTAACATCGAATAAAAAAGCAGAATTGCTTATGTTTTTTAAAAAATTATTTTTGCATATACCAGTTAGCTTTAAATTTTTTTTATTTCATATCACTGCCTATCATTTGCCTACACACTTGGCAATATGATTGGAAAGTGTGCCAAAATGAATTTTTTTGAGCCAGCTAAACTGTAACATTTAATTTAAAATGTTTACCAGAAATATTAGTCATAATTTACATTACTATTTTTGTATGTGCATTTTGTATGCGTCATAAAGTTTATTTAATTGCTGAAGTTTTCCTCGAATCTTGTTTATTAGGAATAATAAAAAAATAATAAAATAAGGGAATTATAGATCAAGTTTATAGAGAATTTAATTTAACGCATCGGACCATTTAAATTCAACTCAATGACATGAATTAGTTAAGATTGTATAAACATGAATTCTCAAATACTGAAGTAATAATGAAAATTATTTGTCGGAGGATCATGAAATATAAAGAATACGACAATAACTAAGAAAGCGAATTATAATTTTTCAACAACAGATTTAATGTATAAAAATGTTTTAATTAAATTACGAACTTTTAATTATCATAAATATATGTGTTTTGATTGAATTTACCATATTATTATTTTAATCAGAATTAATATTTATTTAATGCAATCACAATTATTGAACACTTGAAAAAAATTATATTTTGAAACTCAAGGGAGTTTCTTTCAGTTTAAACATACGATTGTAAAAGGAATATATGCATATTTACTTAGTAGAAGACATAAAACAGCTTTTGATAAATATAGCTTTCAAAGATAAATCCAATTTTAATTTTTACTTCTTAGAAATTACACAACATATTATTCTAAAAATAATCTATGACCTTCCTAAAAGAAATAGCAATTTATGACATCGTCAATGGCACACAGAATGGATTTTCTTTAGAAAAATATCTCATGATATGTCAAATATAATTCATCTGCAGCGATCAGCAGGTAAATACTGATAGACTAAAAGTAAAAAATATGCAATAAAGAACACATATTAAAATTGGAAAGGAGTTCAGTGCTGCTTCTTTAAGGAATTCTAAATGGTATACTTTACAAACGGTATATTACCAAAAAGACACAGCGTTATTTTGATGTAAAAAGTAGGGCGTGTTTATATTTATGAAACCTTATTAAATTGTACGTTGGCGTGCAATGAAACGGACCTCAGCGCCTTGAACTAGTGTACTTACCCTCATTTCTTCCAATTGGTACATTCCGAACCTCTTAAAGAAGTGGTTCAGCGAAAGAGTTAGAGCAAATGTTGCAGAGAGCACTTGACGACGGAATTTAAAACGTTTGCTACTTTTTCTTAAAGTAGCTATTTCTCCTCCGTGTGTTTTAGACGACGCACCTAATGTCAACATGACTAAATCTGTTCAGATATACTTCTTTAATAACATTAGAAGTTGTTCAGCTCCAATCCGGAAGTGTTATTTCCTTCTATTTTTTTAATTAAAAAAAAACTCTCTTTTTAAAAGAGTATTCAGTAGATTTTCCACATTTCTTCTATAGTTTTCATTTTGAAATCATGAATTAAGCTTTGGAGTTTTTTATAACAGCAACAACAAATCATTCTGATACAAATTTCAATTCTTCTTTCATTTTTTAATCAAATAAATGAAACTCTATCTTTAATTACAAGCTAAACAATGCGTATTATTAAAAAAATAGGATAATTTTAATAATTTGTTTTTTTTATAAAAACCAAATGAAATTAATTGCTTGAAATCAAAAGCTACTTATTTATTATGAAAATGGATAATGCATTCAATCACATTCTGTTCCGTATTCTGAGCATCGATTAAAACATTTTAAAATAGAATTTCATTTATTTAAAGAAAATATTCAGTATCTCTGTATGAATTATTATCACCTCCGGCCATATTAACGGAGTCAATTTTCTTCTTTCTTTTATAATGAGAAAATACAGCTTAATAAGATGACCAAAATAGTAGCCACAAACCGGTAAAATATTTATCAAAAATAAACATCAAACTTTACTGCTGTAAATTTTATGGTAATCCAAATACCATCTAACAGGATTTAACTTAGGTAAACAGTCAAGGAAGAATAATGGCACTATTTTTATCTTGTATCCAAAATCTAAAAGCACTTCTAATTTCTCACGTTTATTGATGCAGTCACACTTTAAGAATAACGTCTTAAATCTGAAAACTTGCTAAAATTCTCGTTCTTACACGAAAAACTTATCTACCAGACATCAGGTCGCCCATCAAAACAGGCGCTCTGTAACCCACTAAGCTCTATCTGCGGAGATACAACACGGTGACAGCGGAGTGGCTCTCAAAACAGAACTACATAACTCAGTCGCGAAGGATTAAGACATTTTCCAAAGAACAAGAAAGAAAAAATAGGCACAGAAGCGAATGTCGAGCAGTTCTTCACACTTTTTAGGATGACAGAGATTAAAAATAACACGTGATTCAGATAAGGGTTCTACGTCTACCTGAACGCCTCTTGTAAAAATAAAAGAAATAAATAAAACCCCGCATTTTTGTGGTCTCCTGTTTTATTAATACACCTTGAAATCTCTGAAGCTAGTTGGGAAGCAGCGGAATGCAGTCTCGAAGTAAATGATAATAGCTGATGAAAATCTGTGTTCTTGATGTTAGCAAAAATTTGTGTTCTTGATGTATTTATTCCAAGAACAGTTCTGATTATTACACTAGCAATATGGAAGAATTTCCATATTTTCAGTCTATTTCTGTCTAAATTTGGAATAAAATACCAATATTTAATTTACAACTTAATTTTTTTGTCAACTTTTATAATTTAGTATTTGAATTTCATATACAATAATAAATAATGATGAATATAGGAATTCCATTATCTTTAATATTTTTAAAAGCGTTTAATTGGGGTAAGAATTTTTAATTATTTTTAAAATAAACATTTATTTATTCATTTTGGAACTGAACAAAAATATTCTTCTAAAGTTTCGCATTATAAAAAAATAAGATCTATGGCAAGAATTTGTTTGAAAAGTACCAATTTTTTGCAATTCGATGTAAAATCATTGCTTGATTATAAATTCCCAAAACGTTTTCAAAATATTGTATTTTAAATGCCATTTCAACAATCATTATCTTCACTTTCAATATAAGTGATTTGGTATATTTATTTCATAAACATAAAGGATGTTGCTAAAGAACTTATTTAATCGATTAGCACTTTTATATTGAGATGCAAAAAAAGGCTATTTCACGATTGTTCAAGGAGCAAAACTTATGCACAAAAAATTAATACCAAATAGAAAAAAACATAAACGGAAACAGCTTGGAAATTAACTAAACGTGAAATATGATTATTAATTCGTTTTCCTCGACAAGAACCTTGAAACATTGAATAGATGCTATTAAAGTACTATTAAAGTAATCTATTGAAAGATGCTTTAATATACTATTAAAGTAATCAACTCAAGGCAAGATTTATTTTTTACCAAATCAACCATTTCAATAAATCTAAAAAGAGTGAATAATCCTCACAAAAATAATACAAAAATCATCTTCGCATATTAATTAAAAAGCTAAAAAACTACAGTTTTTCCTTTTCCTTTAATTCTTTCTCTCTGTCTTTCCCTCTAAAATTTTTTGTTTAGATTAAATTACCAAATGAAATGAGAAATAAATGTAATAAACGTCGTGTAAGCAATCAGAAAAACATTTGTTTGCGAATTATTCATAAATAGCTGTAATGTGTAGGTTTAGCTAGATAGGCTTTCAAATGATGTATATGTTTAAACATTTTCTTGCAATAATAGCTCACACATCGAAGAACGAGATCTCTGACATAATCCGATCAAACATAATTTATTTCAGAAGGCATAGTTTACTGGCTAGACAAGTATTTCATAAGACGATTCAATTATATATAAAAAAAAGAGTAACAATCTATACTTATAATAAAGCTCAATGTGTGTGTGTGTGTGTGTTGGCGCTCTACAGGCCAGACCATTCAACCTACAGCTACCAAATTTGGCACATGGATACCTTGGAGGCCGGGAATGTGCACCTGGGGGTTATTTTTTCGAATTTTTAACTAGAATTTTATTTATTTAAAAATTAAGCGAAATTTTGACGTGTTTCTGCTATAACTTCCGAAAATATTACCGCACAAAAAAGATTTTTACATGAAGTTAAAGATCAAAAATTTATCTTTTAAATGTTTAATCTAATGTTTTAATCTTAAAATTAAATTTCTATTTTTAATGAATTTTTAAATAAATATTTTAACTATGTTTTTCAATAATTTTTTTCGTAAAAAATTAAAATTAAAATTAAGCACGTTTCGCATTCATGGGAAAAAATTAGCTTTTTTGTAAGTGTTGCCATCACATTGATTAAAGCTCTAACTGAAAATAAATTAAATCTTTTTGGAAATGAAATCTGCAAAAATATAATTTTCGGCAAGTGTCTGTAGGAAATGAAACAAATATGAAATATTATTTTTTCTAAAAAATAAATTCAAGAAAAATTATTTTATGATCTTTTACACTCTCTATACAGGGTATTTATTCAGTCCCGGATCCATTTTTATATTTAATGACTCATAAAATAATGAAGATGTAAACAAACTTATGGCATTTATTGGTGGAATAACTCATATATTTTCCTTTACAGGTTTGAATATTTTTACTTTTGTAAATATCGTCTGTGCGTGTGGTTAATTTCAGATAATTTCATTTTCCAGTCTAAATATCTGTACTTTTCTAAATATCGTCTGCTTATTAATTGCATTTTTTTTCTCTTTTGTTTTTGGCAACTATTGAAATGTTATGTTTGTTCTATGTAGTACTTTTGTATGTGATGTTTTATTCGAACGGATATTAAGGAGAATGCATACACCACAAGAGAAAGCACAGATTTTATGGTGGTCATCGAGTTAATTTCCAATAAACTAAATCACTGACTTTTAAGAGTTAATTTCCAATCACTTAAACTGACTGATTTATGAAAATTTGAATATCACTATTCAATAAAAAAAGGATAATTTTAGATTTTCCATCGATCGCTTCAAAGAAAATACGCCAATCAGCGCGCAGGTTTCTCAAGATTAATTGGCCTAAGATTATGAAAATGTTGAGTTTTTCTAAATTTTTAACATTTAAAACTTCATAAATAAGTCTTAGTTGATCGTGAAAAATAGAAACATTCATTCATTTATTTAAAATTTGGTGTGTCCAGAATATTTCTCAGAATATGATACCTTACTGCATTAAATTTAGACTTCATAATTTTTGAAATATATTTATAGGCAGGAACAAAATATTATTATTGATTTCATTTCATTCCTTTTGAAAGCAAAAACTGAATTTTATGCTGAATCCCAGAAATTTTTGTTGAATTATTGTTTGAGATATTACATAAATTATGTAAAATATTTTGTAGTTAATATAAGACTTAAATACCGAGCGATTCTGTTTGCAATACTCACATTCAATAATAATAATAATTAATAAATAACAATAAAGATGATAAATAAAATAAAACGCTTGGTTTTATTAAAAAATATCTTAATATTAATTGCAATTTCATCATTTACATTTTAAATTAAAGTTGAAGTTTTGCCGGAAATGACAACAAATTAGCAAAATATATATAGTAAATTGAACGAAACGATCTAAACAGTATAAGTTTGGTATGACTATCAAAATTTGAAGATTAAAAATGTTTTGTTTGAGAATCTATTAAGAGACCAGTTACTTAAAATATTTAATTGAAAATTGTAGCGAGCGATGATACTGGCGAACCGGCTGGTCGCCAAAGGCGGCTAGTAAATAATATAACAACAGTAAACGGAAACGTAATCTCTGTTTGCACGACTTAGTTTTGCGGTAACAAGAGTGACTAACTGTAATTAAAAATTTTTTTAAAAAAAAGTAAACGGAAACAATACAGATGAAATTTATAATGTTATTAACTCGAAGACTGTTAAACAATTTATGGACTCGGTGAAATGCTTTTAGCAATGATTTTGCAAAACAACGATCCTCTTTTTTTTTCTTTTTTAAATTACATTAAAACTCTATATAGAGGCATAAAAGAAAGTAAAAGTAAGAGGCACTCGGTGTGTAATGTAATTTTTTTAAACCTTAATCGACATCAATGGCTTTGAGAAGGACGAGAGCGCCTGAAGCAGGATGGTATTTTTTCGCCCTTTCGTCGTATTTTATATCAAAATATGAAGTGAAAGCTAAACCGTTCTGTCTCCAAAGTGTCAGAGGCATCTATAAACCCTTGCGAACTGGTCGCTACGCAATTGTCACAATATAAACCTTTCCATTCTTAAAACAGGTTTTAACCACTTTTCCAATAATTAATCCCAACTTATGCACCCGATTAACAATAAATTTTGATACGAAAAGCTGTATAATTATTTTTGTTGGTAGTCAATCTGAAATTTATGAAATAACACATACACATTTAAATATCACAGCTATCTTTTAAATTTTTACATCAGTAGACACACACACAAAGGATTCTCAAAACAGAACATACCATAAAATGGTGAAATCAAACAAATTAATATTTCAAGCGGTTAAGAACTTATTAGTCATTATCTTTTCAATTCTGGCTTATTGAAAACCGATTTAAAAAGTCTTATAACGAGAAGAATGGTATTTCAAATAAATTCTTTATAGCGCCTAATGAAAGACTATTCAAAATTTAATTCAATGAAATGGATACAATAATCTAGGATAAAGTCAGTCATTTATCAAAATATTTGGATGAAAGATATTCCAATTCTTCCCTTATAATTACTTCGCACAAACAATGACTACCCGCTATGGTCACACAATCGAGCAATTCACTCTTCTCAACAAAACAGAAAGTCCTTTGACTTTTCAAGTTCATTTCCTTTGGTCCTTCCACGCGGATGTACTACGGTACAAGTTCACGAAACTAAAAATGCATAAATAAAAGAAGAAGAAAAGAAACAAAAAGCTATCTTATCTTCTCTGTTTTCCCCGCTCTGATCTCGGCCAGACCACAGACACTGAGCACCCATTGAGCGATTGGTTTTGACCCTGCCTTGGCCCATTTGTCCTTTGCAGCAACAGGGACACAGTATTCTCCTGTCCATACATGGTCTCCAGAACAAACTTTATTTTTTTTCAATTTTCGTTCCATTTCCCTGTGCAACCTGTTCTTTTTTACACGTTTCTTCGACTCTCATGTTGTGAAGGTCTAATCAGTTCCTTGTTTTATTTACTTCGATATTGAAAAACAGTAAACTGCTTTCATCAGATACTAACGGGTAGGTCATTTTCTTCGTGAAAGGAGGCATTGGGAGATTTCTTTTGAAGCTGTCTAGTCCAGACGGCTACATTCACATTGCTGAACGTCATTTTCTGAGAATAAAATAAGTAGAGCTTGAAAATGCCATATGCCTGGAGATTACAAGGCGATATCAGCATTACACGGGATGTCTTTCCAAGCAAAAGAAATTCCTTGGAAGATTTTTTTTTTTTTTACCGTGAAATAAAAAGAGGCCACTTTTTAACAATAATAATAATAATTTTTCAAGTATATTAATTAGCATAGTTTTCTGGTTAGAAACGTTCTGTTTCTATTAATTGTTTTATTTTGGTTTTGCATTTCACTGAGCCAGTTGTTAATAGGGGGAGTGCAAGATTTTAAATGATGTTGAAAATCACTGGATTTCAAAGAAATTATTTTTCTTTTGGTAAAATTTTCTCTTACGTCACAGCTTCTTTTTTCTTTTCTTTAACTTAATTCAATAAATTAATTTAGTCCTTCTTGTTCTTTAATTAAAAATAAGAACCCATCAAGAAGAACAGTTTCCAATACAAACCTCATTCTTCTGCTAACATATTAGCTTAATTATAATTCTAAATACGTTTAAATAAAATTATGATTAGAGCTTCTAATTAAACGGCCACTAATTTCATAATGTTCTATATCAATTCAAAAAAATTATATATTATTGCATAAATTAATGCATTGAATATATTTTTTTTTATTTATAATATACTTTTTAAAAATAATCATGTATACAAATAGCGGTGGCCGAAGCAGACCAGCAAAGTTCAATTTATAAATTCAAATACAGAGAATTGCAAAGGGTGAGTCAGAGAATAGAAGAATTTTTCATTCTTCAATTATTCTATTAAGATGATAATTTCACTGCAACATTAATGCTCAAATTTCTAGTTACGGTTCTGACAAGATGTCAAATTATTCAAACTTAGGAATACTAAAATTTGCTACGATCCCCTTATATCTATATTAACACTTAGAAAAGACTATGCATCTTTTTTAAATAATTTAAAATGATTAAAATATTAATGCAATAATTAATTTATAACTAATTTCACTCTCCTTCATTATTATATTGTTTGTTTAGTTTTGACACTTATATAAAAAGAAGATGCAAAAATGTAGGAGAGAAGTTTTTCCTTACACGGAATGGATTTCCCAACAGAAAAAATTTCAGAAAAATCCGATATATATTCATTTTGCCAAAAACCAAATTTATAATATCAAAGAAAACCAGCAATTTTTTCAATGAAAACTTTTCCATGTTTTTCCCATTAGATTATTTAATAAAAAAGCTAACTGCAATATTATCATTTAACACTTTGAGAACAAACTGGAAAGCATCTTTCTTTCATCCCCCTTTTCTTAAATTCGTTAACCAGTTTCGAAAACAAAGGCCACGAAATATCCTTAAAGACACGAATAGGATTTAAAATGTTTCTAAAGTATGAATATCACTTGCTTTAATATAAATTTTCCTCATCGCCAAATTACTGGTATAAGAATGCAAGAAATTTCAAAAATTTTGTAGAATTATTTTTAAATAAAAAAGGATGCTATGAAGATGTGATGAAATATCCAGTTTGTTTAATAGTATATAATCTTAGTTAAAACATCCTTTCCCACTATTGACGGCCATTTCAATAAAATAGAAGAAATCAGGTTCAAAAGGTTTTAAAATGCATTAGGAGAGAAAGTTAAGTATATTTTTGTAAAGTTAAAAGCAAATGAGTAGAACAAGTTTCTTTATCAATACATTACAATAGAAATGCAAACTAAAGTTTTACTGCAATTTCAATTTTATTTTCATGCAAAATCTATTTTTAAACTAATTCATTCATATATGCCACCATCCATAACAAAAATTCCAATTATTATTATTATTTATGTACGAGATGTAAATAGCAGTAGGTTAAGGATTAATTTTTAAATGCTCCGATGAAATGAGACATTAGAATTAATAACAGCATCGATTTGTATTTATTACATCTTTTTATCAAATTTATTTGGTGATTAAACTAATACATTTTTTTGTAATATTTTATTAAGCATTAATAATACAATTTAAATATGAAAATTTCCTCTCTGTATAAAAGCTACAAAAGTGTTTTGAAATACGAAATGAGATAAAAGCGTTTTAATTATTTCTTTTGGATGCTCAGAACGTTAGTTTAAATATCAAAGATATTTTGAGAATTTCCTTACGCTAATTATATTTAATTAATTTTAGGAAGTGAAATTAAATATTATAATGATTTTACTATTAATAGTTATAGCAAAAAACCCCGGTGATAATCACAAAGAAAATCAATAAGCATTTTGTAATTAATTTTTGATTTCTTCATATCTATTTATACATTTTCAAATGAACAAACAGATACAAAGAACATGTCACGTGAATCTCTAAGATAAAATCAAATATATATTAAAATCTTCAGTTATCAGATACATAAATGCATTTAGGTCTATAAATTAAAATTGAAGTGTAACAAAATTAAAATTTGATAGATAAATCCACAGAACAGGGTTAATTTTTTTTAATGGTTCAAAGGCCTATAAAATAGACATTTCAAGAAAAAAATTAAATAAATTTATCATTTTAAAAAATTAATATTTGGAGACGAAGATTAATTATAATTCTATCATATGAAATTATGTTTTGTTGAATATTATTTAGTTCCAATTGTTCATTTATTTCAATTGTTAATTAATATTATTCCAAACCAATTGTTTATTTAGTTCTCAATTAAAAATACTATTTCCAAGAATAAAGACATTTTCTTTCCCCTTTTCTTTCTTTTTTTTAACTTTTCGTATTTTTATATGATACAAAATGAATGATTACCGCAAAAATTTTACAGAATCATATTATCTTTAAAAAAATAATTATAAAAAAAATCACTGAAACGTATGTAGTGACGTTCTTTTGCCTCAACATGGAAAAAAAGGAAAGAAAGCCAGCCGGTTCCATGAAATAAATACGGAGAAATTAGAACGGATGTAGGGATGGGGCAATGGGGGAGATGAGGAAAGGATGCAGTAGAGGGTGCAAGGGGCGGCAGTACACATGTGCAAGGGAGGCACTTACACGTCACGTGCACCACTCGACGATTAATTCGGCATCTGCCGCTATTCGTCACGTTTCGGAGTTTGTCAACATCTGATTTCTATCTTATCGTTGCCAAAAATCAGGAAAAGTATATTCAAAACATAAAGTTCTAGATTAAGCTCTGAAACCAAGTTGTTGAACTCTTTTTGTTGAGTCGATAATTTTAATTAATAATTGACTTAAAATGTAGCTACTTGAAAATCAGTATCATGGTTTATAACCGGAGGAGGTATAAAATAATACTAGATTTTTCATCTTAGAAAATAATAAACAGAACTGAACTTTAGATATAAAATTATTTAGAATTTCATTCAATTTTTTACCTTTCATGGCAAAAATATTTTAGTAAGAAAAATAACTAACAAACTTAACGACACACACGCACGCACGCACGCACGCACACACACACACACACACAGTTCGTGGCTTGATAATGATTGAAAATTCCAGAAGATCGCTAATGTTTCATACATTTATACAACTGCATTTAATTTTTTACTTATATGTAATAATAACTTTTAAAGACCATATAACTATTTAATTAAAACCTTGAATGCCATAAAATAGAAAATATTTATCACAAAAAAAACTATACAAATGATAGCTAAAAATATTTATTACGGTAAATTCATTTCCAGGCAAAACCACTATAGCCACCAAAAGATATATCTCACTTGACAGATTTTCTCAAGAACTCTAATATTAAAAATGAAAAATCAACAACACAACATTATTGATACCTTAAAATAGGTAATAAACAAGCTTAGGGTTTCTTCTTCTGGTGCATAATTAGTGTATTTAAAAGTATGGTACTGACATTTTATTTTCAGTTGGATAGGCATATTTGCTTAAAAACATCGTTTTCGTCTATTCTTTATACAGACACTCTATACAGTTTTGAAATTAAGAAATGTAAACTCCAATAATAAAAGAAGCCTAGTATGGAAATTGCTTCCCTATGTGAAGTATACGCAGTTAACATTTAAACATATTCTCATAGTTTATCGATAAGCATTCAAACAGTTAAGGAAGTTAGAAATCTATGTTATCGTCAGTTTTTGAACTTTTAAAGATAAGATAAATTATCAGAGTATGAAGCCAATCAAAGTAAAGTAATTCAAGATAT
>JAPMOR010054873.1:5182-25469 GCA_026543865.1 Argiope aurantia | reverse complement strand
AAACTGAATATACATTTTGGATGAGCTTTTTTTTTCGACCAACTGAAACCTAAATTTGGCAGAAAACCACAATTTTGGTAACACGATTACAAACCAAATTTCATTTATTTAAATCGTTGCGTTTTTAGCCATTTCGTTTACATACATACGAAAGTGCAGATCGACAAACGGCCAATTCCTTGAGATATTTGGCGCAAAATCTGTGAAGAATTTATACTACAGAGATTTAAATTACATTCTAAAATATCATTTTCCTAAGTTGCTGTGTTTTTGAGCTATTAAGTTCACATGCATACAAAATTATATACTGAGAGACAGTCAACTCTTTCATAGATTTCGTTCAAAATTTGAAATAGATTTAACCTTTAGATATTACATCTATCTATCTATAAATATTTATTTTTCTAGTATACTTTAAGTGTTGTAGTTATTATTTTCACTGTACTTGGAGAAACAGCCAGAGAGTATTTTTTGAGAAAGATTTCGTTCAAAATTTGATATAGATTTAGCCTTTAGATATTACATATATATATTTACTAGCTGACCCGGCAAACGTTGTTCTGCCATATAAATTATTTCTAGTGAACATTTTGGTTATTAATTAAAATATAACGAATGTATTGTAATTGTGTGGCTATATATGACAGAAAGAGGAAGGGAGCTCTTTAGACGATGATCGACGATAAAAAAAACAAAAAAAAAAAAAACCAACCATTCATTTTCTCAAGACAATGTATTTCATTAACGTAACGAACATATACGTTGTTTGATCTCTTAAAAGTTAAAAGTAAAGTGGAAAAAGTAATATATTTTTTATCCTAAAGTATAAAAATGATATAAAGAAAACCAATATTCATTTCGAAGAGCAATTGAGTATACGATATTTTTTGTCAGTCCGTCTTTAGACAACACAAATAAACTCGATGGTTTGCCCACGCGAGAACATCCACATATAATTGTCCGTGTGAAAAACATGGTGTGCCCAAATCGAAGCCGCAAACAGACATCGTTTGGCCTTGCGACTTATTGATTATCATTGCGAATGCCGATCTAATAGGAAATTGAACGCGTTTGAATTCAATTGACACGTCTGTAAGAATCATTGGAATTCTTGGCAGCAACATGTTTTCGGCTCTGAAGTTGCCATTCAAAATGGTGCCTTCGATAATGTTTTTCATCAATTTTTTAATGACCAATAGCGTGCCATTGCACAGCCGTGGGGGGGTTCACATTCCGAAGTAAAATAACGGAAGATCCAGCTTTCAGTCGTAGAAGGTATGGTGACATGCCTGGCAAATCCAGTGAGTTCAAAACTCTGTTTTATAATTTACAGCTTCGTTAGCACCACAAATTGTGTCGATCTATTTATAGGATACCAAGTCGTCTGGCAACGACGGCTGTATCTTAAGTTTAAATCGTCGACGTCCACATTTTTTGCTGCCAAAATGGCTCTTTCTGCCAGCCACGCATGACTTATGTATTGTGTACGTACATCGGGAAATATGCGGTCAATGACAGCATTTTGCGAATCAACGATAGTGCAGAAATTGGTGGACAATTTTATTCATTCAGTATTTTCATAGGCAGCAACTTTGCAAGCGCCGATATCTAACAATTGGTCCGAGAATGTGTCAGCAGATGGATCTTGTAGCATTTGGACGCGCATGTTTATTTTTAGCTGGACGTTTTCAACATTACGCCACAGTGGCGATGATTTCAAGCAGGCGTTGATCTCATCAGCGTACGTGGAACGTGGAATGACGGGAAGTGCTTCTCTGAAATCACCTGAAAGGAGTAACAGAGTGCCACCGAGTATATATATATATATATATATCTATATATCTGAGTGTTCTATTCAACGCCTCGAGAGAATGTTTGTGTGCCATAGTGCATTCATCCTAGATGATAATTTTGCATTTTTTCGGTACCGTGGCTATGGACAATTGTTTTTTTTTATGTTTCACACTGCGTATCGGTTATTTGAATATTCAGTGACAGCTTAAATGCTAAATGAGCTGTTCTGCCTCCATCCTATAAAGTTGCTGCAATGCCAGATGATGCAACGGCCAATGCGATGCCATTGTTAGATCGTATTTCGGTGAGAATTAGCGAAATGAGAAATGTTTTGCCAGTTCCACCTGGAGCATCAAAAAAAAAATCCACCTAGTTCTGCCGAAACTGCCAGCATAATGCGGTCGTAAATGATTTTTTGTTCATGCGTTAATAATGGTATATTGCGAGTAACAATCGTTGCCATTTCTGCAGTATCGTACTGCAGTTCACGATTCATTTCGGTGTCCATTAAATCAGATGCACTTCGATTTGGAGAATTCATACCGAAATGACTGCATGATAAATTATCAATGACAACGCAAAGATCCTCGATAGCAATCAATGCTTTATTGTACATAGCGTCGCTGAATGTAATCGTTAGATCGTTGCACCATGTACGAATTCGATGCAATATATCGTCAGTCATTGAATCTTTGTGCTTATCCCACAACGTGTCTGCTCGTCCCTGGAAACATGTAATCAACACTGTAGCGAATAGTAAACAAATTTGTGTTGTTGTACGACCCAATGCTGCTTCAGCAAGCATATCGTCCCAGTGATTGTCGTCTTTGAGCAAGCCGAGTGCAAGGAGTGCATCTTTATATGTTGGATACTGTTGTCCATTCACTTTGCTTATATCTTGGAATGACAATGGGCCGGTGACATTAACCAACAACATTCGCGCACACTAATTGCCTAGCGTTGCGAAATATACTTGATGACCTATTCTCATACCTACCAAATACACATAAAAAATTTCATAAAAATCGGTCGAGCCGTTTCGGAGGAGTACAAACACGAACACCATGACACGAGATTTTTATATATTAGATTTTTCTAGTATACTTTAAGTTTTGTGGTTATTATTTTCACTGTACTTGGAGAAACAGCCAGAGAGTGTTTTTTGAGAAAGATTTCATTCAAAATTTGATAGGAATCTACAGATTTGATGTAAAAGCGATATGTTAAATTTCATTCGTCTTTCTCGAAGAGGTTTTAAGTTACTACACTTTAAATATTGAATTTGTGTATCAAATTTGTCTTCTTAAATTTTGTAGTAATCGTGTTCACTTGTACTCAGACAATCAAGCAAGACTCAAGACTTCTTATGAATGGATATTGTTCAAAAGTTGACACATCTATAAATTTGGTTTAAAAACTAAATACTAAATTTTAGCCATCTAGCTCAAAGTATTTTTGCGTTATAGTGTTCATAGACAGACTGACATAATTCCAAAAATGTGCTTTTCGGACTCAGGAAAGTTTAAAATGTGAAGAATCTCAGTCTCCAGTTCGAATTTTTTGACGACTGCAATATTTTCTTTACATACTTTCTATAAGAGAAAATAAAAATATATTTAAGGCTAGCAGTATTTTAAATGGGATTAAAGAATCAGATTAAGATAAGACAAAAATCAGTCAATCTTTCCCAGCGAAATTTATTGTAGGTGAAGAAAATATGTTTCCTTACTTATTCTCAGAATGCAAGTGTGAAATAAATGCTTGAAGACATTTTCTTTTTGTTGTCTCAACATTTTCTGTCAAGAAGTTACAATAATTCTAAGATGTTGCAATCAAAGAAATCAACGGAAATGGTCTTCCTGAAACTTTCTCTCATATTCTGTCAAAAAGATGGCATCACCCTTTCCTGGCATAAAAACTATAGTCCTTAGGCAAGGCAATGAACTTTATGAATGTTTAGATTTTTATCTTTATAAATCCCACTTACGAACGTTTTATGCTTCGCAATAAGGTGAAGAAAAGTGATTATGCATTTTGGACCCCTTTTTCTCCTCTCTTTATTTTAGCTACTTAAGTTTTGTAAACCGACAACCTTCTTGCGTATGGATTTCAATTAAGATTTGATAGGAATCTTCAAAAATAGTGTAACGATTATATACCAAATTTCATACTCCTAGCTCAAGACGTTTTTGAATTATCGTTTTCATAAAAGCACAGACACATTAAAAAAAATGTGTTTTTCTGACTCAGGGAAGTCTGAAACTTGGACATGCGCCAAAATCTGGACTTCGAATCTTTTTGATGTTTGCAATACTTTCTTTTTTATATATATTTCATATACGAGAGAAGTAAAAGATTGAACGATATCATTATTTTATAGATGAACTGATGTCCTATGTTTTTTATTGATATGGTAACGACAATCGTTTATTTTCTAGGCATATTGTATGTTTCACTAGCATTTCGTGCCATTTCTGTTTATAAATCTAAGATTTTTCAAAGCTATTTTTGCTACTTTCTAACTTTCCCTGTTATTTGCACTTTCGATAAATTCCATGACCCCGGTGGGGTGGCGCCAGGAGCAAAAAGCGAATACCCCATATTTTTTTTTTTTTTTTAGTTTGTAGCAATTTCAAATCGATGAAATGGGTATTTTTAAGCCACTTTAAAATTGTAACTATATCAGAATTCCTTTTTCTAAAATACGCCTCTGCATTAGAAGTCTGCAGTTTTAGAGTAGAGTGTAAATTGCAAAATTCTTTTCCATTTAGTCCTGAAGTACCTTCTAATGAGAAGCGGAGAAGTTATGTTTGTTTAATAACATGCAATATATACATTGATATTTCAATTAACAGTGTGTTTAACATTATTCACGACAGAAATATAATCCTAATAAATTGAGTGTATTTGACAAATTTCACCGATTTCAAAAGTGAATAAAAATGAAACTGGTATAGAAAAAAATCCAGTTTGATTACAGTTAATAATAAAACAATTTAATGTTGGCTGTATATGACAAATGTTTAAACCTATATAGCGGAGAGGCATTTGGTTTTTGCTACTATGTGGGTCACTCAAACTGAACTGCTGAGTAAATCTTGTTTTGGCAAAGTTTCCAACATTTCAACTTAGAAACCATTAGTTTGTTGCAATCCGTTAAGAAATATTCGTCAAATTAATTTTGTTGGGATGAAGCGAGCGGACTATTTTTCTCGCGTAGGAATATCTGTGTGACTACGCTTCTGGCGCTTCGTTCCGGCACCATTCCTCCCGCGAACAAGATGTAGTGTGCGTAATTGTCAATACTTGTTTTCTTTTCTTTTCGTTTTCTTTGTCCAATAAATGTGCTGTCTTCAAAAACCATGCTGAGATTATTGAAAAGTAACAACAAATTTTATTATAATTTCTATGTAGTAATGTAAAAAATGAGATGGAAAATGTAAACGAATTATTCGATTTTTATCCATTAAAATTTATGGAATTAAAAATTTGCTTTGATTATGTTCCTCAGTTTTAAGTAAAAGATCCTTGGTAGATGGTTTTCCTCTGTTGCAAACTTTTAAAACTCAAGATGTGAACATCATCGAGTGTCAAATTAAGCCATACAGAGTCTTTTGCATAAACATGTGAATATTAGAGATAGAGTAGCTGCGAAAGAGTTAACAACAAACATAAAAGAGCTCACGTACTTAAATAACATACATTTGTTATAATTTCCTCATAGCCGACGTTCTGGCATAGAGGTACGTCTACCCCGTGATCTGGGAGTTCCGGGTTCGAGTCCCGGTTCGGGCATGGTTGTTGTTCTGTGAGGGGTGTGAAAGTGCCCCCCCCCCCCTGTAAAACGAAGTTATGCAAGCAAATGTGACGCATGAAGTAGCTAAATCGTACTCTGGGCCTTAATTGGTGCTACTGAAAAAACAAGAGACACCCACTCGGCTGAAATCGCTGAGAGATAATTGTCAGCGAGTTTGCAAAGAGCCATAAGTTGCAATAACATCATAGTTTCACCATTCCAATAATAAAGATTCCGTTATTGTTCAAGTTTGTTTTGAAATTGGAATTTTAATACATCATAATTTCAATTGCAATTTTACTGACTTGAAAATAATGTTATGAATTTGCATTATTGCTTCCCTGCACAATGAGTTCCATGATAAGGAAGATATTTTACAAATATGATAATAGCTGCTACATGGATGCCGAGTCAATGACCTTCAACATTGATGGCAAACTTGGCGATGAATTCGACGATTTTGGCAACAAAAATAAAGAACCGCACATTTTCGAGAATTTTGCAGATATAACTCCATTAGTATTTGAGTTTCGGTGTTTGTTCTAGAAGCTTCTTTGACCTATCATTGAGGCTATAAAAGTGAGAGAGCCGTCAGTGGTTGGGTGGGGAGAGAGTAATTAAATTTTGTTTACACGTTTTGTACAGTTACGATTGTTTCATAGAGATATGCTGCTATTTACTGCAAGCGCTGTTTCTTGTGGACGCATCGACTGTGTTTTGCTGCTGTGTATTTGAGTAGAATAAAGAGTTGTTACTTGTTTTTATTTAGTTGTCCCTTTTACTGTACACTATCAACCGGATTTTCAAGATTTTCTGCAACGATGATCATACGAAAAATAGGAAGAATCACCTATTCTATCATAAATAAAATAATGATGCAATGGCTTATAGAATAACAATTTTAAAAGCTATTTATCTAGAAAAAAAGGCATCAAGATAATAGTATTTAATTCAAATGAACGCTCAGTATTTGCGACATTTATCAATTTTATTTATACGAAGTTAGCAAAGTTTTGCATTAGATTTTGGCTGCAATTTATATTGATGCTCATTGTGCGTATTTTTTCAATGCATAATCTTCAATTTTTTGGAGAATTTTTTCTAGTTGCATTTATTTAAATTTTTCAAAAAATGAAAACAGTGTTAGTCGGAATATCTAAATATACAATTAAGTTAATCTCTCTTTTCTTTTCCTTTTTTTTTACAGATTACTCATTTAAATTCTCATTTAGGATTATTACTACAATTTTAAAGAGAAAAACTATCATATACTGATCGTGGAATATATTTTTTATTTGTCAGACATTACAACCATTCAGAGATAACTGATTGCAACTAATAGAGGGCGAAGATAAAATAAAAATTAGAGCAGTTTTTTCTCAAAAAAATTATCATGAGCTGAAAACGACAAGTAATAATCGCTTTTTATTTTATTGTTCAAAGCAGGATGACAATAGTTGATTTCTGCAGAAGCATTAACCTAAAATTACCTTTCTTTTCGTACTACAGTTTTCAATAAAAGGCTGAAAAGATTTTGGATTCTAACAGACTACCTCACAACCCCCCCCCCATCCCCCTTGAAAAAAATCTTACTGACGCATGCATCTTTTCGCAACAACAATCGATAGGTTTAGTGAACCAGGTTCGGAGAGGGGTTTCTTTAACTTCTGTCCTGTCTGAGTCACCCGAGACGTCCAAGGGGCAGGCGTGGAAGAAGAAATCGGAGCTCTTGGAACAGAGCCCAGTGTTTTCCAACAAACAGAGCCGGCACAATCCTCCTTTTTCTTATTTATTCGTATTTTATCTCGCTTGATTCTGAGAAGGAAAGAGATCGGTGGCGAGGGGAATTTTAGAAAGTACCAGCGAAGAAATGGAGCGTGTGAGGAAGATAAATTCCAGTTGTGGGAAAAAGGGATTTGATGGAGGAGATGGGTGATAGGTAACTGCTTATAAGGGAAACCATTCCTGACCATAAAAATTTAAAGCTTTGAGTGATTTGTCTATGTAATGTTAAACTTTTTCGAAATGTCGCTTTAAAGGAACGCTTCATAAAGACGCTGTAACGAGAGCAACGTGCTATTGAATCTTGGTTCAAAATGCGATAAACCACTTAGCTGTTCAATATAATGATGTGTCTTCGTTTTGAATAGATTTCATAATCATTTTAGTGTATTCAGGGTTTCTCACAGGGCAGCGACTTGAGACCGCTGAAATAAGAAGAGATGGGCCGCTGACGAGTCGAAAGGTTATTAACCTAGATTCGAAATAAACAAATTTGTAGAAAATGCATCTTTACTAATAATAAAGATGAATGTGTGTATGTGTGCGTGCGTGCATCGGCGGTTTACAGACCAGACCGTTTGATCTACAGCTATCAAATTTGGAACATACATACCTTAGAAGGTGGAAATATGCATCTCGTACGATTTTTTTCAAATTTTAATTAGAACTTAATTGGAATTAATTAAAAATTAAATTTTTTATATGTGGTGGTTTTCCGCGATAACTTCCGAATATAAAGCAGCACAAAATGGGTTTTATACTGTTTTAAAACATAAAAAAAAATTTTTTTTTAATGATAGCAATTTGATAATCGTAACTAAAAGGATAAATAAGCACAAGAAGACTAAGATATAAAAGCAAAAATCAAGCACGTCAGAGTGTTAAATCTAACTTTTTGGAAAATTTCCAATTATGCTCTGAATCAGTACAAAATAATAAGTGTAAAAGGTGAGGGTTACATTTTAATATGATACATATGAATCTTCTAGTGTATCTGAATCCAGATTAAATATAGGATAATAATAAGACTAATAAAGGATTCTTTATTAAAAAAGAGTAATGAAACTAGTTTTCATTCGATTTCTACCAAATATCACAGAAAGATAAAAAAAATCATTATGATCTTCTGTCAATTTTTTGACTCTTTTCTCATCTAAATTTTGTTTCAACTCTTGTCCTATTATTTCTTGTATTCTCGTACTATATTATATCGTTACGAATCCATAGTACCGTTTTCCTGTAAAGTTAATCTCATTGTAAGGAAGAGATAATTACAGGTGCTCCTAACGGATGTTGAATGGATGACACGTTAATAGTGACCATTTGAAGATAAAAATAAGGTACTGGAAAATACAATTCTTATGATCATATTTTTAATATAACAAAAGCTATAGATCCTTCTATAAAATTCCATGTGATGCTACGGCCTATCTGAAAATTATATAAGCGGAGGTACTTGCACGAATTATTATTCTCTTTGTGGCTGTTAATCGCATAGCAAACCGGTGTGTCAAAATGTTTTTGTGGTACTGCTGTTATTTAAAGAGTGATTTGTCATCTGCTTGAGTGTTATTTTCTGCAGGTGCTATTCTTTGTTCGTTACTAGAGCTTTGTGTTTCCGAAGTGGAATAAAGTTAACCGTATACCCACTGAATGATTTCTGTAACAGGTAATAATGAATATATCTTTAAAAATTAAAAAAAAATTATTGTTTTTTTATTTGCATTTAAATTTTGCTTGAAATTTTGAGATTACATCGTATTTTTAAAAAAACAACAATTGTGCTGCTTAGTTGATCATATCTGGCTCTTGCGGCACGAAGCACAACAAATTAACTATAATGACTTAAGAATTCTGAATAGAAATTCAAAGAAAGTACTGTAGTCAAGAAGTTTGACAAGTTTAATTAATTCAAAATCAATATTCTTCTTCGCATAAAACTCAAGAAAAACACGCATTTCCTTCAATTTTTTTAGAAAAACATGATTAATGTCAGTCCAGTCCCATTTGCATATAAATCACCTTTTATGAAATTGGACATTTCTAATTTCATTGCTTTGTTTTTGTGAAAAAGAAATATTCGGACGGAGAAACAAAAATTCAATCAATTCAGGAAGTTTAGACATTCTATCAAAAGATTCTTGACCTAAAAATAAAGCAATTAAAGCTGTCTAGACGAAGGAAAAAATAGTCGTTCATAATTTTATAGCTTCGCTTACATAAAACTTTAAGTTATATGGAAGAACTGTTTCTTTTGCCATATTTCATTATTTATGGCCTAAATAAGATAGGAAGTGTGATATTTATTGCATTTCACATCACTATTGTATTTAAAGCCTTTGAAAATAAAGACCGTAAAACTAGGAGATTTGGAACAACATAACAATTATTTGAACACTTTTATGGCATATTTTCCTTTTCTGTTTCCTAATTATTGTAAAAACCTTTCCTCTCAATTTACAGAGTCATTTTTCTTCTTTTTATATTTTGAATTTTTTTTATATTGCGATTAAAATAATTAAAGCAATTAAAATATTAAACAACATTAAAATCGATGTTTATCAGAAAGAAAAAATTAATTTTGTCTGATAATTTTATCCATTAAGGAATTTTGATTTTCACATATTGGATTCGATATCTTAATCTTAGGAATTTGCAATGTTGCCTTCCGGGGCAGTTTGTTTTCTCGTGTGTTAGGTATTACAAACACTGAACTGATTCTAACGTATACTGAATGGATTCCGGGTCAATAACACTCTTCCGGTATTGGCAACCATTTGGGAACAAAAATGAAGGTTCCAAAATATTCAAAAATCTTAGCGATTTCATTAGAGCTCTCCTAGATTTGTTTCCAGTTTGATTCCTATCTCAAGATCTATAAAAAAAATGGAATTTATTTCAGCTCAATCGATAATCGAGTGAATTTTCGCTTTGGAGATTTTAAATTTTAAAGAATTTTCTCTGACAGCTTTGTGCCACTGAGGTTGTTAATAGTGATTGAGTTGCTGTTTAAAGCATGTGCCGTTCTTGCGTATGTTTCGACTATGTTTTGTTACTGTGCTTCATGTTTTCGTGAAGAAGAATGTAGCTTTATTTGCTATCGAGCTTCTTGAGAAATAGGCGAAAATTTTCCAAAAATTTGTTTTTTGAGCTCAGGCAGCTCTAAAAATGGATAGTGTTACGAATCCGTAATGCTGCTTCCCAGCATAGTTGGCTCCATCATTGGAAAGAATGTTTTACAGTCATCTGTATGGGACAGAGTCTGGACGTCGTGTCGGGGGTCCCAGAGCTTGGCGACAAACTTGGCGACCATTTGGCGACTTTGGCGCAAAAATAGATTATACCCGAAACTTCGAGAATTTTCCCGATCTGTCCAGTAGGAACCGAGATACGCCTCGAACGTTCCTGATTGGTCGAGAGGCTTCTAGCCCCGCCTCCTGAGACCTATAAAAGGGGCTGCAGCTGCCAGAGAAAAAAGTCAGAAGACGGAGTGGAGGAGTCGTAAGCGACAGAACGGAGTAGGCGGAAACGACGGTGAGCAGCGACGGAGTCAAGCTCGTGCTGAACTGAGCTGTGCACTACTGTCTGCAGTAGATTCTGGTTGTATGCTACACGTCTCGGGAGAATATAATCGTTTTCTGTGCTGTATATAGTTGTCGCTTTTGTGCTGTCCTGTGTATCTTCGTGTAAATAAACGTCGTTGTTTTTATTCTACTTCTGCCTGCTGATTGAGCGTTCTCCACACCATATCACTTCCACTACCCAAACGAACCCCGGTAAAAATAACAATAATTTCGTAACAATATTTTCCAAAATCTCCAGTTCGAATTTTTTGACGATTACAATATTTTCTTTATACTTTATATACGAGAAAGTAAAAATAGGAAATCTAATTATTTCGTTTTGATTAAGTTCATAGCAGATATTCAAATATTCATAATTTAATTTTGTTTCAAATTCATTAAGTAAGGACATTACAGTTTAAATTATTTTTGTTTATTAAAAATCTAACTAAAAATTTCCAAAATCCCTTTATTTGATAGCATCTACAATCAAAGAAGTAGATATTACCTAATTTGGTAGGTTTATGCCTAACGATCTGTCCAACAATCATGAAGTTAACAGGTAGTATTCAGTCTATAATCGCTACCACGTTAAAATGTTTTCTAGATGGCATATTCGGCCGTAAAATGCAGCGGTCCAACGTTAATTTGTTGGCCCTGGAGTTTTATACGATCCTTTCATGGTGACTGGATTATCTGCATTCCCTTTGTAAACCATTTTTTGCAGATGATCCCCACAATGAAAATTTCCAATGCTGACTCGTGTTGTTGAAGGGGGCTACATGGTAATATATATCTGCATACTATTTTGTACCCTTCATTATCGAAATTCCTGAATTTCTTCCTTGCCCCCACCAGATTTCTTACTCAACAGCCTCCACTTCTTTTGGACCTCTCATTACACTGACAGCGCTTTTCCGTGAAACGGAACATACAAGATGAAACCTAATCTAAACCTTCTTCTGCCAGGATTAGTTTAGTTTGGTTAAGTTTATGTTTCGTTTTGAAGCAAGATAAGGACTATTTCGGGGCAGATGTCAATTTTAAACCATGGTCACATGATGAATGTGGGATCTGAACCGGAGGACTTTTATACCCTAGACCAAAAGAAAGAAAACCAAGACCATTCGGTGGATTTGATGAACACTAGATAAGTTTGCATGGCGATGCTTTGGTAGAATCAGGTTTTAAGCCTGCAACCCTCAGAGATTTTGTAGCTGACACTTTATCACCAAGTCACAGAATCTACTTCTTCCAAGGAATACACAAACTTGTGGGTTATTTATTAAATATATCGTAAAGGCTTACAGAGCTGTGTTGAAAAAGTGACATCCTGATCCATTTGCTCAGGTTACTTACAAATGAAAATCAAAAAGCGAATAAACTTTTAATTATCCTAGTTTATTGGAATCCTATTTAGCACACAACATGTATTTAATTCAACATAATGGTGCACCTGTAGTTTTTATAAAGCTTCCAGCTTATGTTGTCGGGGATTATTGCAAAGAATAAGTTCTAGGATGTTCAGTAAAAATAAAATTTATCGGATAATGTGAGAAAAAAAGTTTTCAAAATATTTATAGAACTTCTGTTGTCATGATTAAGCAATAGAATAATTAGAGCAATTTTCAGACTTGGTTGTCTATTTAACAGTCTACGGATGGATTATTAGATTATACTTAAATATATTAATATTAGTCCATCTTGAGTCTTTTATATCAATAAGGAAAAAAGTAGCTTATTGTATTAAAAAAATTGTAACTAGTGCTAAATCAGAGAAGCGAAGCAAAATAAGCTAAAAGAAGAGATAATTTTGCAATTGTGTAGTCAAAATCAACCATCAGAAAAGTTTTTTATGCAGTAAAAAATAAAATTCCTTTTACCAAATGACAGGTCATCTTTTATCTACAAAATTCGGAAGTCGTATTACATTAGTTACACAAGAATTTATACGAATTTATTTATTCTATTTCAAAGGCCGGTTGAACAGTACAATAAAATATTTGTTAGAAAAATATTACCGATTCTTGCCTTCGAAATGACGATAAACTGTACCTAAATATGACATGCTTCAAGGATTTCACCACAAAGAATCAAAAATCAAAGGAATTAAAATTTTAAAATTCACGATTTTCTTACAAATGTAAAGGTGCAAGAACACGTGATTCAAAGATTTCGACACTTGGAAGTACGCAAAGTTTATAGATATGTTATAATTGTGATGAGAAAAGAAAAAAAATTAGTATATGATTTGAGTGCCTCAACAAGATCAAGAACTAAAATAACGTTCTGAACAATAATAGCAGAATGGAAAGAAGCTTAACTAGAGCAACCGACGTTTGGAAGTATACGAAGTTTATAGATATATTATAATTTAGTGCAAGTGTGCAGCATATTACAAACAAATTAAGTAGACATAATTTATGATCATTAACTTCACCTACTAAGTTAGATTGCATATAGTATTTTAATAATTTATACTATAAAATGTTTAATATTGTTAGGAACTGTACAATACAAAGGAGTTTTTGCTAAGAATGCTAAAGGTAGATCATTTTCCAGTACATACTACTTTTAGAAAAATCAAATAGTGAAAAACTGACTATTGACTGATTAATTTATTCAAAAACACAAGACTCCACATTTTGTTTTTTGTTGTATACTATTTTACAAAATAAGAGGGGATGAACAATCTACAATATTTTTAGGTGACTATGAGAATCGAAGAAAGCTGTCAACTAGAATTCAAGATCATGAGTATTTTATTCGTCACTTAAATTCATTTCTTGCTTGGAAAGAATTATTAAAACGGCCAAATTTATGTTCGAATAATTTTGATAAAAAATCAAAATAAATAAGGAACGGAACGACTTAAATTACTATTTCAAAGAATTGTAGATGTGATTCTACTTTTAGCATGTAATAATCTTCCACTTCGTGGAAACCATGAAATAATAGGAACGCCTAATAAAGGAATTTTTTAAAAATTTAATCGAATTATTAAGATTCAAAAAATAGAATTGTGCATCATTTATTACATAGGTCACAAGAACAAATTATTTCTGCATTAGAAAGTGAAGTCCTTAACAAAATTAAACACGATATAAAAGCAGCCATATACTATAGTATCCAAATGGATTGTACTCCTGATATTTCTCGTAAGGAGCAAACTTCAATCATTGTTAAGTATATAAATTTTGAAAAGAAAAGCTTAACTATAAATGAGACATTTATAGGGTTTATTGAAGTGACTGGAGAAGGATTATCAAAACCTCTATTGGAAAGATTAACTGAGCTTTATTTATACATTATGAATTGTAGAGAGCAAGCATACGACACCGGTAGCAACATGAATGGGGAATATACGTAAAGGTATACAATTCAGAATAATTTCTCAAAACACTCATGCAATTTATGCGCCTTGTCCATTTCTCTCTTTTAATTTATGAATTTGCGATGCCGCTTTCAACAGTATATATTATAAAACATTTGGTGGGATATTACAACAAATATATTGCCTATTTTCTGCATTTACAAAAAGAGGGGAAATTCTACAAAAGCATTCAAACATTATTCTTAAACTTATATGCAACATTCGTTCAGGAGTCACAATATATTCGGTTAATTCAGTGTATACACAGTTTGAACAAATTTCTAATGCCTAGAAGAATTTGTTGATGTAATTAACGATAATACAGCGATATCCGAAGGTAAAAATCTATCGGATACCGCTATCTATCAATACAAGAAATGCCATTTATTTTATGGTTTGCAATATTTCCCATAATTAACACTGCCAATAAACTATTTTTAGCAAAAACAATTGTTTCTACTCGACTTTTAATTTAGTCAGTAAAATTGAAAATGAAATCCAAAATTTAAGAACAAAATTTGACACATTTTTAGACGAAGCAAAAGTGATAGCACGTAATTTGAATATATCAGAACATTTTCATAAAAACCGAATTCAAAAAAAAAAAAAAAAATTACATTTCGAGATAGCAGAGGATGAAATTATAGAAAACTGGGTAGAGTTATTTAGATGTTATTTCTTAACACTGTAATTGATATTGTTATAATACAGATAGAAAGCAGTTGTAAATCATTTCAAATTAATCACTGATATAAGAATTTTAGAAAAACACAAATTAGAAAAATTTTCCAAAAATTTCACGAAGTTACATCCAAAAGAGGTAGATGAAAACCTAATCCTGGAAATTGGTTTGTTACGGGGCTCGATTTTGAATGAAAGGGATGTAAATAACGATCAAGACATATTGCAATGCACACTAAATAATAATTATAATACACCATAGAAAGTGCTGAGAGCTATTTCAGCGAATTAAATTTAATAAAGATTTGTCTTTGGTCAAGCATGTATGTGTAGAATGCTTTGATGCATTTGTTATCACATAGTATTCAAAGAAGAATTTAACTCAGAATTGTATGTGGCTACAGAATTGTAAGTTACGAAGCCTGCTTTGTCATTGCGGGGTTTCCCCCAATTGACTTTTTCGTCCTGCAAAATAAAGATTTCAAAGAGAATGCTGTAAATATTACCCAAGATTCCAAAGTGTTTTTCTCTAACCTTCCACATCCTGCTGAACGTGTTCCTATCGAAATTATCGATTATAAGGACAATGTTCTTAGCAATTTTCTGTAGTGTGTTTTACTGATGGCAGGAAACTCAACCACCGTGTTGGTCTTGCTTTTGTTGTGTTTCAAGACGCCACCGAAATGGAACACTTTATGTTTAGAATTCCTGATGAGACTACAAGCAGAATTGCTGTGCCTTAGTAACTTGCTCAAATGGATCGTGAACCACTTTACTCTGTCATCCAGGTTTCCTATTTGTATTGATTCTCTTTTATCCTTATTTTTGCTTAGTAATATTTCTTCCTGCAACAAAATTGTAGTGAATTTTCAAATAACTCTTTACGAGCTTAAAGCAAGAGGAATTAGTGTTTGTTGTCTACAAGAGGAATTAGTGTCACATGTCCGATGTCATTCTGGCATTTTAGGGAATGAAAGAGCAGATTGGCTTGCAAAGCAAGCTACAAAGCTAAACACCATTGATCCTCTGAGCATCCCCAAATCTCACATTCGCAATGAGAATCACAAAAAGACCATTCTCTTATGGAATGAGCTGTACCAGAATTCATCAATTGCCTCTTTAACTAAATTATTCTTCCCCATAATTTTTCAAAAATTAAATAAAAAGCATTTCTTCAGTGATTTTCACTTTACAAAATTTTTTACTGGCTACGGTAATTTCAATTACTATCTCAAGAAATTTGGATTATCGGACACTGATCTGTACTCTTGCAGCGTGGGTTGAGTTGAAAATGTCGAACACTTGCTTTTCGACTGCTCCAAATTTACTGAAGGAAGAAAGAATTTTATTGTGGATCTCGATGCCTGTAATATTAAGTTTCCACCTCCGCTTCATGATTTGGTCGGCCACAAAATGGCTTTTTTCTCATTCTGTAAATTTATTGCCTTTGCTGCTTCAATTTTTAATTAGTCTTGTTTGCTTTTTTCTTGTTTTTTATATCCTTATTTTTATCTATGTATGTAGTTGTTTCTACTTACTTCTGTAAGCCTTGTACTGTACTTTGTGGTGCATAAGGATTGCCTTATTACTAAAAAAACATAAAACATTGCTAAAAATTGTAATTTTTCTGAAGTAATTAATATTAAAAGCAAAATCCCGCATCGAAATAAACATGTAACCGTAATAAATGTTAGTGTTTGCATTTTTATTTTTTTTTTACTTCACAAAAAGTTTAGGGCTTTATATGGTTTCTTGCACCCAGGTCCTTTTATAGAGAAGGCTGGTTTGGTGGCAGTAGAATGATTTTACATTTTTCCTCCATAACTATGAGCAGTTAACTAATATTAACACTCTTAAATAATATTAATACTCTATCAATTATAAATAACCAGGCTTCATTCCATTTTAAAAAAAGTATGCTTGATTATTACAATATGTAAAACATCGAGTATCTACTTAAATAATATTGCACAGAAACTTATATGCCACGAAATAATGGATCGTAATGCGTAAATAAATAAAAACATATATTTTCAGAAAATTAATTAAAAATTAAATTAATCGTGAACATGTTTTTAAGATGAAAAAAGCGTTGAAATATAAAACTAAATTAACCATTAGTTTTTGATCATTAAAAGAGGAACCTAAGAATGTTGCCACTATACTTAACTATGATATTGATCGAATCGTTACTGATTATGAAGGCCACTAAACGAGAAAATACTTGATAATGTGAATACTCCCATGCTTATCTCGCAGTAACTGTTATTAAACAATTGCAAGCCTTTTTACCTCATCTGACAATTATGATGTGATTTATAAGAAACAATCGTTGAAATATTTCTTTTAACAGCATTCATCAAAAGATAAAGTAAGATCTTGAAGCGATACAAACACCGGCCTATCGCCACGGCGGAATGGGTCCGGCGAGTGATATTTGCCTTAAAGGAATTATCTAAAAATAGAATGCCAGAAGCAGGGAGAAACAACGAAAGATAACCTTAGACGAACATTAGCTCAAGATCACTCAATTTTAATTCCGAATGAGGTAAGTTCTGTTAAATTTAAAGCTTATAAAATTGCAACTTAAACTTGATGAGTGAATTTTCAAGCTTTCATTAAAATGTGATTTCCAGTATATGCTAATTACTGAATTTTTTTTTATCATGTGAGAACATGATGTTTTGGTTAGGGGGTTTTGAAGCTCGAAATGGCGCAGGTAATGAAAAAAGCATAAATGGCAATTTTCATCACCATCTTTTAATCGCATATATTTTTTTACCTGCTTTTACCAGCATTATATTATTATTATTATGTATGCTTCTTTTAAAGCAGATGCATTTTTTAATAGATTGACCTGCTTTTATCAGTATTGCTTTATTATTACGTATGCTTTTTTGACAGCAGATGCGTTTTTAAAAGGTTGAAGTAGAACTATGACATCATAGCTGTTATTTCATCTCAAAATCGGTCGAGCTCCAAAAGTTTATTTGCCAGCTAGAAAAATTGAAAATGAAAGTTTAAAAATTTATATATATATATATATAATTTTTTTAAATTTGCGATCGTAGATTTTATTTTATTTTATTGTCCTTTTATTATGAATCTGATGGAATTCATCCAGAAAATATAGAGACATATGAAAATATCATCTAGTTTTTATATGTTCGTGTTGTAGTGATCGTAGCGCCATCTTGCATTCATGTTATTCTAAAGCGCTATCTATCTACTTTCCCTAATAAAATTTATGTTAATACTTCGCCCGGGGAAAAATTAAAAAATTAGTTAAAACATAGCTTTTTATTTTATAAGTTAAAGTACAAAACATGTACATTATTGTCATCATTAAAAAAATCATTTTGATTATTTGGCGAAATCTAATGCTTCAGATCTCCCTAAGTTCCAGAAACACATTTTTTGGAATTATGTGAGTATATATATATATCTCATTGTTCGTCTATATATGTGAATACTAGCTGCCTTTGGTCACTATCCGATTCACCAGAAGTAATGATTCCAATCTTTCCAAAATTTTCAGTTAAAAACTTATATACTTTGCTCTATTAATAACTTCTTCAGCAAAATATATTTAAACTTCAAATTTCGATAGTTACGTAACTCGTATTATTATAGAAGCCTTACGATAACTTGTTTATTTTACTATATATCTCTTTAATTTGCAATCAACTGCAGAGGAATTGTGAAAAATATCACATTTTATATTTATTTCATAACAATGCTCTTCCATTTAAACACATGCTGAACATCACACTTTCCTTGGTTTAGTTTGCCAAAAGAGTAAATTTAATCATTCACTTTGAGTTTTTGTCAAGGTGACGGCAATGCACTGATACTCTCTTAACATGCTCTTGCAGGTTACGTTTTACTTTCATTTTGTACAAAATAAATTGCTGGAAAATATGATTATGATATTTTTTTAAATAATTTATTAAAATATATTTATTTATAGGTTAAAGCATTGATATAAATGAAAAAAAATCATTTCTTGAAATTTAAGATGATTTAAAAAACAGTTTTGTGCTGTCATATTTTCGGAAGTTGTTGTGGAAAAATGCCAAAATTCTGCTTTTAATTAATTACATTCTAATTAAAATTTCAAAAAATCTTTTTAGGTATACTTTTCATCCATCAAGTATATATATTGCTTTAAATCATATGATCTGAGCTGTAGAGCGCCAACATATACTGACACACACACACAGACACACCTGATTATCAGCCTTGGAGAAATTCCGAGCACTGATTGATCCGGTATTGATATTTTCTTTAAGATTCTGGAGGGAAAGGTCTAAAAGCGTACGTTTTTATAGAATAATAATATTAATTTTTTCAGAAATCAATCACTTTTAATAACTAATTTAGTTGATTGGCGTAACTCTTTTTATTAAAAATATTAGTGTCTCAAGAATATTCTGTTAAATATGATTAACAGAACAGTATTTATATGAAAAAATTTAAAATTCGTAATTTATCAGTACATTTATTGACTCAAGTTACATAAAATATAATTATTTACATAATTTAGACTCTTTAACAGTACTAAATAGTATGTATGTCTATTACTAAAGATTTACAAATTGGCCGTTGGGTCCGGATTTGAATGGATATTCTGTATGTATTAAATCAAAATTCCTTTAATAAAGCTGATTTATGGAATTAATAATATAGATATTGCGTACGATCATAGAAAACTTTGTCATGCGGTTTTTTTTTTATATATAGAAAATATCACATTTTCTATTTATTTCATTTTCACATGATGAAAATTACATTTTTCTAGATTTAATTTGTTGTGGGTATTAACTTATTTTTTAATCAGAGCTTTTGCAAATGTTATGGCAACACATTAATAAAAGCTAAATTTTTAGCCATGCTCGTGCCGATTAGGTTTTATTTTTATTCAATGCGAAATAAATTGTTCAAAAATATGATTAAAATATATCTTTAAAAATTCATCAAAAAATAAATTTAATTTATAAATCAAAACATTAATATTATTGAAAAGATTATTTTTTGAACTTCAATATGATGTAAAAATCAATTTTGTGCTGTTATATTTTCGGAAGTTTTAACGGAGAAATGCCAAAATTACGGTTATTTTTTAATTAAAATTTCCCCAAAAAATTGCTCCGAGGTGCCTATTTTTGGTCTCCAATGTATACATGTGCCAAATTTGGTAACTGTAAGTCGAACGGTCTGCCCTATAGAGTACCAACACACACACACACACAGAGAGAGAGAGAGAGAGAGAGAGAGAGAGAGAGAGAGAGAGAGAGA
>JAPMOR010054871.1:0-41814 GCA_026543865.1 Argiope aurantia | reverse complement strand
TCATAACATTTAAGATATTTCCTAATGTAACGTTAGTTAAGATTTTAACGAACGAAATGATCTTTAAACATATCAGCTGAATGGATTCCGATGTTTACATTCACCAAAAGCAACGCGAATGGAACGTCAACTGATGACCTATTCAGTATCATAAGCAATATTTTTTTAGTTGTAATAATTACTCTCTGTGTATTCTAATATCCTCATTCAAACTAGAAATCGAAGAAAAAAGTATGCAAAAGAAACGCATTGATTATATTAGGAGCAACCGACTGATAGTGAGACTATTATTCTTGCTGTATTATTCCATAAGGAAAAACTTTGAGATTTCTTTGGTAGATGATTGCGTATATCAAGAAAATTCTGATATAAAGCTATTATTGGATGCTAGTGGTTTAAAAGAAACGACAAAACAAGTAACATCTATCATGGATTGCTCTACACAGATTCAGGGCGTAGTAATCAATTTTTGTATGCAAAATGTGTTCATGGAGCCAACTTTAATAATCGAAAGAAAAAAAGTATAGGAATTTATTATTTGTTACGAAGTGCAGCTTTCCAATAGTGCAATGATTTTTACTCTGAAGATGACCTTTACGTGACATGTCATATGTGCTGAAATGTCTCAGATTAAAATCGCCACTAGAAACCTACAATACGTGACATATACTCATCCCGATATCCACTCTTCATTAGAATGTAAATGTTAATTCTACTAATGCCTTCCATTTTATACTAGAATGCTTCTTATATACACATCCATCTATCAGAGAAATCTCAAAGGTCTACTACGTAGAATAATGCCGCTAGAACTACAATCTCAATCTACAACTAACTAGTACTTACTAGTAAAAGCATTTTCGTAATCATTCCCTTTTATGCTACTAACTTAATTTCTAATGTAAGGAAGAAAGATACATTTTGCAAAATACTATACGTATATATAGACTGGCTCAGAATTCTACAACCATTTTAAAAGTTAATTATTCACAAATTAAGAAAATATTTGTTGTGCACTAGAATTTTTGGTTGCTAAGCAACCATGAAATGGTTCTGCAATTCTTGACGCGATAATGCGAGAATAAGATAATGAGCTGAGCTGGATTACAAATGTTCAGTGCTTCAGTTACAATCTAGGAGCTCAGCTGGCTGACGTAAAACCATACTTTTCAAAGCTATTAACAAAATTTTTGCTGTTTATGTTTTGGCATATCATTACAAAGAGTGTTTAATGCTATTAAAATAAGAATTTTCTTCTGAGAGCCAATTGGTTGAATGAGGGGCAACACATTTAATTTGTTACACCTCCAATCTATGTATGTCTACCAATGTCTTATCCTCTGTAACACATAATTTCGACGGTTTCAGAATTATCTAAGGCTTATACTGTTAACGATTAATTTTTTAAAATTTCATCGAAGGAAAAATTCAGTGTAGTTTCCTTTCTTTCTGTGCACATTGCATTTTTCGTCTTCATTCCTTTAAGAATTATTGAATTTTAAAATTTCTGCTGAATTTTAAATTACTGCAACTTAAAATAGGCCAGTAAGGATAAAGATACTTAAGTAAATGTTATGACAAATGTACATTCTTATGTGTAGTATCTATGTTGTTGTTGTGACTTATGGCACTTTACAAGCCCGCTGACATTTATCTGTCAGCGATTTAAGCCGAGTGAGCGTCTTTTGTTTTTTCAGTAGTGTCAACTAGGACCAAGAGTACGACTTAGCTACTTCATGCGTCACATTCGCTTGCACAATCCCTTTTTACAGGGGGGGGGGGGGCACATTCACACACCTCTTAGATAGAACACAGAAGAAGAACAACCATGCCCGAACCGGGACTCGAACCCGGGTAGTATCTATGCAGCACACAAACTACAAACCAAACACTCTAAAATATTTAAACATACATCCTATCATAGATTTAGACGTGTATTTTTTGAGTATTTGAACCATTGAGAAATAATAAAGAGTATTTTCTTTAGACCATTGTTTTTATTTTAATTTATTATCTGCGTAACTTTTTTTAAAAAAATTATCCATTTTAAAGACAACGACTTCTTCTCGTATGGTTTTCATAATCTGATCATCTCCTGGGAAAAATGTCTCATCAGTATCAATGATTCTGACTAAGCAAGTAAAAAAAAATAGCTCATATCATTCAGATTTTCATATGAGTCTTACTTATGATTTAAATTTCCTTTTAAAGCAAAATCAAATTAAATTTCAGTGAAGGTTCATTGTTTTTTATTTTGTATCTGAAATTTATTCAAGTTTCTTCATTTATTTTTGGAGCAAATTTTACTCTGAACACTAGTTGCTTAAGATCGAATATATTTGAAGAAAGGACTAAAACATATTTGAGTGCAAATCAAAATGGCCGACTTTTTATTTTGAAGCTTATGAATTCAA
Organism: Argiope aurantia; assembly: GCA_026543865.1. Taxonomy (NCBI): domain Eukaryota; kingdom Metazoa; phylum Arthropoda; class Arachnida; order Araneae; family Araneidae; genus Argiope; species Argiope aurantia. The sequence goes on along the minus strand of JAPMOR010054871.1, from coordinate 39,400 downwards.
ATAATATTATGCTTGTAGTTTATCCAAGAGATAGATAATTACTGAGAACTGCTTAAGATATTCCAGGATATCTGGCATTATTCATTTGCTTCATAGATTGCGAGAGAATGTACAAGAGTCAAATGAAAGTGCTATAATTACGCAATCCATTCGAGAAAAAGTTTTTATTTTTATTTATTTTATTAATGTTCATGGTTTCTGAAGAAATTACCACAGATATTCTTTATTAATTTAAGAAGAGACAAAATGTAAACAATTACCTTGTCTTGTAATTTCAATTCGGTTTTAGTAAAAGGGACATTTCCTTTTCTCTTCCCTTCTTTATCAAACCATCCATCGAAATTTCCATTAAAAACGCTCCCTTTTAGTAGCTTGTATTTGCCTTTGCGGATTGCTTCTACTTTCCAAACAGGATCGATATTGTGTAGAATTACCTTTCGTTGAGAAGGAGTGCTACAACAAATCGTTGGCCAGTTATTGTGACCATCGATTTCTCCCAATGTTTGAACATTTCCCCCTAGAAGATAAAAATTAAATTTGTTTATAATTTTATATCCTACAGTTATTTTATTGTAAAACTAGCTGCTTTTTTTATAAACATTTCCTGCAAAAAATTATATGCTTTATCATTACTGCTAAAGTAATTAAAACTGTTTTTTTTTTCACTTGAGGATATGAATTTTGAAAGCACTTTATACACGAACGGAAGTTTTTTTTTTTAAATTAAAAATTGCAATCAATATTGATCTTGAACTAAATTTGAATTCCTTGGTACTTGACGTAAAGATTCTTTTATCTTGCATTAAATAACGAATATTCAAAACAATGCTTGATATATTTCTACATGATATTAGAAATCAATGATTATTAATATAGATTAAAAGATATTTAAATTCAGTTGATTGTAAATTTTGTCAAACTTAAGATATTATTTCAACATTTTTGCTATAAAATAATCATAACACGATAGTCGATATTATTTATGCATAAAAATAAAAGGCACTGTAGCATTCAATCATTCGAATATATCAAAGTTTTTCAGGTATATTAATTTTCTTTTTTATACAAAGATAAAGTTTTCATTGTCACTCTTAAATAGAACTATAATTCAGATGAACTGAAAAATTAGACTAGATTTATATAAAAAAGAAAAATTTCGATGCCTTCTATTTTTTAGGGATAATTTTGAACAACAAATATTGAATATCAACAAACTTGGGGATAAAGCCATTTTAATTTATTTCCACTTCAACACACCTTTTGCCAAAAATTCGTGATAAAAGCAACTACTGTTTCCGGATATATATGCATACATACACAACAATAGCTCCCGATTATATGCGTATATTCTTAGACTAAAAACAACGAATTTATCTTAACTCTTACTTTCAATTTTTTTTCTAAACAATAAAAAATGGAAAATATCGCAGAATATCAAGGAAACTTATTCATTAGAGCTAAAGCATATTAACAGTGTTTTATTCATTTTGTTCATTTCGAATTAATTACTTAAACTTTAATTTATGAAACTCTGACATATTTGTCCATTAAAAACGAAAACATACACAGAAAATATCATTCATATTATTTTATAATCAAAATTATTTGAAAAATTTCAAGTCCTCTGGGCTGATTGATTTAATTTGCGACTCATTTTGAGACTACATGGCATATAATTTTTAATGAATTTGACAATTTTAAACCTTGGTCTAATGAAAAGGCCGGAATCGACATTTTATCAAACTTTACGAACTCCATAAAGGATATAATGTGAACCATGCCCCATTTATAGGAAATATTTGGGGAATCAGATAGGAATTTGGTCCACATTTTTAAAATTTACAAAAATTAAATTTATTAACTAATATTTCTTACCCGCTACTGAATACAATGTTGGCAACCAGTCACTCATGTGCATCAAATCCGAGGTGATTTTGCCTCCTTTCCCTCGAATTAAAGTACTCCAAACAAAAGCAACTCCTCTCACTCCACCTTCCCACATATTGTATTTACTACCTCTCAGGGGCCAGTTAGAACCAGTACTTTCATCAATACCTTGTACAGCTGCTCCGTTATCGGTTGTAAAGACTAAGACTGTATTTTGTAGAATACCAGAATCATTTAAAGCTTGAAAGAGGTCTCCAATGGAGTCATCTAATGCCGATGCCATACCTAAAAGTAATTCATAAATTCTAATAATCGTTATATTTTTCCCGTTCATGTCTAATACATTGAGTATTTGACATAGGTAACAAATTTAATATGGAAAACAGAGCAAAAAGCACGATAAACATAAAAAAATATTTTAACAGCTGAGAAAAAATAATTGATTTGTTCAAAATATTGATTCCCAATAATATTTTACATTACAAGTTCTATGGAGAACACTACGGCTTTATTTCAGGCTGCCGTGAGCTGAGAAATATCTTGGAATACATCAAATACTGTTTTTGAAAAAAAAAAAAATTAAACTGTCAGGTTTAACCGGGAAGCGAAAACGAACAACTGGTATTAAATTTAAGCACAGAGAATCATGAATAATTTGAGTAGTTGACTGTTTCAGTTTATAAAAACTGTTCTTTCTAAAAGGTATTTACGAAAGGGCCGTTTTGACATTTTTTCAGGAAAGAAATTAACCTGGAAGAATGTATTTTTAACTACTAACAGCATACTTAATAGCTTTTGATAACATTGTTCGCCATATTCAGTGAGTTAAAAAGTCATAAGATGTTTTAAAAAATCAGTAACTCGCAAACGACTGAAAATAAAAATAGGTTGATTGCCTAGAAAGGCTGGAAATGAAATCGAATTGTTTAGAAAAACTACGATTTATAGGTAACTTAGTTAACAATTTAGCCCACTATATAGCTTTGAATTCGTCGGGGTCAAACATAATCAAGTTAGTATACTGTTTACTACCAATTCAAATGTTGCTTGATGCTGTGGAAAAGTAGTCTCTCGTTTGATAATTGTACTTCTGAATGGATCCATTATTGTTACTCTGTTTAACCTCTTATCGTATACAATGTATGCGTTATCTGACGATCTGCCAACCGCTATCATGCGATTTAGATTCTAAATTATGATGTTAATATATGCGGATTTAACAAGAAAAAATAGCTTATTTCCATTCTTTTTACTTAAAATATATGTTTTTATCTTCATTCCCTTGCGAAGTACTAATCTTTTTCTTTGAATTTTGGTTCCCACAATATTTCATATTTATCTGATAACATCACATAGACGATAATGATATATTCTGATAATATAATGCTTTTAGAAAAGTAGGCGATTTATTTAAATTAACTATGGAATCATGTTTACGAATACTAACCACCTAAATTAAATAATTTGTTGGGTAATAAGCATATAAAGTAAATTGCAAAGTATAACTTAGAAAAAGAAATATAATTATACAGAAGGCAGATTCAAAGTTGAAATTTTTGATGGATTGATCATAATAGGGCTCATGAAGCTTTTACAAAATTCATTATAAATTTAAAAGAGAAAGGAATGAAAAAGCTATTAATACTTAAATACCTGCAAAAATTCTTCTGTCTTTATCAGAAATATGTGGGAATCTGCCAACGTATTCCGGTGGAGCTTGCATTGGTGTGTATGAATTTCCAGCATGGACGGCTTGATGTGCGAGGTACAAAAATAAAGGCTGTAAGTAAAAATCTCTTACAATAAGACAAAAGTTACGAAAAAATAAATTACGAGGATAGGCCAATTAGTTATCGGCCTTTGAGGTATTTGTTTATATGTTGGCAGTACATCTTTGAGCACTGCTCAATTGCTTCATGACACTGCTATCTTCGTTCATGGAAGAGTTATCATCTCATCTTACCTTATGCTGTTGCAAAGTAAGCATGACCACACCATGTCCCGTTTGCCTCAAAGAAGAGCGACAATCCATTTTTTGCGGCATGAAGGAATACCAGATACTGAAATTTATGATAAACTTTCAACACAATATAGATAGAGTGTTTTACCATAGCAAAAAGTTTATCAATAGATTGAAAAATTCAAAACCGACCGAATAACCATGAAGAACGAGGAAAAAGCAAAACATTCAACCATATTCGCTGTTGATGCCAATTGGGCACGTTCTTATCCAGATTTTGAATAATTGATGGGTGACTTTTTCTGAAGTGGAAAACCATAAGAGCATTAGCCCTGGTACTGCATATAAAATATACATAACAGGCTAAATTTTCATAAAATCTGTGCGAGATGGCTCCCAAAACAGCTCAGGAGAAGGACAAGCGTAGTTGTATTAGAATCTGTCATACTTATTGGGCCGTCATGCTAACGAAGGTGAAACTTTTATTGAAGCGAATCCTCTTTAAAGAAAAAATATGATTTCATCGTTTCGAACCAGAGAACAAATGCCACAACATGGAATGGAAAAATCTCGAATATCTAATCAAAATGAAAATATAATTTCAAACTTCTGCAGAAAAAGCTATTTTCACAGTTTTTTGAGATTTATAAAGGTCAATTCTAAAACATCTTCTGATACAGATCCTAACAGTGAATGATACAGTGTATTGCAACTTTGGAACAAGATGAAGCTTGTAATTTGAAATAAATATGTAAGTCGACTGTCAGAATGTATTCTTTGTTGTTGCTTAACAACGTGCGTTCACATACTGCCACTTTCACTGTTAAATTTCTTTAAAATCTGCAGGTGCATACGCATTGCTTCAAAGGGGAATATTAATGCAACCAATCTAAAATTGGCTATAGTTACGAACGCAATAAGATTACATCTATGTTTTGTTCATAAATGTTTCGTTTATGTTTTGATGTCTCAGTCATATAGTAGAACAAAGAGCTAAGGAGAGATTACCTATATCCAGATGAGCGAACACTTGGTACATTTTTTACCTAGTTTTTATGCTAGCGTTTTGGTTTCCTGTCTTTACCAGTTTAGCTCAAAATTTAATATGAACATTTTAGATAATACAAAGATTAGCAAATATTTTTGAATTCTCTTTAATAGGAAGCGATGTATAAGATAAAAAATTGAACTAAAATACATTAAACGCTTTTTGAGATAATTGAATCATTAATAGTTATTACGTAATTGATAATTTTCTTATTGAATTGTTTTAAATAAAAATTTCAATTGTAATATCCTATAATGTAATAAAAAAGGAACTTTGAAGTCTAACTATATTTTCTAAAACCCTTTATATGACGCTTTTTTTCTCCATCGGTTTCTAGAATGTTTGACGATGGATAGTAAATAGAAGTTTTATTATATATTGTGCTATACTTAACACATTAAATGCACTTAATTTTCTAATAATAAGAGATTCTAAAAATAAATGGATAAAGTAATTTCGAATAAATAATTTTATAGTATTTTTTCTTCAGGAAAGATATTATTTTAATAATTTTCTGTATAAAATATTTATTAAATTTCATTTAAATAATAATGCTTATTAGACGAAGAATCATTTACTAAATATTCGATTAAATCGAATTCAAGACATTTCAAACTGTAATTTTAGTAAGCTTTATTGTTTTTTAATATATAATGAGATTTTTAAGAAATACGAACAATAATGAAATAGTTTAAAAGTAATATGGATTAAATTACCTTCGATTTATCATGTGCATATATTATTTCTTTGGCTTTATTCGTAAATACATTAGTAGAATAATGCCCAGTATAGTTCCAGACATTTTTATCATCATCATGAAAATCCAAGCCGTTTGTTCCAACCTATAAAAAAAAGATAACAGCTTGAGATTTATAGCAGATGTCCAAAATTAAAGCTTATTTGAAATCTATCTAAATAAAATTAAAGTTTTGTTAAAAAAGAAATATCCAAGAAATAGAAAAAAAAGAAGTGAAATGAAATATACTTAGATATTAAAATAAATCGTTTATAAAATAATTGATTTAAAGCATATAAAGGATAGAAAATATTAGGCGAAAACTCTGTAAATTCTGGACAAAAAATAATTTAATATTGTGGAGTACTGAACAGAAAAAATTAATACTCAGGTTACAAGGCTAAATATTCTTTAAGTCCTTATTTACATGTGGGGAAGATTAAAGAATGACACAGAAAATGGAGGGGGGAAATATGACAATAAATTCAAAATTATTATAAAAAAAGGATTTTGATTTTAAGAATAAATAGAAATATCATAAGAATATTAAATTAATTTTAAATCAGTAAAGTTGTAAATATTCACGAACAATGTCTCTTAAATTTGTTCAATTATTTTATATAATAATTAAAAAAATAATTTTCTTGCTACCAAAGAAAAAAAAATATTTGTTTTGAAAGTTTGTTCCTTAATTTAACATATATTTTTATTTCACATTTTGAATAACCAGAAGCCTTTGAAATAAATTATATATTCTTTCCTTCGAAGAGGTTACAAAGAAAAATTTTAGAAACCAGGAATTTGCCAGAACTTACTTTCAGGTCCATTAGAATAAATATAAGATTGTTTATTTTTTTTATCACGAGTTAAATATTTTTTTACAATTTTTCTAACATCTAAAGCAAATAAAATACTTTTTACTTTTTAATACTTATTTTCTGCTTCTTTTAATGATTTTCTTTCGTTCTTTTTTATTTTTTGAATTCAAGGATGCGAAAAAAATCTTTGAAAAGAAATAGGAAAAAGATTGAACGCTTAACGTTGATTCAAAATTTCCTTTTAAGTCTGAACTTTAAATGGTTTTTCTCAAATTAAAATAATGCATGAGAATATATTTGATTAATGCATTTGCTTTTGGAACATCTTAACCTGTAAATTTTACATTGTTATTTTTTTTCCACATATAGCATTCTAATGCAGTTTAAATGTTATAATTAACGTTCATTCCATAATTTTTGTATTAAATTTTCCAAAATATTTCAAAGGCCCTCAATTTTTTTTCCTTTAAAATTCTGACTAAAAATTTTGAAGGAAGGAATTAAAAAAATAATACTTACTATGAATCATGTCTATATGCAAAGTTTTCCGTACATGGACAGTTTGAATTCATTTCAAAAACTTTAGAAATTTATTATGCGTTTGCAACATATCTTTTTATATATATTTATGTAAATAATTGTTACATCATTTCACAGATATTAAAATTTTCAAATGAAAAATCAAATTTGTCCTCTTTTAAAACTTTCTTAAATATTGATTTCTTTAATTATAATAAATTTTAAATTTCGGATTTTCTAAATGTCTTATAGAATTTGATACATGAATCATGATAAAGAAACTCTGAAATACTATTTATAATCTGGAATAATGTTCAGATGCAATTAAATGCAATTAAACAATTTGGAATTCATAAGTATATATAGTCGCATGAAAGGGAAACAATTGTTTTTTTCTCTCAATATTTCGCTCAGGTGTCCTCGTCATCTGACCGCGGTTCAAAATTACGAGATCCATCCCAAAACAGCCCTAGTGTTGCTTTAAAACGGGACGTTAATATAACTAAACCAAACCAAACCAAACCAACCCTTAATATTTCACCTAGATTTATACTTCTAATCACGAAGTTTCCTAAAATAAGAGGAGTAATTTTTTGAAAGTATTTTGGTTTCTGTGGAAGTTGATAATAAAAAATTTAATTTTTATATGGCCCCACAATGTAAAAGCATCAATTAGTAGTTAGTAGTTTATCTTACATTTTATCTATGTACCCTTAAGGTTTAGGCGCTTCTCTAGATAAATAAGACAGATATATTTGAAATTAGAAAGATTCCTTACAAATGTAGATGGAAATATTTATTTTAGGAATAAAAATTTATTCAATACATTAGAACTATTATAAGCAAATATTTGCCTAGTAGCGTATCATTCAATTATCATAACTTAAAAGAAATTGGCTAATTATGTATGCTGCCGTTCCTTTTGACTGGTCTAAAGTTGTTAACTTCGATTTAATAAGGAAGAGAAGAGAGAATCGAACCTTTGAGGAATTTCAGAGAAATAATAAAATCCCGAGCAAGGAAAAAAAAATTTCTTCGCCCGCAATTATGTGCATGCTATTAAACCTTTTTATATCAGTAACGAAAAACCTTGTGAAATTCTGATGATTTATATGGCATTTAATCGTAATTCAACTGCATGTGTATGCAAGTATTGCTAAAAAAAGGAGCCTTGTGCAGACATAGAAAATGTTCGTTTTGAATTCGTTTTGCTAACTTGGTTACTCTTTGAAATTTACCAAGAACTAATAAATACATTATTTTCTGATTCCACCTTTTTAACAACGTATTGCAATATGTGATTATTCCTGAAATGCAAAAATTATACTGGTATAGGTGTCATTTTTATTTCTGTTTGAGATATGAAAAAGTTGTATCACTCAATAAATTCGTCTTTTAATTTTTGCAAATTTTGTACACAGAGGCGTAAAAATGGATGACTGTAAGAAAAACATTTCACTGATTGATACTTTTAGACTATTATGGGCAGTATGAAAATAAATTTTCTTAAACTTTTTATTATTAATCACCACATAATTCAAAATATGTTTATATAATTGTCTACCTTTTTTAATGAAACTTTGCCAATAGAAATACGTGTTTGGAAACAATATTTAAGGAAATGAAGGCTCGTTCTACTTTTTTAGGAAACCTTGTATATAAGTAGTGCATTTTTATTTCTTTTATAGTCAGACTTTTGATTTTAAAACCGCAATGTATTCACATAATTGAAAATAATTTGCATCACATTTAAGTTATTTCTTTTATAAAATCTCTGCGCTCGAAGAGATTTTGAAATTTTATAAACTTTCTTTGTTCATATACTATGGAGAAAATTCAACATGAAACAGTAACATATGAGTTTATTAGAACAAAAACCGTTCGCATTAAACTGTAATAAAATAGTACTATAAATTGAAGATCATTAATGAGTATAATTTATCCTCTTTGGAGAGTAATATTCAAATAAATTTAAATACCCCTTCTTCAAAATGTGTGTAGAAATCTTCTTTGCCATTCCAATAACCGAAAAAGGAATCAAACCCTCTGTGAACAGGAAGATAATTTTTGTGATGAAATCCTAAATGCCACTGAAATTAAATAAGATATCAATTAACAAATTATTTAAGATAATTAGGTATAGAAATGGATTTCAAATATGTATAAATCTTACATTTTTCTACGTTCAAATGTACATATAGAAAATTTACACAAATTTTTAGAAGCCCATAGATTTATGTATAGCAGTATGCAATACAAAATAATCCAATTTTAGGACATAAATGAGAATTCCCGATATTAGATAATAGGCAGAGAAAAGGAAGGAACACTTTCTGTGTAAATTATTCTGCATCTTGTATTGAATAAAATTTTTCTGATACACTGCATTTCAAGACAAAAAGAAAAGTTATATGCTCAGTAAAATAATTATCTTGACCTGTCTTAATTAACAAAAAGACAAAATAGTTATGTTTTTTTTAGTTAGTCTAAAACTTTTATGATACAAGACTCTAACATGAAAACATTTTTGACTCTAATATGAAAAGCATCGGTCTGCATTGAATCCTTCCTCTTGCTATTCAGTGTATTTCAAGCTTGCGTTAATAGCATTTAGGGAATCCTTATGCTCTACTATCACTAACTTTAAATGTCTTTTCTTTAAGTTGGTCCATTAAAAGGATAACTCTTTTAATTTCCCTTTTCTTAAAATCATACAGAAAAATACAAATGAAAATTTTGACGTATCAAACATATTACTACAGTAGTGTAATTGGTTTGGAGTCACTAACAATTGTAATTAAACGACAGCGCAAGTGCTTCTATCTACTTATCTTTACGTCTGAGAAATAATAACACACTCAGCCTCTTAACAATCGTCTCACCTAAATGGAAACCTGCTCTACATGTTTTTCGATTGGTAATTTTCAATTATTTCTGAGCCAATGTCCTTTAAAATGATGTTAAGATAATTTGATGTCGGCTAATGAGGCACGATTATAGTATCATAATTAATTTAATTAAGAAAAGCTTTTTAAACACAGTTTTATTGGTGTATTGAACAGCATAAATTTTCTTTATTGTAAATATTTTCCTCATATTAATTCTGAGATCAATTGTTTCCCAAACCATTAATAGGTGGTGCAATAGAAATGGACTCGAAATTTAATTTTATTAGTAACTAAATGATACTTAAGTTCTTAAGATATTCATAGGTGAAAGCACATATATTTTCATGGAGAATATACGAGAATATGAATTTTTAATCCTCTAATATACCAAGAAGTGAATCAAAAGTATTTTACAAAATATCCTCCTTACAACCATGAAACAAGCAAAATTATTTAAAAATGATTCAAAATAAATTTTTCGCATAGCTAACTAGTTTGGATGTACTAATAAATGGCATTAGAATATATACTAATCTTAAAATCCCCAAATTTATAAAAAGACAAGGTCACTCTACCCAAATCAATTTTATTACTAAACGTTTTGGAATTGTACTTCAGGTAACCATATTTAAAACATCTGATATTTGATAGAAGTAAATGTGGAATCTTCATTTTTTTCTGATAGAATTGCAAAAGTGTTTCGCCGTCTAGATTCTGTTAATTCCGTTGTAAGTGAAATGTTTTCATGTTGGTCTGGTGTCGAAATCCCGACAGACTGGTGGCAAGTCTACTGTTATTCTCACTATTTGAATGGGGCGGAAAATTTGGATTAAAATAACTCGTTTGGCTTAAAACATGAATCTGACACAAAAAATGGAACTTAGCATTAATCTAATAAATATAACGGTATTACTTTAGTCCTTCCAAAGGTCTAATTAAACAATCAAAATTTTTAATCTTTTCATGATTATCCCATTCACCAATAATATGTGAATAATTTTGAAATCAAATTTAAATGCTTAGATACTTTTTTCCTGAATTCTGAATTTGTTTCATCAGAAATATTATGCTGATTGAGAATACAAATGAGATGGTTTAAATTTTAAAGAAAATAGCTGATTGAATTGTAGATAAAAGAAGTTTCAAAATGATTTAATTGTAGAATAATCGATAGCTAATCCTGACCTTTCCAATGCCTCTTGTTGTATAACCAAGTTCTTTTAGATACTGTGGCAGTATCTTTTCTTCTGGAGACAAGCCCCAAGGTGCAGCAGCATAGATGACATCATGTTGTAAACCTTTAAAAACATAAATGAAAATTTTTGTTCATCAATTAAGGAATCTCGCCTTTTAACTTCTGAAAGGTGAAACAGATAAAAAAAATTCTAGAAGGTATTTCGTGCATTTTATCTCGTAATCTACGGCTTTCTTTTTTTAAAAAAAAATGAATCAACAACAAGTGTAGCTATCTGGATGGTTATTACACCGAACCTACTAATTAAAATTGGACTATATAACAACCTGTATTGACATTCCTGTAAGAAAAAGTTATTGATGATATTATTATTGAATTGTTTGGAATATTCAACTCATAGAACAAACCTATGGAACAAGCATAATTTTAAACACAAATTAATATCAACAATCAACATTTCTTTTTCCAAAAAACAATCTTTAATAATCGCCATTTGCAAATTCTTTTGGCGTATTATATTAATTTTAAATTATATTTAAGAATATATAGAGACTATATTAGAATTTTATAATCTCGCAGGTTATTTTGAATTATAAATTTGCTTTTTTAATGGATATCTAATTTATGAATTCTCCCATTCTGAACTTAACCATTGTGCTTGTACTATTAATTGTAAACTTAATGGCATTCATATAAGCTTGTGTTTTTATACATGGAATCTTTAAACAACATGTAATTTAAAGAAATAAGAACTCATTATATAATTTTTAATTTGAATTTATTTGTCTATGCTTACCCTTATAGTATAAAATAAGAAATAAATCCTTGAAAAGGACAGTTAAATTGATAGAAAATATTTCAGATGAAGCTAATTTGAAATGTTTTTGCGCAAATAGATATTTATTAAAGCAATAAATTGTTATAAGAAAATAATTTGTTTAGCATTACATGAGTGAATTTCGTATCCTTAGCGCTTCAGTAGGATACTAATTAAATAAATGGTTAACACTTTTACAATCACTTCCTTTTTCAGAATCGGTTTTGATTATTATAATATTGTTTACATACCCAGCCGTATGGGATATTTTCCTGTCATTAAAGTTCCTCTTGATGGAGTGCATATTGGTTGAACATAATAGTTATTAAGAATGACTCCATCTTTGGCTAATGCATCAATATTAGGTGTAGGTATTTGCTTAGAACCGTGAAAGCTCACATCATTCCAACCCTGAAAAAAATTTATTTTAAATCTATGTATGTAAATTAGTATGTATTTCATAACATATTGAAAATTGAAGTAAAGCAGCATACAAAATAAAAATAATATTTTTAAGAAACACGTTTTTAATTGTATACAGAAAATAAAAAATAATTTTCTTTTTGACAAAAATCAAAATGTCAAAACAAAAGTCATAAAAGTTGGAAGTTCTTATACTTCGAGGTACTTTCCGCAAATAAGTTCCATCATGTGTTTCCGTTGCGGAACTGTATTACAAAGTAAGAAAATACATCGGGAAACTAACTGTATTACAAAGTAAGAAAATACATCGGGAAACTAACTGTATTACAAAGTAAGAAAATACATCGGGAAACTAACTGTATTACAAAGTAAGAAAATATACCAGGAAACTAACTGTATTACAAAGTAAGAAAATACATTGGCACAGCAAAAGACAATCTTTCTTGAATTCTTAACAAACAAATGAGCAATGGCGCATGCGCAGAGCATGTAAGGAAAAAAAGAAGTTGCTGGCAGAAATGTCCGAGCTTATTTGAGTGCAAATCAGAATGATAGAAAGATGTATACTAAAAATATGATTAGAAATGGAGTTGTTGAGTGCTGTAATGCAGTATGAATGGGCCCATGGGGCTATTGTTTCATACAGTTATCAATGTCTATAAGGAGTCTGTAGAAACCACCTCATGTCCAGCCAGATAGCTTGACATTGGAATTCAGTGAAGGACGACAGAGTGTAGAAGGTGAAAATCGATCTCTATGCCTCTCCATATCCATGATTGCTACAAACGATGGCAGAGAAAAGGAAGTTATGCTAGCGAACAGTTGCATATCTGTGCTTGATCTACATCTATAAAGGGTATTGGACATGTTTTTGTCCCTACATTATTCCTGACTTGGATATTGGAAGTTGTCGGTGAGCTTGATGCCGAGAAAGGTCACATGCGATTTCAAGACTTCAAGCATGGTAATAAGTTTCGAGAAAAGAATTTGTGAAAGTATGATTATGCGGACAATGGCTTCGTGTTAGCGATTATCACAAGACGAGTAGACATGCAGGTATTACTTTACCCCGGGGACCAGATTGGCCTAAATGACTTAGGAACATCTCAACTCACTCTCCCGGATATATTCACACTTCGTAAGGAAAATTGGATTGATATTGTTTCTTGGAAGCAGTGGCTGTCATTTTGCTTGATTTCCCATTGCAGCCCATTATTGCCACACATTAAACAAATGAAAGCTCTCAATTCGTTCGGGGCACTGAAGTCGACAAGTTTTGTTTTTGAATGACAATGCCAGATTCCACACAGCAAAGGATGTTACAGAACACATTCATACTCTGGTATAAGAGAGATTGAATCATCCGAGTTACAGTTTCGATCTTGCTGGCATTGAATCCAACACTATCGGAACGTTACCTCGGAAGCTACTAAAAAAAAAAACTGTGAGAAATTCTCTGAAATCGCCGGGACAATAAATTTTTTAATGAAAGGCTTCTTGAAATTGATTTCATGCTACGAAAAATATATCAATATCGCTGATGACTATGAAGAAAAATAACAAATTTTGCAATGGCAGTGTGTTTCTAATACAACTTTCAAGCGAAATAAAATGACAAAACTTATTTTGAGACTCAAAGTAAATTAAAATTTAATCATATATTTTAGATATCAATTAATGAATATTTAGGAATTTTTTTATTATGATATTCATGATGACTTAATTAATTTATTACATTATTTTCAGCATCACACCCTCCTCCTCCTATTGATCTTAAACTCTTTGATTTCAATGATTATCAATTGAATTTACTTTTTAGTACATTAAAAGAGTATGTTAAAAATTTATTTTGTTATTTTCTTCAGTTCAGTCGTTTATATTTTTCATAATTTATTATTTTAAATGTTAATTTATCATACATATTTTTTTTTAATTCATTATCAAGTGGCGCCTCTCACGTGGAGTCAAAATTAAACTAAAAGAAACGGTTAGTTGCTAATTAAATTCTGAAAACATTAAAATATTATTTTGTCAGCAAGAAGACTTAAACAAAACTCTTAAAATATTAAGAGAAAGTTAAAATAATCAATTGCAAAACCCTATCTTTATAAACATGAAAGAAATCAGGACAAATAAAAATGTGTGAAAATAAAGAATTAAACAGTATTTAAAAAGGAATAAATTACATTTTTATGTTTTACTTTTAATGTAATATGGTTTCTTGAAATCTGTCATTTCAATATTACTTTTAATTTATGATCTTAATTTATTTTATATTAATTAATTATTTTTCATTTTAATGCACAAATGGTTCTATTAAATACATTTTTTTCTTATTTAACTTTACCAAACTGTGTTAAGTTGATCCTTAAAAACGACTACTTACCAAGTCATCGACAATTATAAATATAATGTGAGGCGGTTTTGAGCAATTGACCAGCTCTGCAAGGCACAGCAAGACCGAAACAAATATATAGGCAAGATATTTCATATTCTTGATTCCCTAGAGTTAAAACAATAAAACATACTTATACTATAAAATAAAAATAAACGCAAGAAGTCAACCTCCTGATATTCGTAGAATCTTACTATTTTTCTTATGTAACGTCTGAAATTCGAAACAGAAAGTGTCACGTCAAATGAATGTCGAATGCATAATGAATGTAGATTCAAATCTCCCATAAAGAAGGAAAAAAAGTGATTCAATGATTTTATATAATTATAATCAATGAATAATCGTGAACATATATGAAACAAGTGCTGCGTAACTTGTGACACGTGGGAAGATATGGTTACTGAAGTGCAGGATCATATATTAAAAGAAATTCATGCATAAATCATTCATATCTTTTCTAGCCATCAGGGCTGGTTAGGTTATAAATTTAAACTACGTTTTTCATGTCAGGTTAACGTCATATATTAGTATAGAAGTGTCTAGAATAGAGATTAAATATTATTTTTAAAACTTGGAAATTGAAAATTCGTCGCTGTCGCTTTACTCTCAGTACATTTAACTTGATTACTGTACTTGAGTCTGGATGGAAAACGCCGATTTATTTTCATCTTGACGCTATGAATCATTTTTATATTATTTAAAATTTATCGAAAAAACTACAAAGATTAAAAACAGTGGCAGATTTCCGACTAGATATCTATCTGGGGCCCCTGGCTTGGAAGGTAGGCTCAATTAGGTCGATTAGCAGATGTTATTAGCCTAGTAACCAAATAAACAAATTTGTAAAAAACACAAATTATATTAATTTTAAAATATTTGCACTTGTAAAGTATAATGTATCAGATTCCTATTTGTTTCATTACATTCAGTTTGTTATTACAGTATTTATAAGCACAAAGCGACTACTTACATGAAATTACGTACAAGCATAAATACCACACACACATGAATCATAATAAATAAAAACATATGCATTTCTACAAAGCTACTAAAATAAAAAAAATTACTCAAATAAATGAATTCTAGCATTCTGATTAAGTTAAAAATGTTTTGTAATGTGTAACTTAATTAACCGGTTTATTAAAAGACTGATCACCCAATGTACACTATCTACGGCTTACATTGTCAGAATTTGTCATTGATTCAGAAATAACGGGGTCGATTAAAAAATAAGTATTTAAATTGATCGTTCTCCCTTGATCGTTCAATATTCATTGGTCCCCTTTCAAAGAGCAGTCAAACAGCTACAAATTATGTATGCTTGGTCCTTTCAAGATTCGAATTTCGAACACATAAGTTACAGGAAAATCAACATGTTTTAACACGGATCTTCTGATACAGTCCGTCGCTCAACAGGCCATTTCAAATCTATAAGAAGCCCTACACTGAAGGGTTTGCTTTTCCACTTGAGAAAAAAACTGATTATAATCGTTGAAAAATTCTATCTCGAAAGTTTCATCACGTATTAGACTACCACGTGTTTGACGAACGTCACGTGCATTACGAAATGGAAGGCATGAACTTTAGCATTTGATCTTTGCACCAATTTTTTTGTTTTGTAGATTTCTATCAAATTTTGAACGAAATCTGTTTACCTGATCGCCCATGAGCATGGACACTTGGAAGAGTTTCGAATAATTGTTTAGCGAAATTTTCCATTAAATTACGTGTTATACAGGAATGAATATCTGATAAAAAAAATCGATAACTGCAGATAATCAGATCGATAACTGCACTATTTTTCTAAAACTTTAACTTATTTTAGTTGGGAAATTTGAGTGGGGAGAAGGTGCTTGACTAAAAATGATTATGAATATGCTTCTATTTGAATTTATAGAGCTGGAAAAAATCCACATATCGTTATTCAGGAAAAAGCGATGAAAAATGCATTCTCTATGTTTTCAAAAAACAGCTGTCTTAAGCATAAAGTTTTATCTAAATCTAGCATATAAAACTATTTTTAAATAGCGGAAAACTTTAAGAATAATTTTTTTTCAAACAGAGACATTTTCTTTCAAATTCTTTTTCGGAAAATAATGCAATCTAAAAGTTTTTCTAAATATTAATATAATTCTAAATTTCTAAATTTCTGTATAGTATGTACATAAGTAGAGTATAGAATTAATAAACCATACTTTCTGTACAAATGAAGGAAAATAATTCTTACAGATTTAGTAAATAACAGTGCTGGAATTGATTTAAAATTCAATAAGAAATATTAGAAAATAAGCATACGTGCATAATTAAAGGCACGAATACGTTTAGTTCACTTTACTTTCTTACCGTCAATTGATTTTATCTACGTCGAATAAATAGCGCCTGAGGTCTCATATTATCAAAATCTCCCCCGCTTACGCAGCATTTATAGGTTGAAGAAATGTGTTATCGTTAGAACTTTGTGTGCTATAATGCGAAAAGAAAAGTCAATTACTGTGCAAAAACGTTTTACAATTTTTCAATTAATAATCTTGAATTATTTAAAGCAAGAAGTGTGAAAATTCCTTGGGAATTTTCAATTCATCCTTTAAATTGTGCTTCCTTAGGTGCAAAGTTTTCAAATATTTTTCAATATAATTTCACCAATATTTTTCCACTACTTTTTAAGTTTATATATTTTCGAATTTATATCATATCGTTGGGAAATCAGTAACTGAATTGTTGATGGTATATCTATCCTTGCTGCGGTGTACGTGAGTTTATTTCATTTAAACAAACAACAAGTGCCATATTTACAGATAACAAATACATTTTTATTTGATATCGAATGTTCTTGAATAGCCGGTTATAAAATGTTCTTGAAGGGTTGCTCTATTATTTTATAAATCTTAACCAATTTAAGGTTTCTGTCAATTTTTCAAATAGAAATAACTAGCAGCTAATTTTGCCACAATAAATAAAATGAATAAGTATAATTTTTTTCCATGTATAATTTAACTACATCATTCTGAAATGCCAATTATTACTAAAATGTTTGACAAAATATTTTTAAGGGTTTTAAAGAAAAAAAAAATTAATTAAAAAGTTAATATTTAAAAATTTCTCTTTGCGGTTATATATTTTTTCTTAATAAATATAAAACCTAAATTTTCAAAATTTTCACTTTATTTATTAATAAAGGTATGTAGGTAAGATACATAATTAGACTGATTTATTGATAATTATACTTGAATAGGAAACAATTAAAAAAAACGTACTGTATTCCATTCTTCAAATTTTAAGTTTTAGTTCTTTTAAAATTATTTTAAATAGAATTAATGCACAATTGTTCTATTTTCAGTGTTAATATACCATAAAAGTATTTAAGATAAGTTTATTTATCCAGTAGAACTCCAATTATCTATATTAATTAGGAGCAGAACCAATTCGAATAATCAAATATGTGGATGAAAGGATAACTAATGCGAAAGGGTTATCTTTAGGACAAAAAATTAGCTTATAACATACTGATTTAAATATTAGAGAAATAATATTGTTACTTACAAACTGTATTAAAAATCATTGCTTGAATAAATCAATCAGTCAAATATTTTGTTGTCTTTGCGCGATTTTATCCTCGAAGGATTTGCTTGCGGATATCTTTTCTTTTCTTAAAGACACCCGGATGATTGGAGTTCCAATATATACATAAATACTTCATGCTGTGTTAAATATAATTTTTTTCAAATGGAAATCGTTGCTCTGACGATATTCAGAATTTTTGTTCATAGGACTGAGTGCAAAAAAAAATATATTTAAAAAACATTAAAATACAATAAAGAAGGTAGAATTCAGAACAATCGAAGTCAAAATGACTGATCAGAGAGATGTAGAAGAAAAATATGAATTATATTTACGTCATGGCAATGAGTCATTGAATTCGATCTTATGATTCCGTCGACGAGATCAGCTGCCACAGGAAAAGTAAAAAATATGAATTGGATAGCAAAGACGCCGCCGCTTTATCATTTAAATATATTTCGAAGCACTTATGCAATTCGTACTTTCGACAAGTCACGGAAATTTTCATTGTCGTAGACTCCAGATGATTTTCAATTCAAATAGTTTCTAAAGAGAATAGGAATCAGTTGTAGAAACTTGCAGGACTCAAACTTTCATGCGAAAGCAACATAAAAAGACCTGGATTTGAATTAGTGATTATGCATAGAGAAATATATGCTCAAGTAAGTTTAAGACTGGGAATGAGTTTAATTGTTAGTTTGGTTACCACGGTTCAGTAATAACTTGAATATCATAAAAATGCAAGCGTATATAGTCACAATAGAATATTTTTGGGACTGAAAAAATCGTGAAAGTATTTTGAATTATTTTGAATAAAAAATGCATGTCAGCGATGAAAGAACAATGTATTATCTGTGAATAGAACTAAGCTTGAAAATTAAAATAGCATCTTTTTTTTGTTCCGATATATTTAGAATGGTTAAGTGAATAAAGCTCAGTTTTTTGAAGTGCCTGAAAGAGGCCATTCACCTGTCTTCATTAATCAGACTGTTTTAATAAAGTGTAAACTAATTATTTCACTTATATCAGTGACATTTTCATTTTTTAAATGAATTTATATGAATACTTTGCTAAGAAAACTTTTGTTGTTGCTACTTATGGCACTTGCCATAGACAAATCTGCTGATGAAGTCAGCGATTTAAGCCGAATTTGTGCAGTAACTTCTGAGGGTAAAGGCCCCTGAGCAACCGAGGGCAGAAATCTGACTTCTAGGTCATTTGATGATGACACTTACGCACTTGCTTGCACAACCCCTTTTTATAAGAGGGCTTTTTCACACTCCTCACAGATGGAACACTGGGTAAGGAACAACCACGTCCGGACCAGGACTCGAACCTAGGCCCACGGGGAAGACGCGCTACCCCTAGCCCAGGACGCCAGCTAATAAACTTTTTCATTAAATATATTCCACAGAAAACATCTGTTGAATTGAATAGTCAACGTTTTGCTAAAAAACTCCAGAGTCCGTCTTGATAGACAAAATGTGAGGCAATTTTAAAACGAATGAAACCAAAGTATTTTTATTTCAGCATCTGAGGTGTTCTTATCCTTTATCCTTTTGACTTCATGGTTTTGAAATATACAACTAGGAATTATTTATCAACGATTTTATTACCAGTATATTTCCTTCAATTAATTTCGTATGGTTATGAATCCTGACTGAAAATTGAAGCATTTACAGATAAAACTAGAACATTTATCACTGATATAATTGCTTTTGTATTTATTTCTACTATCGATATGCAACTTTAAAACGGGAGATTAATCTAACTAAGCTGATTAAACATTGGGCCTAAGCAATGAAAGAAAAAAAAATGACATCAACTTTTTCCTTCCTCGTATGTTACGAATACCAAATGAAATTATTGTAATCATCAAAAAATTCAGATTTGATATTTTGGCGAATCTTTACGTTTCAGACCTCCTTGGGTTCGAGAAACATATTTACGGAATTATGTCTATCTGTGAACATGATGACTCAAAATTAACGCTTTAAGCTAGACGTATGGAATTTAGTAAATGGTTTTACGCTAAATAAGATTTCTGTTATGTTTTGAACGAAAACCATTCTGAGGAAGTCCGTCTATTCGTCTATCCTAGTAGATACTACATTCTATATATAACAGAATATAAACGTCAGAATAATAAATTTAAATATTTGGAATTGCAGTTTTGATATTCTGATGAATGAAAGCGAGTAATTTAATTATCATAACTTTATAAATAGTGAATCATATACTCCTATAAAACTGTATTTTATTACTCGTAAAGTTAAAGGTTTATGTTCTGTTACGAATCTCTACATTTTATAATTAATTTCTCGAAACGAAGGGAAAAAAATCTCACTAAAAAGATAAGCATCAACTTTTTATGAATGCAATCACAAACTCTACTAGCATACATTATTTTGGCAAATTAATGATGAATGATTGTTATAATGTTGTCGTATCTTTATAACGAAGAGACAGTTAGCGAGTAGTAAAGTTTATCTTAAAAATAATTTTAATTGACCGCATGCTTTCTTGAATTTTTCTTTTCTTTTACTTGGTTTAGTTTTCGATTCATTTTGTATGAATATCATATTCTGCCAACAATTATTCATTTGTAACCTCTGCAGCTGGAACTAATTGCATGACGGTCTAGTCGCAGATGCGGAGTTTGAGGCTCGCGAGTTTGAGACTTGTATGCAGACCTGATGTATGTTAAATCCTTCTTTGTACATGGAATATTCTCAAGTTTGTGTTGTGTGAATAGTCGAAGAGTGAACTAATAGCTCAGTTGTTGACCTCACTGTCTGGCCACGATTCATAAACGAGAAGCGTGACGAATAACTTCATGCAGATTCAAAGCGAGAAATCATAACATTTTCTTAACATCTTTATAATAATATAAAAACTCATAACTCGGATTCTCTTATGAAGGATCGAATTCAGATTTTAATTTTAGAGCAAATATAGTTTTCTTTTTTTATAGTTTTTCATAAAGACTAAATAAAAACATTATAATAAAACAATTTTAGAAAATGGATATAAATTATTTTGCACTGAGTCTGTTTGAAGGAATGAATTTATATAACGGTATTCGTTTTGTCGCATCTGTACGGTGCAGCAACACATCGTTACAAATAATTTTATGGTACGTATATGGTGCGTTTCTCCTGAGATGCACAGTCATTTTACAGAGAAAACTCAACGCTCTACCGCAAGGCAAAATGCCACTAAAACCACATTCCTATTTTCATTTGGGTGCGCAGAGTAAAAGTAATTATTATAAGATTATTCCAGCTTTATTTTCTTATAATTGTGTTATGAAAATTTTTATAAACTAACAAACTATTTAACAGTTGTTACAAAAATTAAACTGAATATTTATTAAGCAACTAGACTTGCAAATCCAATTTAAGTTGCATCTAAATTTTATAACGTAAAGATTTTATTTACTTTTGTAGAAATTGAAAGTATAATTTCATGAAAAATTAAAAATCATTATTCCCACGAACAGAAAAATGCCATAGAGTATTTAATTACGGCAAAATGTACAGCAATACTTTTAAATTAGATAAGAGGCTTTGCATATTCATTCAAGGTTCATTTTAGGAAATATCTTTTATTGAAAAATAGTGAGTTTTGAAAGAAAGAAATAATTAAAGCGTTAAAAATGATCATAAATGGATTAATCGAATTCATTCTTCATATTGAATCTAAAAATAAGCCAACGGAAGTGAAACTTCCTCACGTACTCTCCAATTAAGATCTCATTACCCCCTCCTGAATAAAATCATAGACTTTGGGGAAGACTGCGAATACTTTGCTTGGCATTGGGGAATAGCAGTAGTGAAATATAGATCTAACATTTTTATTGAATCTATTGAACAAATATGCATTTTAAACGCTTTTTTACCTATCGAATGAAACCAAAATCTGATACAGAACTATAGTTCTAATCATAAGATAACATACTGAATTGATTTAAGTCATTCCGTTTATAAGATAATGCGTTTACAGGCATGAGAAAGTACAGATAGTCAGCCCTTTTCTAGATTTGATTCAAAATTTGATAAGAATCTGTATTTAAGATGCTACATTTATCCACCAAATTTTATATATCTAATTCTTTGTATTTTGGAGTTATAGAGTGTCACTTGTTATGGAACAGCTAGGTAAACAGACTTCCTACAAAAGGATTTCGTTCAAAATTTGATCGTAAGTCCACATACCAAATTTCATCAATATAGCTCAAAATATTTCTGAGTTGGGTCCATGGAATGATTGGCAAACAGACATAATGCAAAAAATGTGTTTTTCAAACTCGGGGTGATCTAAAAATTGGAAATTCATCAAAATCTCGAGTTCGAATATTTTGACGATTACAATACTTCCTTTAAATTTCATATACAAGAAAGTAAAGAAACTTTAAATACACTCACTTTATTTTAATAGATTTTTAAAATCATGGAAATGCTCAAACGTAAAGATATATTTTATCTAGTTTTTAGATTCACCGAAAATAACAGCAACCAATTCCAGCAATTTGTTTTCCCTATCTTCTTGATATCTATGAACTTAAGAACAAAGAACTATTATGAATCTTGTTG
Source organism: Argiope aurantia (assembly GCA_026543865.1). Taxonomy (NCBI): domain Eukaryota; kingdom Metazoa; phylum Arthropoda; class Arachnida; order Araneae; family Araneidae; genus Argiope; species Argiope aurantia. The sequence continues at coordinate 16,561 of JAPMOR010054871.1, read as the reverse complement.
CATTTTACGTCTAAATAATCTGAGTTAATCATATTAACTGGAATTTGGTCTTTGATAAAAAAAAAAATCTCGAATGTTTGGTTGCTATAGAGAAGAGTATCAGAAAAGGATCCTCCCCTTTAGATACTAAAACATAAAAATTTTTTTCAAAGGAACATCATTTTTAGAAATAATAGCATTAAGATTTGAATTAAGAATGAATGGAAAATTTTCCGATTAGCCATTTTTTTTATTTTCATTTAATTATATCACTTTGAAACGTTCATAAACCCCATCTTTTTTTAAATAAGAATTTTAAAATGATGATATTAAATAATGAATACAAAAACTTACTTAATACTAAGAAATATTCTCCAGAATTTTCTTTTATAAGTGCAATTGCAGTAATATATCCACATTACAATATACAAATCCGGCTGTCAAGATTTACATTATTTCTTTGAATAGTTTACACTTACCCTAAGAGATGGCAGTACGAATCTACCGTCCAAAAAATTTATTCTCAATTGGCAGGATATTTATTTTTTATCTTCGTCTCCCCCTCCACGTTATTTTAATGATAAAAAAAAATCTTCCTTGTTATTCTTAGACGTTATCGGATTTGACATGTTAGGGTTCATTAAACCTTTTTAAGTTAAACAAAGATATGAAATGAAAACATAGCCACTTGCGAATTTTGTCTTGTGATCTCATAAAAGATTAATTATTTTTTATGTGTGTCTTATCATTTGTTTTCATGGATAAAATTTGCTACTTTTGAATTTATTTTTTTAAACTCCGTTTATCCCACAGAACAACCGAACATATTAAATAATTAGTGATAAGAAATGTTGAAAATGAAACTATATTTTTGAGGAAATTCTTCTGTGCTATAATCTAATATCCCTTTCTGAATTTCGAAGAACTGAAGGTTCATTCCTATGTAATAATAATATGAATTCACTTTTTAATATATTTTCCTTCTTAAATTAAAACTTAGAATTGAATTCAAGCTTTTGTTTGTTTAACTTACAAAGAAGTGAAAAAAAAATGTAACATGAAAATTTTTAATATTAAATATGAAAAAATTACAATGTTCCAGAATGCTTGTGAGGAAAACAAGGCATTTTACAGCAACCAAAACAGAGTAACATAAGGGTTTTTTTTATTTTTATTCAAATAGTTAATTGCCCGACAATTGTGTAACAGCTGTACAATTATTAATCTTTACTACCGGAACGAAATCCTCAAACTATACTTGCAATTATCAGGTAATAAGCAAGGATGCATAACTCCAATGTTTATATAAATTATTTAATGCATTTCAGGATACAGATACCTATAAACGTCTTCCAGCATTCTGCTTTATTTGACTCCTCAATTATTCAGCGATCATGGATAGCCTAATATATGCCGTGATAATTTATATATCTTGTTAATGTGGCATATGGTGAAATGCCGTATTAAGAGTATTATATATAAATGCTCTTTTAACTATACAAAAATGAGTCTGAGAATCGAGTGCCCCTCCGTTTTTCATTGCTATAGCATATACTTCGGTGACTAATCTCGTTTCTCCTTTTACAGGAAATTAAAAAAAAAAATTACATCCTAAGTGTGAGCGTTAGCATGCACATGCTGTTTGGTTTTAACTTTATTTTTTATAAATAAAGTTAAGATGGCGATGCTTCAAGAACTACCTCTGAAATGCGAGTGTCTGTAAAAGATGATTCTAAATGCTAAACATCATATCTCATTTGTGAGGTTCGTGATGTCTGGAAGCTACTTCTGAATTTCAAAACAATATCTTTTTGAAAGGATATTTCTTTCAGTACATAGAACTCTGTAAAATCTTTTTCCTTTTTGCAGTATATTGTATACCTTTTTTTCAACAAACTTTCATATACAAGTAACTTCGACCTCCATTCTCTTTTTACTTTCTCGTGTAAGAGTAAACATTGTAATCGTCATGAAATCCCAAATCGAGATTTTGAAGTATCTCCAAGTTTCAGATATCAGTGGGTAAATTCTGTTTGTTTAACCCAAAAATGCTTTTATCTATACGAATTAAATTTGATATAGGCAATTCCGATCAAATTTATAGATTTGTATCAAATTTTGAACGAAATCCCTTCACAGGAAGTCTCTCTGACTCGCTGTTCGAGTACAAGTGAACTCGGGAACTACAAAACCCAAGATGCTTAGTAAATAAGATTTAGTACGCAAAAAAAAAAAACCCCATCTAAAATATAGATACTTATCAAATTTTGAATCAAATCCTTCAAACAGTTGACCATCTATTGATCTATACTTTCGCTTGCATGTAAACGCAATAACTCATGAAAGCAATAACTTAAATTCGGTATGAAATTCGGTATGTGAATTTGTGACTACAACTGCAGTCTTGTGTCAAATTTGATGTCAGTCGGTCGGAAAAAATGGGTCAAAAATACATATGCTAGTGATAGATTAAATAAAAATATTAGAATCACGCCAAATATCTTAATTATAATTCACCAATGCTGTGCAAGGTGCTCGCAGTCTCGCAGTCCACATTTTATGCAGAGGAACGGGGATAAAACCATTATTCGAGAATACGCGAGAAAGCTTCGGGAAGACCACTCCAACCGGTTTTTATTGACTCCGAGGGTCTTCGTTTAATTTTCAGTTGGGTTTAGTATTGAAAACTGTTTAAGCTTTGAACAACGCGCCTATTATATAATTTACACCCGAAGGAGGATAATTCAGATGCTTCAGAGAATAATGCATGAGTGAAAGTGAATTATTTAAAACAAAAGTACAAAGGTTAATTTAGACTACATACATGAAGATCAAATTTCTAAAGCCAGTTAAAAATCAGAAATCCTTGTTTTAAAGAAAAATGGATTTATTTCGAAGAAATCGTGTAAGGAAGGAAAGCAAAAGCATAACTGATATTTTCTTCTCAATCTAATTCAGATGGAACTCGCCATTTTCTTTGATTTATTTTAGAAACAATAACAGAAATAAGCTGGTTATTTGCTTGAAAAGCTGACTCTCTTGAAGTGCTAAATAATCATATATATTTACTGACTGGATTATTCAAGTTATTTTTAAACTAAAACTTTTCAGGTGTTTTTAATGCCATTTATGATAAGGAATGATAAGAAAAAATGCCCTTCTCCCTCCAAAAGATTTAAAACATTTCTTGTAATATATTTCTTAAAATAACTATATAGTTTCAGCCGTCATTTACAATGATCCAACTTGACTGAATTTTCAGAAACATCGTTTTATCGGCTAATTGTTGCTCCGAAAAAATGTCAGTTACTATCAATATTTTGTTTTTGCTTCTTCTTGAGATAACTCAGGGAAGATTAAAGGAGCAGTTTTCTCTCTAGCCTGAATAGGAACTGGAGCAGGAGATCTTTGTTTATCTAATGAAGTCTCGCCTAAACAGTTTCGCTGTTGCGTTTTTAGCTGTTATTTTTAGAGGTGTGTGACAATGCGAAATTAGACTAGTTAGAATATCCTGTTTATTGTTATCATTTGAAGCGTTAGCATTCTTTTGTGTTGTTTATTTGGTTTGAAAACGCGTGTTTTTTTTAAAAATTTTTTTATTGTGGTCGCATACATTTTTCTCGACCCTTTCGAGCTTTAAGGGACACCTTTGTACCACTGCGTGAAGAATTTATTTCAACTCAGAGAGTTAAAATGAGCAATATTCTTCTTCCATTCAAATAAATCTACTGCTCATTGGATGGAACGGATGGAACGTATGTCTACTGCTTTGGATGGAACGTATGTTTACTGCTTTGGATGGAACGTATGTCTACTGCTTTCGAAAAAATCGTACCAGAAAAAGTTATGTATAGATAGTTTGAAGTATGTTAATTGATCATAATGAGTACAGACGAATTTTAGAAATTGAAATTCATTGATTAAAATTTCTTAACTGATAATATTATTGAATTAAAAAGTGACAAAATAAATATCAAATGGTATTTTAATCATCAATTTTAAGTATTTTGTGCTTAAACGATGTTATATATGTGCTGAGAATTTCTTTTGAGTCTCCTACATGTAACAATAGCATGGAAATTACTTTATTACAATTTTTTGAGGTAAAAATAATTATTTTATTCCTTACATTACATCTTATATTTTTCACCAGATTTTAAAAGATAGTGTGAAATTTTCTCATAACCATTTCTTTACATTTTATAAAAGAAGATTTGAATAAAAATTGTATTTCCAAAATGCCCATTTGGTTCAAGGCATAATATTTTTTATACTTTTATCAATGAGGAATCACATTCGTGTTTTTCTTTTTATGAAATCAGAATTATTTATTCATTGGAATGGGAATGCAATTTTTTTGAATGTGGAAATTTGATGAACAACGTACTTTCAATCAGTGATATGGAAAGCTATTCGTTTAATCGACTTTGTTTAGTTAAAATTTTATGAACTAAAATACACTTTATCCATTATACCACCATTTTTTTAAACAAAAATTTTGTAGTAATGTAATGAAACCATTTTTCTATATGTCAAATTATATGATTTTTAAAATTGATTTTGGCTTTGTTCTCATTAATGTTTACAAATAGCTGGAAACTAACAGCAGAAATACGAATAAGCTTATTTCTCAGATTCAGTTCTGTAAAGATTATACGAAATGCTTACGATTAAAATCAGTTTTTTCTAAGAAACCTTCTAAATAAATCATCTCTTACTTATTACAGTTCATTTCTTTTAAACCTTGTAACCTAAACCTTTTGTAGGCTGCTTATTTCTCGTTTGGAAACAAAATAAATTCATCTTATTCCTTTATTCTCAAATATTTGTTAATCTAAATTATAGTTGAATACAGAATTGAATGCAATCTTGTATCCATAATTGTATAATTTCAAAATTAAAAAAATACCTAAAATAATAATAGTCAGATTTACTTTTTTAGGTATTTATTTCTAAGAAATTACTCTAATTTAGATCCGAAGAAGTTATTTCATTTTTTCAAGTATTTTTTAATGAATGATGAGTTTTACTTAAAAATAATTGTCTTAATTTTGAGATTTCTATTCATTTGTTTTAATCTGATACCATTATATTTATTTTTGTAATCCTTATTTTATTACTGGGGAAATATTCATTGTGATATCAAGAAAAATATCATCTTACTCGGATTTTTTTTTATCTAATTAGCAAAAATCAAATTCTCTTTCCTTTTTAGAACTTCTAGAATTAAAAATGTGTTTGAACTTTTTTTTTGACTTTATGATTATCAGGAAATTTTATCGCGAAAAAACAGAAGAAATTTTAAAGTAATTAATACACTGTTGCCCAAATTTAGAGTTACAAACGTCATTTTCACAGTAATTCAAAACTTTTATCAATACAATTAATAAAATTCTATTGTATATATTTTGAAGAACGGGTAGCACAATAAATAGGTCATCTTGTTTTGAATAAATGGTATTTCGCTTAAATTTTGTTGCAGAGCATGACGTTTGATCATTTAGGTAATTGGGATTTTTATCTGCGGTGTTGTGAGTATTGCGTTAAAATCCACGTTTACTAATTACAGTGAGAATGAGTTTTGATAATCGTTTAAATAACTGATTGAGAAGGAGAGACTTCGGTAGGCTTGAAGCTCGACAGTCTCAAGTGGAAGTGGCTTAATGGTGGCATCATAACTAGTATCCAGGTTGTGAAATCAAATTCGAAACAAGTGGTACTATCACCAAGAGGTTCGACCAAGTCCCCACAAGAGTGACGATACCTGCACAAGAGTTATACTTGGCATTAAGTGCATACCGACGTAGGTAGACAATAGCTATAGAGCTTTCTTGTGACATTGATAACCTCTTACTAAGAAATTTCATTGCCATACCTATACTCTATTCACCTGTTATGTCCGGAAGTTAAGAACCTTCAGTTCAAGCACTCCTTGACACTCTCCTCAAATCAGCAATTTTGACCTTGTTAATGCATCTGGAAAAAGAATTTCTAGGCAAACAGTATACAAACAGCTGACAAGAGATCCCTTTATGTTCGACGTTCAGAACTGTAATGTCCTCGGGGAGTGTAATGTAGAACCTATTTGCCATGAAGCCGAACACACCCTTCTTGGATACTTCGAGAGTGAGGAGACGGGTATGTTCTTTTTACTGATGAGGTGAAGAGAACTTGAAGCTCGCTAACATCCCTGCAATGTAAGAGAAATTGACAATTTTGATAATAGAGGAATCCTTGAATGGAGGACATCACGTTAATGACTCGTACACTGCGGCATGCCTTTGATGCTGGTAGTGTTATCAAATGGCGATATAGGAACAACAGCCTTGAAAATTGTGGGACGTTTTTTTCGGGGTACTACAAGCCCAGACTTCCTTTCTATGTCTGCTAACGCAAAGAATGAATTGGGCCATGAAATCTTTGGATCTCGGTTCTTCAGAAAATGTTTAAAATGCCTAGGAAAAACAACTGCACGGCTTCACCCCCTTCCCATGACCCTCCAAGCGTTAAAACCCACGTTTCTAGAAGCATGAGATTTATTGTTGCAAGCATTTCCAGACATCCTCATTAATAGTATATCGGATCGATAAGAGATTTGAATACCAATGCACATTGTTCACGTTCCTTATCAGATGGAACTTCCTCATTAATCGCCTTTGACGACTAGATTGTTGAAACCATTCATTATTTTCTGAAAATATACAATATATTGAGAAATTATTAACTGATTATTAATTAGTCATGCAACATTAATCGGTAAATCCAATTCACTCAACCAAAACAACGTACCAATTTCGAAAATTTTTATTCTATCTTTAATTAATTCCATAATTATTATATGAAGGTCAATGATATCATATGAATTTCATATCAAATCAATGATGCCCTTCTCTCAAGCACTCAAGCTCTCAAGAGAAATTTTAAAAGATTTACTTCGTTGCTCATTTTCTGTTTGGAAAATCTTTAACAGGGTTTGCCAGTCGCAATCATTAAATAAAATATCTGATGTACTGATTTTCAAAATTTTTATTCTAATGAATTTTAATTCTATTCGTATGAAATCATATGACTCCTTGGAATGTCATCAAGGGTCATCTATCGCTTCCACATGCATTTTTGAGAGATTTTGTGAAAAATAACTAGAGAACGCCCGCAAACTCACTAATTGGATTAATTTCGCTAATTAATTTCCCCTCTTTGTAAGCATAACAAAAAAAAAATCAGAATTCTCAATCATTATTAGACAATCAAGATTTAAAATAGTACTTTCTTTCAATTTGATAAGATATATTTCATCAAAATTCATTCCTATGATTAATATGGTAGCCGAAGACACCTGGATAATAAGATTAATTTAGTCGTGTCAGCCGAGTTTGATTAATCACTCGTATTAAAACAAAAGTTTCATAAAAGATTAGCACAGTAATATAAATAAAAGTTGCACAATAGAGATAGATCATTCTGATTTGCTGGCTATATTTCAAAACGGAAATCAGAATGGAAGGGTGTAGATTACCATTGATGAAGATTGTATTGAGGGGCCATAGGCATTCATATGAAATTATTTTTTTTTTCAAGAATCGATCCAGCGACTGAGGCTGGAGACCTCTGTCGCAAGATTTCCCCTAAAGAAGGCATTAAGAAGATGTGTTATTCGCTAACTCCGGAAAATGAATGATGATGAAACGCAAGCGACCCTTGGTGATATATCTAAAGATCATGAGGTTTCATACGAAATAAACGTTTTATAAACTGGTTCAGCGGTTGGGGTTGGCGAACTCTGCCATAAGATTTCCTTATTAAGACTGTGTTACGAAATTTTTTTTAGAATTCTCTTAAGAATGGAGGGTGGCGAAGACAATCAACCCTTGATGACATATCTAGATGTCACGAGCTTTGATATGAAACAAAATTGGCGTATTCGGACCAGCGATTGGATTTGAATGACTAGTTCAATAGTTTTCCTTATTATTTCAAATATATAGATGATATTGTCTTTTTTGATATAACCTTTATCTTATCAAACAATTCACCTCTTTTGCATATTGTTATATTGCCATATACTTTCTGCCGTAGTTATATCTCTCTGTACCAAATTTTGTTGCAATAACACAAATATTTCTCCAGTTATTGCCGATTTTGTGTTTGTTTCTTCAATTTTAGACATCAGTGTATATTTTTCACCTAATTATTTAAAATCAGAAAAAACAAAAACATGCTTCGAAATTGTGAATAATATGTATATTTTATTTGCTTTTGACATTAATTTAAAGCATTACTCTTGCAATGCTCTATATTACACATTCATTCATATTCAAAATGCGTATAACTGAAGACAGAATCAAAAATATTACAAATTTTCATGAAATTGTTCTTTACATGAAAAATCAATTGAAGTTTACTCAATAACTTCGCAGTTAATCCCAAACACTGCCGTGAAATGTACCATTTGAACCTTAAAGTTCGTTGCATTTTTATTTCCTAATTCTTCTCCTTATCTTGGTATTTTAAAAATGTTAATAAGGTTATTTTGCTGTTTTCTGAACCCAAATAAAATCATATAAACCAGTGTGCTGTGAATGAATAATTTAAAATACTTCGTATATTATACGATCATAGAATGAATTTAAATTAAAAGTAGTTACCGGTAATCAAAATTTTCCAAGGCCATTAAAAACAATACTATCTCTATCTATATTCAGAATATTGATTAATATTTTATATGCAGAATACAACGATATAACAGGAAATAAAATCTATAAGAGTTAAAAACAATACACTCAACAAATTAACATAGGGAATAAGTTTTGAATCCAGTAAAAATGCATCCCTTCTACAGAGCTTTACATTCTTTTAAAGTTCTGCAGACATTTTTTTTTGAATTGTTGCTGATTCTTCAAATTATTAGTGAATTTAAATAGGTCTTGTGAAATTTGCTGGGAAGAGTCCTTTTTCACCCGTGGATTCTTTGATGCCCATTAGCCATCCTTCCTCCTATGAAAGAAAAAAAAGTTAAATAATTTAAAAAAATACGAAAGTAATAATTACTAATTTAAGAAATAGAAACAGCCACATTATTTCGGGAAACAGCAGCAGTTATCAACAAAAACATGCATTTTTATTCTTTGTATTAGCAATATAATGAACTGTTTTCAAGATTTTACTAGTAAAGTTACTGTGTCAGTTGCATTTAATGGTATTTTAAATCAAAAATTTAATCATAGTAGATCACAGCAAAAAGAAACAAATGCTGCAAAAAAGAATTTACAATAATTGTTATGATAAAGTTAAAGTTGTTATCAATCTTTCTTAAGTTAAACTGCTAAAATCATTTGCTCATCTTAAAATCATTTTCTAAAATGATGTTTCAATATGAATACGCATTCATTGTTATTATTTATTCTTCATAACTTAATACTAGTTCTCCCCAATAGATGAATTTTAACTGCATTTAATTTTGCTCTATATTATGTATTCTTTCCTAAATTTCAATTTTCTTTTCTTTGTTTTGAAGAACTTTACTTGAGGTGAAATATTGTAATTTAGTATATAATATGATATTTGTATTTGCGTCTTAATAATTGCATTCTCTAGAGAATGGTAATTTAAATTTGTCAATTAATTTCAGTTAAATATTTTAAAGCCATAACACTATTTCTTTGAGAATAATTGTTTTCAGAAAATTACATCAAGCGTTACATCCTTAGAGGAATCATGAGAAAGTATAGTAATTTTTAAAAAACACAAACTTTTTAAAAACAACTCGGAAGTTACTAAACAAAGTTAAAATGATACGAATCTTAATTTAAAAGTTACTTCATAAAGCAAAACCTAATCTTACAAAGAACTATATATATTTTATAACCAGTTTTTAACCTGAAAATGATGCTCTCATTTTAATCAAGTGTTACTTTAAAGTACATTCGATTGGATGTAATGTAAAAAGTATTTGGAGTTTAATTTGGACCATGCTGATGATATATTGCTGTTCCTTTAGATTTCGGAGATAATTAAAGCTCACCTTGAGGATGAACGACTGTAAAATAACCTCTACGTAGGCGAAAGAATATTAATAGAAACATCTGCAACCAAGAAAAATGTTTTCTAATAATATTTTATTAAGATTCATTTTGTGTATTATGATTATATTGTGTATGAAACTGCAAATTTATTATTATTCCTGAGATAAATCTTTTCAAAATTTTAGGGCTCTGGAGTGTAAAGCGCTTATTAATGCACGGTTCAAAGTAATAAATTCTACTTGATGATATTAGGCGTAAAATAATCAACCAACAATAAAAAAGTGCTTCATGTAAATAATCAGCACTAAAATGTTAAAAAGCAGCTGTTTACAAACATAAAATGCTCTAATCGTGTTAAATGGACAGAGAAAGTAACCACGTTTATTGAACTGTTGAGGATTATGTTAAACTTTTAATGAATTGTTAACGATTAAACTGAAATTAAACGTGGAATTGTAGATGAAGCTCAATGCATAAAGCACATCATCTCATAAATCACCGAGACGTTTTAGATTTTTCGTTCTATAATATCAAAGATGCACCGAAAGCACTTCAAAGTTAGCATTATCTCCCTCGAAGGACATTAAGTGTCAGCCATATTTGCTGAATGAGGGAGACCAGAGATGTTTCAGCGAGTGGAAATGTCTGCGTTAGCGAATTGATAACACAGTGTTATCTGACCACGATGTTCAATGTGTATGTACCAAAAGCTGTTTTTCAGGTCCATGCTGCAAATTTTGACTTTGATGGTAGCAAAAGAACGACGCAAATACCATTATGTTTGTTCCATTGATTCGATAGCACAAATACTACAACATAACTAACTGACAGGAAATAGATTCATTCGATGATTCATATTTCCAGTTGATGTGAGCTGATGAACGGATAGGTTTGGAATAAGACCCAAGAAACTATGGATCATTTTTTACAAAGGAATACTGGTGATTCTAAAATGATATTAAACATATTTATTAGTATGAAGAGTGATTGAGAGTAAATTAAATAACTACATGACAAGAAGTCAATGTCTTCATATGCTTGTCCGTTTGCAGCATTATGGATATTTCATGTACCTTTATGATAATGGGATATAATATCAAGATAACAATACATCTTGCCACTGATCTCAAAATGTATGCGATTCTTTTTTTTTTATATTTTAGCAGAGAATCCTCCATAGTTTTTAAGAACATGATTAGGCCAGATTACATAACCAGGGTTGAGCATCAGGTGTAAATTTGGGACATATTCAGTCGAGTCTTTCAAGTACAAGATTCCTACCTCAGTTGTATTAGGTAAACCGAAAAAAAAAAGAAAAAGAATTGCGTATTCAGTACTTACTTGCTCTTCGGGGTCATCGTATTCTACCACTCGAATGATGTCTCCAATTTCAAAGCTCAATTCGTCGACATCTTCACCTGTGTATTTATAGGTGGCTCGAACCTAAAAATAGACATAAAATTTGGTGATGACATTAAATATTTCTGAGTTAGATTAAATAAAATTTTATGCAATTGACTGGCCAGATGTGCGATAAAAACAGAAATATACATGATTAAAAATATATTTACTTAAGGTCAAATTGCAACTCATTATAAAGGAAAAGTTAAAGTGATAATATGCATTTCTACAAAGAAAATGTATGTATATGTACAAAAGTACGTCAAACAAAATTAAAACTCATTCTAAGAGCAGGATGTAAATTTTCAACTGAAATCATGTCCCATTCTTCATTCAACTTTAACGTATATTTTTTAAATTAAAGTTGATGCTATTTATAGATCTTATTGAGATTATATTAATATTCCATAAAAGTCATATTATTATATTATTATTCCAATACAGTTTATATTGAATTATGTTGAAGACAAGACAGATAATGTAAACAGATAATGTAAAAAATTGGAAATACTAAAATCATGCAGCATTATATACTGATTATAAGTTAATGTCAGACATGAGAAACTAGTGAGAGTGTTCTTTTTCACGAAAGTCAATAATAATTTAATATACAGCTATAAATAAAATATAGTCCAGATGACGAAAAAAAATCTGTTAATTGTGAGGTTCTTTATAGTATTTCTTTCAATTCTAAGAGAGAGTTTAGATGTATCCGCGAAATTTCTGTTATCTGGTATCCCTTCGAGTTAAAAAAAATATTATTCAAAGATAATGCTTTAAATTTAAAATTAGACATGTAGCAGTTGCATTACACTTATCTTCTCTTTTGGATACTAGATGGCGATACCTGATTAAGCCATCCCATATGTAATCCCATAATGCATTGCGATTGTAATGAGAAGAAGATGGGATGCTGAACTGTGAAGTGCGCGCGTAAATGTCTTGTCTTTTTGTTTGTAATTGTTTAGTGTGTGAATGTGATTATTAAAGAAATGTTTCCTACAACATTCGTCCTGTTGCTTCCTGCACAGATCATAATAATCCACATATCACCACAGACATAAATTTAGAAAGAAGAATGTGACTACAAATTATTTCTTATGTTTTGTGATTGCAAGTAATGTGCATTTCCTTACTTTTGTTCTTAAAGTTTTGCTCATAATTTAAAAATCTGCTACGACACCACATATAAACTTACCCTGTATAAAACTCCAGCAGGTAAATCTGTTGTCGTTGCCCCGACAGGTATGTCATACAGCTCGTCAAGCTTGTGGGAATCTTTAGAGTCCAGAGTATCGTTCATCTAAATAGAGTGGCAAAAAATTCATATCAACAGAAAAATTGTAAAAATTATTGGCATAACATCCGTAAAAAAAGATATAATAATAAAAGTTTTGTAATGCTGAGAAGATATAAAAATTGGATAAACGGGCTTAATGAGCATTAGAAATCTTCTTCCTACTAGTAAGTTACAGTTATATGATTGTGAATAAATATAATTTCTGCTGCTTATAAAATACGTATATTTATATGCATTTTATAAGCAACAAAAATTATAATTGATACAAAATTCATTTTTTTATTGGGAGGATTGTTAAGATTGCTATTGAACTAATTAAGTATTCAATAAAGGAAGCAAAATTTTAAGACGATTAACCTGTTTCATGCTTTTAAAATTTCTCATAGTCGCATTATCTTTGTTTTTTTTTTTTTTGTTTTTTTTGATTTTATTATCACTATTCTGGTTAATTTCATTATGCTCATTGTCCTCCTCATGTTACGAAATTATTCTCTTGAATATTTTAAAGGACTTTTATACTATGTGCCATGATTTAAATTAATAATTCTATGTAAATTTATAATTTCAAATTTCCCCTATTCAGAATATTTACTTTTAGAAAAAAAAAAAGAGAGTACCGTTTAAATCAATCTGCAATGTTTTACGATCTTTAGTAATGAATATATTTTGTTACGAATTTATAAAAATTTACACCTTTACTTGTGATATATATATATAATATGAAATAGTTTTAGGAATATGGCTTAACAGAGACATTGTAAAAAAGGATATAGGTAACAGAAGGTAAGAAACGAATACTGACTTCCACTGGCTCATAATCTTTTTCACTTTTAAGTGGCATTCTCAGTTGGTCCATGTTTGAACTGTCAGCATTCATGGCATTTGTTTGTGATACTGTAAGATTTATCTCCCTCATTTTATGCTCTAAAGACAAAAAAATTATAAAAATATTATTTCCATCATTCAAAATATATTCCGTCATGAGTGCATTCAGTATATGTCAACAATTTCTTTACAAACAATATTTCAAAAAATTCATAATTTTGCAATTTGCAAGCAAAATACTTTTGAAATAAAAACTGTTTGCAGAATCTGAAATCTATTTCTATCTGTACCTTCCTAAGAACAAAAAGGAAATCTTTTTCTCCAATGCAGATATTTTGTATATTTCTGTTAATTGTTTGGTAAGAAAATGCTTTTTTTTTTTTTACTTAAAGCAACAAAACGCCATGATTTATTGGAATAACACCTACCTGTTCTCGGTAATGTATTTGATGAAAGGATTTCACCATTGGAAACTCTTGACTTTTTGAATTCAATTTCCTCATAAGGTCTTGTATCTCCTTCACTATAAAAAAATAATTTTAAAAAATAAGTCTGTTTGAATAATCCAGTTGCACTTCTTAATATCTAACAGAATAATAATATCCTACGACGGAAATCATTTATTCTGAACAAAACAAAATAGAAGAAATAAATGTTTTCTTCTATACGTTCGAATATTACAAGAAGTTAATTTATTATGAAGTTATGTGTTTTAAGTTTGCATGCAATTTTGTAATCAAAAATGATTATTTTAACAACAGTCGTTTAAAATAATTATATAAAATCATTTATCATTTAAAACTGACAATTTCTTTGAAAGTCGCTGATGAATACTGGAAAAGAACCATCACATGACTCTCATAATTAATGTGCAAAGCATCCAGCATAATTGTGTCTGATTTCTAAATAGTTAAAGATAAACAAACACTTCAAATTGGAAAAAGGATTTAAAAAACCTAAACTATTATATTTTGTTTTATTTATAAAATAAAGGGATAAAATCATTACGAAAATTAAACTTTTTATATAGTCCTTTGTTTGTTTTAATCATATTTCGTAAAATATTTCTTTATAGAATAGAGTTTTAAAACTTATATTACAATTCTGGATGATTTTAGGCCATATCTCTACTAAAGCCATGTGATGAACGGGCTTTACTTCCTAGAAGCAAATTATCTCCCTCTGATTCATCTAAATCAGATGGATTTTAAACAAAATCCAACTGATTTTTTTATGTATAAAAATTCAGATTTCATTATTTTTCAGCAGTATATTCATTAGCAAAAACAATGCAAAATATAATTTTTTTCGTCATTTAAAGCACTTTTCCGATGTGAAGACTGTCTAAAGCGGTTTTGAAATTAGCTACTGAATCACAATTAATGTAGATACCTTGTATAATAATATATTAAATATAATGCTATTTATAGCCTTTATAAGGGTTTACAGATCTGATTCTACTTCTAATTTGTAAAAATATTTTTATATTACTGTATGTGGTTAAATAATAGAAATGAACTGTGCATATTCATCAACAGTTTGTTTTTTTAATTCATAACAAAATATCTTACAGTAAAAAAAAATTCTAAAATTTCATACCATATTCATTTATTGAAGATATAAAATGAAGAGGCTATATTATTCATTTCTTTAATCATATTTACGATATAATATTTAAGACGTGAATCTTGGAAAAGTTATGATGTTTAAAAATCAATTATTTTTACTAATTAAATTAATTTTATACTAAACGTATGAGGATTCTGGTTTTTAAATTACCGCAAGACAAAAATAGTTTAATGTGATTAAAATCAAAACTGTATTTTTATAAATATATGAAATTAGAAAGTAATCAAACAACACTAAGCAGGAATCAAAGTAGCTTATTAGTTCTAAATTTGCTAAAAAATAATATTTAAAGACTCACTTTTTCAGAATAAGAGGGGATCCAGGTTTCCTTGTTCTGTATTTTCCTTTCTGATTTTCCAAAGCAAGATTTTCAACAAGCTCAGTCAATTGGTTGTATATTTTGGCATTTTCATGGTGAAATTGGTTTTCGGAAGTAAACATTGTCTGTAGATTGGTGACCAGGAATGATATCCGACTGGCAAAATATTTCAAAATGTAGAAATTTGCTATTTGAATCAACTTGATTGAATTTATTTAACTATTCTATTTAAATGAATTATATTTATCTCATATTTTGTAAAATAATGAACTACAGGATAGAGCAAAACTTGTATTCTTTTCTCTCTTTATTTTATCCCACTGCATGTCGGACAATATAGAATATTCAGTGCTGATATTTACGAAAAACCTATTATATGTAAGAAAGATTCGATTAACAGATACCAATTGGAGATGAAAAAGTTCGTTATATTGGCTATATCGTAATATGGATCCGTTTTGCAAAGGACGCTGAGTGAAATCTCGTGACGTCTGCAGTTCATTTATCATAATAATCCTGAATATATAATTATTACATGAATTTGTCGATTAATCTATTTCCAGGGGAGCACTTCAGATCAGTTCAGAGAGTTCAACGCATGGTTACTCGTAAGAGGGTGGGGACGTTTATGCTTCGGTTGTAGAGCCTGAAATTACTATTCGCATTGGCAGTGTCATTCAGTTCACCCCGGATGCTTAAACAAAACTGGATAATTTCTTAATGGTACTGCAATGACTTGTGTCAATTTATATATTTGTATTTTATCTTTGTCTTCCATTCTGAGGCTCAACCAACCTGATAGTTTTTTAAGATAATCCTAAAACGATTTCGGATATTAATTTTTTTTTCTTTTTGAAATCAAACTGTGTTTTCAAGACAAATTAGAATGAAGAAAATAATCAAATTAAACTAACAATATTTTTCCATAAACTTCCTACAATAGATATTTTCTTAAAATACTTTGCTCACTTTAAATTTAGAAAGTTTCTTTTTGTAAACCTTTATTATTTGGCCGTTACGTATGTTTTAGAAATGCAATTCTATTGGAAACCCCTTGAATCCTAGGATTGCATATGTTTCTCCTGA
>JAPMOR010054852.1:0-38918 GCA_026543865.1 Argiope aurantia | reverse complement strand
GTACATCAATTTGTAATGATGATATATAACTCTGAAATTTATGACCAATTACTTATATAATTCTAAAATATCAAATTCTACATTCGTGATGGATAATTAAATTAATTTTAAATAAACCTAACAACAAAATATTGTAGAAAACTTTCAAACATTTTTATGCATCAATCTTACTTTAAAAAAATCGTACTATAATTTACAATATACACATATAATACAATTCTGGATTACTCTTCAAAGCAAGAATGTTTAATAGATTACCTTAGATAAAATCAAAACATAGCAAAAATAATTTTCATTTTCTTCAAAATACTATTCCAATACTTATCTTGTAATGAACAAAAATGATCAATTTCAGTTTAACAATGAAACACGAAAACAATGATATTAGATTCTTTATTAGTCTAAACATTACTGACTTCTCCATCTCGAAATTATCACAAGTCAGCAACTTCGTCCGAAAAACAGTTGATCAGAATGTGATCGTCCGTTGTCGGATGATCAAGAAAAGGTGCAAAACAAGGGGAAATTGACAACCGGTTTGGTCTGGAGAATACCGATTTGACCGATGAGCAGTGATTAATCATCAGCTTATGTTTAACTACGGTTGGTGACTATGATACGGCCGTTAGGAGTCGATGTTTGTGGTTCGAATCGCGTCTCGGACATTTTAAGTTTTGTCAAGTCTGCGCATCAGAATCGTGCAAAGTAAGTTCAATTAAAAGAATAGTTAATTAGATTAATCAAATTAATTAAAATAATTATGCTGTAATTAAGGGCTTCAAATTAATGTTAGATGAAGGAAGGAAAAAGGCACAGGGGGCAGGATGGGTTTGGGAGAACTACGGTTTTGAGGGGTGTCTTGGAATGTGGGAGTGAGGGGCGGTAGTTGGGGAAAGACCCTTTTGCACTGCAATCAGGTTGGGGGTCTTTTCTTTTGTATCCTCCTCTCTTCTATTTTATTTCCAGGGTACCGGTCATTACTAATTGCAATACATAGCATCAGACTGCAAGATAAAATTTATTTTGGAAGAATATATGTGTTGAGGCCGATAATGTCTCTACAAATGATAAAGAATTTAATAGTTGCAGTGTAGCTATAAAATGCGGTTTATTGGACTATGAGAAGGGGCATGGGATCATCCCGCTATCAAAGGTATAGCATCGCGTTCGGAGTTCAAATCTCGTTCTGGCGGGTCATGACCCGTGCAGTTACAAAAGGGAGCAACCCTAGAATGGGAGTTCGCCAATTTGGCACGTTGGTAGCAAAGTATTAAACAATATAAAAGAAAGCAGACTTTGCTACTAATAGCTTTAATGATGGGAATTGTTGTGATTAAAATATTTGACGAAATTACTTTAATATCTATCATAACAAATTTAATATGAAATGTCCTGCTGCAAATTATATATTCATGCAACCACTTAAAAACTTGTTGAAATTAGGGGGAAAGTCATATGACGATGAAATAAATATCATTTGACAGATATTTTTTTCAGTTTTACTATTAAAAAAATGTAGAACTCTTTTTATGAAATATTGATTTCGAGACAGATAATAGAAAAACACCACTATTAGTTTATAATTTCTGATACTTAAATTAGCATTTATATTTTAAGGAGTTAGCAAAGAATTTCTTTTCATTTTGAACAGTACGTGCCAAATTTCATCATGATTGGATAAAACGCACACGTTCATTCTGTTTTATGTGTAGGGATAAAAGAAAATAAAACTATTAATTAAAGATTTCCATTGTATTTGATGTTTCTCGGAGATTTTGTTGATACAAGCCTTGACTCGTCTTGCTTTTCAGTCATGTGACACCCTTACAAGAAATTGAAAGGAAATTTCTTTTCCGAATGCGCTGAACAGTCGTGCCTCTCTTCTGACGACATATTTCCCACGTCGGTCCCTCTTCCCGTAGCCTCCATCTGTGAAGTGTCAAAAGAATCTGCCATCATTCCGCCGAAAGCTAGTTATAAATGGCATCCAAATCTTGACTTGTATCTTTCTTCTTAGGGTACAGGAAGTTTGCTTTTGATAGCTGACGATCTTCTGGAAATGAATCTTGTGCCTCACCTCGTTAAGAGGTTGAGAACATACTCGTTAACATGTTTTCACCCGTTGGGATCGAGTCAAAGAAAGTTTTTTGTTGAAAGGCTGTAATTGAGATGTGTTGCATGTGGGAAAAATTTGTTTCGGTGCGTTCACATGGAAACAGAAACAAAAATGCTGTTATATGTATCATACTAACTCTGGCTTTTATTTACTTTTTCTTTAATAGAATAGAAAATAATGCAATCGTGGAAAATTTTGATTCGAGATTTTATTAGATTGCCTGTTTTTGAACCATCTAAATCTGAAATTTCATTTTAGAATTTTATTATTTCATTCAACTTGTTAATAACTTAAAAATGGAATCAAAAAGGCAACCAAACTTGACATTTGATCAAAGCCCTAAGATTGCAGAAGCCTGTCAAATTTATACAAATTCCTTAAAGGAAGTTATCTGTTTCTCCTCCAGTGTATTTTTGGACAGCTCGTAAATGCCATGAATATGCATTGAAGAGTGAATAGGCATATAATTTTATCATTTAAGCAATAAACACTTTTGATACAGATCTATTAAAATCTGACTATTAATAGACTGTCTATATTTTTGAGCGTCTTTTGTGTAGTGTGGCTACGATAATTGAAAAACAAAACAAATTAGAGAAATGAAATTTCGATACAGAATCTTAAAGCATACGTATGTACTGAAATAAAATATATAAAATGCAACTTTTTTTCTTTAAATACCATTTTGCCAATTCCAACTAAGTCAATTTAATTTAAATACATAAGAAATTGATATCGATAAAAAAGTATTCTGGCACATTCTAGATGACTTCTTCAATATGTCTAAAAATTATCTACTCCATTTACGAAATTTCATTTTTAATAGTCAGAATTTATCGAAAAGTTATAAATCAGCAAAGATGGCTTTCCTTAAACTTTTCCGCATATTCACTAATAAAGATGATATATCAAAGGACGCCTTGCGTGGTATTGGCGTAAAATAGTTACGAAATATTTACCTTAGGGTGAATTTAGTTTTTTTATTGGATCTATCATGTTATCCTTGATGAGTTTTTTTCTCTTTCTTTTATTATTGATTCGTGGCATGAGGTTAAAAATATATTCAAAAATCGAAATTGGATTTCAAATGTGTTCTTACCAGCTGAATGAAGCAAAAATTTGACATTTCTGGCCACAAAATAACAAACCAGATTTGATACATTAAGAGCTTCCGCTTATACGTGCGTATGGAAGTACACTCCTGCACAAAAAATGCCCTAAGCTGCAAGAGTGATCGCTAAATGATTGGCCGACGATCGTATTGCTCGGGTAGAACTCGTCCGTATTTGCAAGACGTCTATATGGTGTCTGTACGATATCGGATTTTGATTAAACAAAAAAAATCTCGTCTCTGAAGGAATGGTTTTTGCACAAATTCACCATGGCGAACTTTCACAGCGACTTTGTGCAGACGATGGTTTCAAATAATCGACTTATAATGGCGTGATATCCTAAAAGTCTATTCCCAGGTGATGTTATGCGAATAAATTTTAAGAATTTAACATGAATCACCTGGCGTGTATTGGATTTTGGAATTCATCGAGCAAGACATACTATCATATATTTCTTAGAGCAATGCGTATTACATATTTGTAAACAGTATAGTATTTATTCTAAATATTGAATAAAAAAGATAATTTTTGTTAAATCCGTTCGAACTTGTAAGTAACCTGAAATGTGGAGTTGTATGTGATATTATTAGCGCAAGGTTTAAGCGACCATAAATCGGAATAAATACTTAGATTAACGATCCCCTGTTAATCTCTCTATTTCAGTAAGTGTTGAACCTTTACCTTGTTAATTCAGTTATCGTTATTTTTGTCTTGTTCGTATTTTTTCCAAGTGATTTTAGCTTTAATTTTTGTTATATTTTATTTCGCGTATTCTTAATTTCTTGCAGTATCGCCCCCCCTTCCTTTTCCTTTATAATTTTCATCCTTTTGTTAACAATTTCAAATATTCAGATGAAAAAAAATTATAAAAAGTAGAAAATTACGATCTTATTTTTAGTATTGCAATAACATTTGGTTAATATTTTTGTTTTGACTTCAGGTTAAAAATGATTAGCCGAATATGTTTATTGTAAACTTCGAAAAAAAATTTCTTTAAGACTCGCACTTAAAATCATTTCACATATAAATTAATAACATAAATTTTACTCCCATTAGTTTGAGTTATTTTTATTTTTCTCTATTATCCTAAACATTATTCTGAAATTCCCTTACACATTCCCTTATCAGATCGAAAATATTATCATATTTATGAAATTTCTTAAGATTTTTGCTCGTTAATTGTCAACAAATATTGTATTTGTACTTTTAAAAGTGAAAGTTCAATCATTATTCTAATTAAGAAATATATTTTCTAGGTTCGTCAATCTGGTCAAAAAGAGAAAGTGGACCTGAAGAAAAGTATATGTATAATTCTTTACACGTAATCAAAAATTCAATCATACATATATATAATATCTTCTATATAGGTGTGTGTGGATTTTTAAAAATTTCGAACCCTTCAACTATTACCAAATATTGTAAATAAAGTTCATATAAATCTTGTTTATAAATGACTCTGTGTTAATATTATGTATTCTTGAAAGACATAGTTTCAGGATATTGCTGCGATGTACAAGTCATTACAGAAAATTCATATTTGGAGTAAATTATTATTACGCTTTATATTTGTAAAATATTATTTAATGAAGGTCATTCCAAATGAATTATGTTTCACAGTTGTTTTCCCAAACCCCTAAAAAATAAAAGAGGGGAAATGATAGACTTTTTTTTTTGCATTTTTAATATTTGTTTATTACTCAAATTACTCAACAGGAAAGCAACTCTTGTTAAAAACATTGATGATGAAGAATATAAAATCATGTTATGGAATTCAAAATTTCTATGGCAGAAAGTAATTTTATAAATTAATAGTAAATAACAAGAATATAAGAAATTTAGCATAATTTAAAGAAGTGTTGCATTTTTATGTATGGAATTTTTATGAAACATGCTTTTGAAATATTCAAAGTTAATCATAGATCTCGAATATATTAAAAATCTGAAGTAAATTATTATTCTGTGCTCGCAAAATGCTGTCTATTGAAGGGATATATAATAGGAATTATACAATTGAAAGTTTTACACAATTTGCACAATGCATTTAAAGAGGAGGGGGCAAAAATTTTTTCCTTTTATTTCATTCATTATTTTTAAATAATTATATGTTTATTGCTCAGATAAAACAATATAAAAGTATATAGTAAAGAAAATATATTTTTTTGCAAGAATTATTATTATTATTTTTTTAATTTTCATGAAATAACTGTTAAAATTAACAGATAAGGTAGGCAATATTAGAAATTTAAAAGTATATGTGTGTGTATGCGGGCGCTCGTGTATGTGGGCATCTATCTATATATATATTCTCCATACATTAAACAATGAAATAAAATAAATAGGAAATATAGATAGATGTACAGCTGACCAAATTAATTTTAATTCACCGTTTTGCATGTGTACTGTCTTTTCGTGTTTGTTGCTTATTTTTTTCAGCAGGAGTATATATTCCGATAAGCTGTCAATCCCTTGTTAAATTTGAATTAAAATTTGATAGGTTTTTAGAATATAAATATTAAATTTGTGTATTGAATTGAACCCCTCTTCGTTTTGTGGTTATCGGGTTATCTTATATTCGGACAGTCGGACAGGCAGACTTCGTTTGAAAGGAGTTTTGCACAAAATTTGAAAGAAATCTATAAATTTTGTGCAAACAAGGTGTACCAAATATCACCCGCCAACTAAAAAGAGCTTTGAGCTATCTCTGTCGCAGATAGGCAGACAGACATAATGTCGAAAAGCAGTTTTTCGAACTCATCGAAATCTAAAACGTGGAGATTCATCAAGATCCCATTCTAATTTTCTGATGATTATTGTATTTTTTTCTATACTTTGTATACGAAAAAGTAATACCAACACCGATGGAATTCATAGAATCAGCTTTGGTTTATCACAGGCACATTTCAGAATGTTTAGTCGATTGCATTCTCATTATTCGGTTGACTAACAGAGCTATTTTGTAGTAGTAGTTGTTGCTCATGCTTCCGAGCACGGAAAGAACGCACGTGGAAGACTTTTGAAACTTTGAACAGGAAACGGCTCGAACATATGCATTGGTATAAAAGCAGCAAATTTCGTCAATTTTTCTTGAACTTTCTGATGTTCGAGACCTCCAGAACTGTCCTAAATATTAATTATTGCAAGACGGAATGACTGTGCTTCAAAACAAGGGATATCTTCTTTTCATAATATAAAAGCAACGGAGCCTTGAAGGGAGAATTTGTTAAGAAAAGAGAAAGAGAGAAAACTAGAAAGAAAATTTTTCGACTAACAATATAAATATCTAAATTTATCAAAGTGAAAATCCATAAGTAGTTTCTGTGCCATTGAAAATAAATTACTCTATAGGTTTTGTTTACGAGTACTATATACAGCATAAAGAAATGTTGAGTCATTTCGAAACAAATATCTAAATACTCAATCTAAAATGAATCACAAACTGTAACGGATATTACTCTCTTCCTTTGGAAAGATGACAAGTGAAGCATGCTGAATAGGGTGGAGCGAAAAAAAAAAATCAATTTTTGATTTTTAATTTGTAATAGCGCGGAAAAGTTACCTTTTGGTGTAGATAAAATAAATTGTAAAGATGAAAAATATTGGAGGATGTCTTAAAGTGCTGAAAAGGCGAAAAGTTTTATAAAATTAAAATTTTTGTTACATTTTAGAGTTTTTTTACGAAATACTCAACTTTTGACTTTTAATTTGTAATAGCGCGGAAAAGTTGTATTTTGATATAGATAAGATAAATAAAAATTATGAAAAATATTAGAGTACATTTTGAGGTGCCGAAAGGACGTTAAGTTTTTATAAAAACAGACTTTTTGCAACTGTTTAAGGATTTTTGTGTACCTCGATTATGAAATAAAAAGCTTTAAATATACGTCGTCATATGAATAAAAATATAAAAACATTGCACTGGCATGGCATTGAGTCTTCGTTGGAGCGGTTGTTATTGAGGTAATGCCCGAACAAATCTTTTTTTATATTTGCATCCAAAGATTGTTCTGGAAATTGTGTTTACAGCTAAACAAAGAATGGAAGAAAATTGGACCTTGCCACTCCTCGCATAAAGTTTTGTCACCTTCGAAATCATAGGGTTTCAACCTGGGGGAAGAATTTCAGAGCATCCGAAACTTTATTGCTTGAAAAAAGGCTTGAGCTTAGTGTGGTTTAGTTTAGTTATATTAACATCCCGTTTTAAAGCAACACTATGCTATTTTGGGACGGACTTCGTCATTTTGAACCGCTGTCAGATGACGGGAAAAAGGTTTGTACCAAGGAAATCCTTGCAATGGATTAAATTTTTCAGTTAATTTACCGGTAAAAACAATATTAGGAGGGAGTGGTGAAACAAAGTGAGGAACGAAAAAAATATAAAATGGGGATTTAAGAAGGGGAATTTCGTATTAATGCTTGCTACTAATCATTTCGAAATACAGTGGTCCTGGTATGATTCAGAGTAAGAGCTCGGAGACAAATTATGTGGTAGAAATACCGAGTCCCTAATTTAATGTTCTGAAAAGATATCACCAAAGACCAGAAACGGTCAATCTGGAGGAATTAGAGATACAGAATGCATCAGGGAGAGATAATGGTTTTGATTTCCCACACATCGAGTTGAATCAAAATATACCATATAACTTCCAAGAAATTAATGCTATGAGAGAAACCCTTTAAGGTGACTGTGGGATAAGTGCGGCTTTTCTAATGAATCTGTTTTAATTTATTTTGCAATCAACATTCAATATTCACCGATAAACCACTCATATCAAACCTTTCTCATAAGTTAAAGGAAATTTTAAAGGCAGGGGAATAGTAGATCTGAAGATTATAGGAATAAGGAATCTGATGGCACTTCTCCGGTAATTCACCTCAAAGCTCCTGAAAAAAGATCCTAAATAGAGTGTTGACTACCACCGCTGGAATGAAATCATTCGAATAGAATTTTTTAATCATCCAATCATAGGAGAATAAGTTGAATGTGTTGCTTCTACCTATTATATTACTATTCTAGATTTCGCAAAGACTTACTGATAAATTATTTTATGTATAAATGGCCAAAACTTAGCTGCATTTAGCATCAATTCTCGTACATGTTGAATTTTGGGTCAAAAGCTGCTCCAGATTTTTTCAGTAGGTTTATAGCAGAGTTATTGTGGAATAAGAAGAATTGCTGCTCCCTGCCTAGATGATATTGCAGTATTCTGACCTACTTGGAAGGAACATTTAAAACTCTTGGGTTGAACATTAAAACACACAGAAAAGGGAAGACACAAAGGAAAGGAATCAGCCAAACTCAAATTTAGGAAGAGGAAAATAGTTTGAGTTATGACGTTTTCAAAAACAAACATGCAAATATAAAAATATTCATGGGCAGATAGAAACGTTTCTCCTTGGCGAAATTAGTTTACCCAGTGTAATCAAAAATTTAGTATTAGCACCTCCTCTTTAGGTCGATTCGCGCCAGAGTTCCATAGACAGACTGGCCACAGACGGTTTCTTGGAACCAAGAGAGGTCTAAGAAGTGAAGATTTATTTCATTTTCTCTTTCTGCATTTCACATACGGAAAAGTAAAAACGGTAAAATATCGTGATTAATGGAAGTTTATTTTCCACTTTTAAGATTTCTATGCCAAATGAAATATCCAATTATGTCATAATGGAAATTCTTCCCTCGGCTACTCTTTTTTATTTTCTTTGAAAAAGAAATGATTGATGCCTAAAGTCATTTTCTACAATCGAAAAGTTCAACAACATATTATGTTCAATCGATTTTGGGAAAAATTTATTTCCTCTTTTTTCCCCCCTTTACTTACTTTTTTTTTTTTTTTTTTTTTTTACTTTTTCGAGTATTGATTATTCATTACTTCAACCGTTTCTTCCGATAATCGACGATTGCAGGTTTCTCTGCTTTGATAGAATGGATACAAAGTCAAATGATATTTTTACCCTCTATTTTTAAATACAAGGGAAAATAAAGTAGACATCGTCCAAGAATTCCATCTTGATATTTTGCTCGATTTTTTTAAAAGGAATATTCGGAATAACGTATATCTATGAAAGCGATAACACAAAAGCACTATGAGTTATAAATACGGAAATTAGAAATATATTCTTACTTCATATTTAGAGATAGTAAAAAATGAGTATCCGTTAGTAGGAAGTCTGCTTGTTCATGTGCATTTGATTACTTTAATTCAAAAATGCAACACGTTATATGAGTGAAACTGTGATCACGTATAAAATTGTATACCAAATACAAATATAAAATTTTTGTTTACAGATTTTTGGATATGAAAATTCTGAGTTATATATATTCTTTTGGATATTACAAACTAGAAAAATGAAATTAGTATAATATCTTCACATCCAAATTACTATTCTGAGCCAAAATTGAATCCTGTTGCCCAAATGGAAGAAATTCAATACGTATTCGATTCCGTAGAATAGCAACTCAAACCTTTTTCTTTGGGATATAAAAAGCGACGAGATGAGTTACTTAATACGGAATGGGAGCCTGTTCAATGCGTCATTTTTAGTTTTTATTCAATATCTGACTGATATTTGCTAAAAGCAATTTGAACTCTTATTTATATATTTCGTAAGAAAATATGGAGAATTGATCTCACAAATTTTCATCGTTTTAAAATAATATCATCTTAAATAGAAAGGGTTGAGAAATAAAATATATAAGTGAACGAAAATGAATTTTATGAAATGAAATTTTATGATGAATTAATGGTAATTTTCGACCCGTATAAAATAACATTTTTTTTCTTTTAAATACAAAAAAATAAGAGAAATGACAATAAAAACTGTATATTCTCATAAAATGAAGATTTTTATTTCATATTCTGTTATTTTCTTCAGTCTTTTGTACAATTCGTAATGTGACAACGATTTTTTGAAAGAAATTTTTCTAAATATCATTTTAACTTTTCAGTTTAAACAAATGTTCCTTTCAGTCAATGAAAAATACTGATATAGCCAGTGTTGCTCAAAATAAAAATTATATATTTTTTTTACTCAAAAAATTAAATGTTTGATTAATTTCTGTAAAAGTATAAATAAAACTTTTCTCATACCACAGTGGATGTGAACATGATTTTAAGTACGAATCGCACGAAGAAAAGTCTTTTTAGTATTATCCCTCGACGAATTATATAAAATAAAAATTATTAAATTAACCCACTTGAGAGCCAAAGATTATTTTTTATAACACTTTTTTTCCAACTTTAATTAAAATGAAAAAAAAAGTTTGAAAGGAAACTAAAATGAAAAAGAAATAAAAAGAATTAAAATTGAAATGAAAATGAAATATATTTAGAGAAATATATAAATATTTACAACAGGGAATATGAAGATGGCTGTTTTTCAGGAGTGAGTTTCACTAATTATCGACCGTTAAAAGTAGTTGAAACAGTTTATAAAAAGTCGGAAATATTAAGCAATTTTCATGTTAAGAAAAAAAAATTTACTATCAATAAGATAAAATAAATTTTTATTCAAAGAATTCATAATTGTTTTAAAAATAGTTTCTTTATATTCCGTTTGCTAAAAAAATCTTGAGCACTACCATGTTCATTGACGCAACACTGAGCAGGAGCAGTAGAAACAATCCTTAATTAATAAAAAAATAACTATTTCATTGTCACGAAATTTTCTTTAATGCCTTCCTTATGCTCCAAAGTGTTTAAAGAGAAATACGTTCATTGGCTAAAAGTAGGATATGGAACAGAAGATTTGGCTATTTAATTTTATTTATGTAGACTAGCCGCCTTTGGCAACCAGCCGGTTCACCAGTATTACCGCTGGCTACAATTTTCAATTAATTATTTTAAGTAACTGGTCTCTTAATAGATTCTCAAACAAAACCTTTTTAATCTTCAAATTTTGATAGTCATAATAAACTTATACTGTTGTTTAGATCGTTTCGTTCAATTTACTATATATATTTTACTAATTTGTTGTCATTTCCGGTAAAACTGCTACTTTAATTTAAAGTGGAAATGATGAAATTGCAATTAATATAAAGATATTTTTTAATAAAACCAAGCGTTTTATTTTATTTATCATCTTTATTGTTATTTATTTATTTATTATTATTATTATTGAATATGAGTATTGCAAACAGAATTGCTCGGTATTTAAGTCTTATGTGAACTACAAAATGTTTTTCATAATTTATTATATATTTTTCATAATTTTTAATCTCAAAGAATAATTCAACAAAAATTTCTCAGATTGAGCATAAAATTCAGTTTTTAGTTTTGCTTTCAAAAGGATTGAAATGAAATCAATAATAATATTTTGTTCCGGCCTATAAATATATTTCAAAATTTATGAAGTCTAAATTTAATGCAGTAAGGTATCATATTCTGAGAAATATTCTGGACACACCAAATTGTAAATAAATGAATGAATGTTTCTATTTTCCACGATCAACTAAAACTTATTTATGAAGTTTTAAATGTTAAAAATTTAGGAAAACTCAACATTTTCATAATTTTAGGCCAATTAATCTTGAGAAACCTGCGCGCTGATTGGCGTATTTTCTTTGAAACGATCGATGGAAAATGTAAAATTATCCTTTTTTTTTTTATTGAATAGTGATATTCAAATTTACATAAATCTGTCAGTTTAAGTGATTGATTTAGTTGATTGAAAATTCTCTTTTTATTTAAAATATTAGCTTTTCAAGAACATTTTGTTAATCGTGATTTCCACAGCAGAAGCTTTATGTAAAATCAAAAATTCGTTACTTATTAGAGCATTTATTGAATCAAGTTACATAAAATAAAATCATTTTCTATTTAGACCATTTTAGCAGATCTGTGTCTTACTAAAGGTTTACAAATTAGCTGTGTGGCCCCGATTTGAATGGATATCCTGTTCATATTAAACAAAACTTGCCTTAAAATAAAACTGATTTATTGGATTAATAATATAGAAAGTGTGAAAGATCATAAAATAATTTTTCTTGAATTTATTTTTTAGAAAAAATAATATCTCATATTGGTTTCATTTCCTACAGACACGTGCCGAAAATTATATTTTTGTAGTAGATTTCATTTCCAAAAAGATTTAATTTCTTTTTAATTGGAGCTTTAATCAATATGATGGCAACACTTTGAGAAAAGCTAATTTTTCCCCCTGATTGCGAAACGTGCTCGTGCAGCTTAAATTTTATTTTTATTTTGTACGAACAAAATTGTTGAAAAATGTAGTTAAAATATTTATTTAAAAATTCATTAAAAATAGAAATTTAATTTTAAGATTAAAACATTGATATCATTTAAGAGATAAATTTTTGATCTTTAACTTCATGTAAAAATCTTTTTTGTGCGGTAATAATTTCGGAAGTTATAGCAGAAACACGTCAAAATTTCGCTTAATTTTTAAATAAATAAAATTATAATTAAAAATTCAAAAAAATAACCCCCAGGTGCACATTCCTGGCCTCCAAGGTATACACGTGCCAAATTTGGTAGCTGAAGTTTGAATGGTGTTTCCTGTAGGGCGCCAACACACATACACATTGAGATTTATTATAAGTATAGATTATATAATTTGTTCATGTTTTTAGCCTTTCATTTTTTATTTGTTTAGTTGTTCGCTTTGGATATAGAAGCATTTTTTTACTTCAGCTTTTTTACTCGTACAACTATTCGGAAATGTTAAGAACAATCATGTTATCTTTGTCTAGGCAAGATATCATTAAAAAAGTAATTACTTTAGTAAATTAAAGGAAAAAAATAGCTTTTAAAATCATTCTTTTGTTATTGAATTTAAAAATGTTTCTTTTTGATTATTTCTGCTCCTCGACATTTTTATTTTTAGCTCATTATTAAGAAAATTCAGAATCAGTTTTGATCATATTTATTAGCAAGTGGTGCTCCTCGTATTAAACCAAAATTAACTTAATTAATCGATTAATAGCAATTAGACTCTGAAAGAAACTTCTATATTTACAAGTATAAAATAATTGAAGTTAAATAAAAGTGTACAAAATGAAGATATTCAGAATTTGAAAAGTATATAGTATTAGAGATGGAACCTGCTTCGGCTGTATTTTTGAAGTACCAGATTCTATCATTTATAAATGTGACGAACTACCTTTTATATATTATTATGGTAATACATTCTTGGACCTTGTAGTGCTGTAAAACAAATTTAGCATACTCTTGTAAATTGTAGCACCTCTTTTTCCTCTTGTGCAGAGAGTGCCCCTTGTGGCGTTTTGCAGAAGACAACAAGTTGAACGGTAGACCTGCACCCTGAGATCGACTTTTTCCCCATGCGCAGCCCTTGCGCTAACGCCGAATACTTTCGGCTGGAAACCTTCCACCATACTGTTCTTTAACCTAATTTTCTACGTGTACCTGTAGTAAGAAGTGTTTGTAAATTTTGTAGTGAAGTTGTGTTTGTGAAGATTAAAAATACTGTGTTAAAACCGTATTAATTAAAAACCGTGCAGTTCCTTAGAAAACCACAACACAGCACTATAATATTAAATCAAATCAATTGAGAAATATTTACAAATATTGAATTTTTAAAGAGTAATTTTTTAAAATATATTTTAATCATTTTTAATTTACAATAGAACAAATTTGATCGAAAATCACATTTAAGCTAGACAATCATTTTTTATCAAGTGAAAAAAATGGGAAATGTTATTTTGGGAATGATTTTTGTGACATCGAAAAAATTTGATCTGATATAACGACCATGGGTCTCGAAGACTAATAACTGTGGGAATTTATTTTATATCGGGATTGTAAGAAGCATAAAATATCAGCAAGCATTCCAAATTCCCTGACAGAAACAACGATTCAATTTAGAAACGTGTGTTTCTTCTGGTCTAAAATTTTAAAACGTCTGATAGAATTTCTGACTTTTATTTAAAAAAATAAATCTTGCTTGCTCCAAAAACTTGAGGAAGAAATCAAAATAACGACATGGACTTATGAATGGGCTTACGCGACAGAGAGCATCTAGGTAATATCGCCTGTTTTAAGCCTTTTCGTTTTTGAAGCTTGGTTTCGTAGTAAAGCTGCAGTATGGAGCCCCCCCCCCCCCTGGCCCCCCCTCCCAAATTTCTTTCATCTTGCTTTTTTGTAATGTAGGCATTCAAAAACGCACGAATAGACGAGCAGATAAAAAGTCAAACCCTTTGAATTTTCAAAACTATTAGTTTTGAGCATTTAATAAAATTGGACGCCCATATTTCTGGTGATAAAGCAATCCGCAACCACCGCCAGTAATTATCGTACTCACAGGCAAATGACAGATTTTTCCGGTTTAGTTTAGTTTAGTCATATTAACGCCCCATTTGAAGCAACACTAGGGCTATTTTGGGACGGACCTCGTACTTTCGAACCGCGGTCAGATGACGAGGACGACACCTGAGCTGGCACCCCTCTCTCCACACCACGCCACACCAGCGGGAGGACGTTTGGCCCTGACGGATTTAACGTGCAACAGACCCCCTTACTCGACGGTTCTTCGGTGGAATCGGGTCTCGAACCTAAAATCCTCCGGTTCCAAAGCCGAGACCTTACCACCAGGCCACCGCAGCCCTCAGATTTTTCCGGAAAATTAAGCTCAAAATTTAATAAAAATACACAATTTCGGGAAAAGAATCACTTTGAATGATTTTTTTTTGTAAAATAAATTAAGGTGATATAATATATGCTCTAGATTAAAGGAAAAACGTTTAAAAAATCCTAGTGTAAATATATAATATAAAATAATTAAGAAACAGTGTGATGGAAATATCCATCATCATGCACATTTGCATGTTAAGCTGAGTACAAAATCTTCAATGTCCCTCTCTTCTAGATTTCTCCACTCGTTATCGCTTTAATTAGCAAAAAACTCTCAGATTAATTATTAAAAAATATTCAAGAAATCGCACGTTTCTTACAACACAATAAATAGAGGAATGACAAGTTCAAACCCGTTATAATGATTATGACATTTGATTTTTTTTACAGCTACCTTTCTTATTACGCAACAATTGTGAAAAGTTGCCAGCAATAACCAATTTACATTACGCCTGCTTTGAGTACAATGTTTTGTTCATTAAATGCTATGACGGAAATTTCCTTCAGCATGCAAAGAAGGGTTAAATAGCATTCAGATATCCTATGATATTACAACAGAGGTCAGACATTTAATAGCTTAGGTTCAAAATTTGATACACATCTAAGACTGTGATGAAAAAATTATGTGTCTAATTGCATCCATTCCTGTTCTCTGAGTTTCAGACTTTTCTATTCACATGCACATGAGAAAAAGAAAGACAGACAGATTTCGCTCTGACAGATTTCCTCCATCATTTGAAATGTACATACAATCTTTATACAAAGTCGAACCAAGTAACACATATCAAATTTTATTTTTCTAACTCCTTTCGGGTATGAATTATCGTGCTCAAAGACCGAGAAATAAGCATAATATCAAATATACTTTCAAAGTGCTCTGAAACAACGTATAGATTCATACAAATCATTTCTCTTCCGGCACCATAAAAGAAAAATCTTATCTCACTTGGAATTACGAAGTCTCTAAAGACAATTCCACATAATCCTGTTTTTGCAATTTCTTGCAAGGAATATATGCTACTTTTCCAACTTGATTAACTTATTTTCTGAAAATTCTGTCGACGTTGGAATTTCCGCCGCATTTACAACCTAAGGGACCGAGATATCAGCCCACTATAATGACCACTTCCACGAGTGACCTCACCGAAATAAAATTAGCCGAAAAGTAAAAGTTGCTCTTCTGTAATTGCCTCATAAAAGACTTCTCCAGTCGATCATCTTAATGTGAGAAACGTTTTCTTTTCCTTTCACCCTCAAACTGATTGTTTTTGTCATCTTCAATTTTTCTGTCACGATCAGCACATTCTCTCCCACCCACCCCTCTGATTATCTTCTTCGAATCTTAACTTCGCTGCAGACAAAGACAGTTTTTAGGACCTTGCTCTTCCCAACTCGTTTTTCGCTTCCTCTTCATTTCATCTTCACTCCCCAGCACACTGAGACCCATTCAATTTTGAACAGGAAATGACATCAGCAGGTTTTCAAATCGTCTTCATATCACTCTATCTTTTCCCTCCCCCTCTTCTTTTTTACCACCTTGTCGTAGCAAAGAGGCGAAAGTGTTTCATTGGAAGGAGTTTATAAATCTGTCGGTTGAAGAGGAAGTGTCGATTTGAGCTAGATTTGTTTGATTGGTATTTCCTTAAGAATGGAATAATGTTGCGATTCGATTGAAACTGAATCGTGATATCATGATTTCCATTCATCCAGCAGTAAGACATTAATTACTTACGCATTTTTTTTCTCTCGTGTACAAGGTATAGAAAAAAAATTTAAATCGTCAAAAAAAAAAAAGAATCAAGACTTAAATGAATCACCCCATTTTAAACCTCCCTGAGTTCGAAAACATATTTTGGCATTATGTCTGTTTTATTATTTATTAGAGACAATACGAGAAAGTTTTTTTTTTGGGGGGGGTCACTCTTGCTGGTTTATTCTTTCTTATATACGAAGAGAAAAAGGGAGTCAAAAAAATTACATATTAAGTTTTTGATGAATCTTTATGTTTTGAATTTTTTCAAGAAAAAAAAATGGAATTATATCTGTTTGTGACATTAACTCATAAATGAAATAAGCAAGATAGATGAAATTTGGTACCAGATCTTACCTTTCTACGGATTTCTATTCGCACAGAGATATCTAAAATTTCTATCAAATTTGAACAAAATTCTTCCTGCTGTCCGCCCGTGTGCATGAGAACACAATAACTTAAAACGAAATGAATTAGTGAATGAAATTTAGGAGATAATTTTATGGCAAGACTAGAGTGTATCGAATCCTGGACCAGTCTGTCAAACGGAAGAGATGCGGTTCTCTCCCGCAAATGACGAAACAAAGCACAAATCGCGTCGTACTGCGGAAGTACGCTAAAAATATCACTGAAAGAACACTCAAACTGATAGAATTCTGAATTAATTCTAAGAATGTGAATTGCCAATTCTAAGAATGCTCATACTAAGAAAGGGCAACATTTAGTTAAATTTGGAATCCTTCTTTTAAAAATAATAGCTAATAAGGGAAAAAATGGTTTCCTGCTGTTAATAAACAGATTAAAAAAATTTGTAATTTCTACTTTTTAACTTAGCAATTCTCTAAAAAATAATTCTCTGAATTGCTTCAAATTCTCTGAAAGCAATTCTCTGAAAGATACGATTTAAAACAGTTTGATGTAACATTAGTTTCATTTTTAATTTTAAAAAATTAGCCACATTTAACCATCTACTTGCTGTCCGCCTTTCATCCATATTTTAAAAATAATTGACAATATCCGAGAATCATTAATCATTCCACCAGTCACCAAAACTGCGCCAGTTTCATCAATTTTTATTTTGTATTAAATGAGTCGCCTTTTGCTATCAGCTGATTCACCTGAAGTAATGCTTCCTAAAATTTTCTATTTAATATTTATATACCTTAATATCTTAATAACTTTTTCAGCAAAATATTTTTATTCTTCAAATTTCGATAGTCATGTAACTCATTATAAAAACCTAACAATATTTTGTTCATTGTGCTATATATCTCTTTAATTTGCTGTCAGCTGCCGTTAGATTTAAATATGAATTTGAAACGGAAGAGGCAAAACTTCAATAAATACAAAAACCTTTTTTGTTGGAAACTGAACAAGTTATTTAAAAATATGAATACAGAAAATTGAATCCTAAATCGAAAATGTGTACCACAGAGTACATTTTAAAATAATTTATGCAATACTATAAAGAATTATTCAATAAAAATTGCTTCGAAAGATCATAAAATTTAGTTTTAAATTCAAAACGATTTAAATGAAGTAAATAATATTTTATTTTATTTCAAACAATAAATGTACCTTCTGAAAGCAATTATGAAGTCTAAATTTTATACAGTGCTTCGATTCTATAAATCAGATAAAGTAAAAGATCATGGCAATCTAATGTTTCAATCTTCAAAGATCAAGCTTGACCGAATTATAAAGTTCTGGATGTCATTATTTTAGACAATCAGTCGTGGAGAAAGTCAAGGCCCTGAATGGCGCGTTTTCTTCAAGGCCGTAGATGGAGAGGTCTGAAATTTTTCTATTTTATCGAATAGAGACATTCAAATTCTTATATTTAAATAAGTTTTAATTGCAGAGGCCTGGAGCTATTTTTAAATATTATTGTTCGAAGAATATTTTATCAAATATGACTCACGGAATAGAGAATCATTATAAAAATTGAAAATTCGTAATTCATCTGAACATTTATTGATTTAAATAACATAAAATATAATTATTTATTTCATTTAGACCATTTTTATAAGATATATATGCCAATTAATAAAGTTTCAGAAATTAACTGTTAGGCGCTGACAAGAGTAGAGACCTTCTATACCTTAGACTGTGTTTGTCGTAAATAAAACCTAATTAATCGCATAGATATTTTAAATCGTCACAGAAAACCTTTCCTCGTATTTTTTTTAAAATATCATAGCTCATATTTATTCTATTTCATACAAGCATGTAATTAACATTACACTTTCCTAGGTTTAGTTTGCAGCAAGAATTAACTTAATCTTTCAATTTGCCAACGTGGTGGCAACGATTGATAAAAGATAATTTTCCCCATGCAGTCATAACGAATTCGTGCATGCAAAATTTTATTTTCATGTTGTGCGAAATAAATTGTTGGAATATATGATTGAAATATATTTTTAATTCATTAGAAATAGAAACAATTTATAGGTTAAAAGAATAGTATCATCGAAAAAATGATTTTTTTGAACTTTGAGATGAAGTAAAAATTAGTTTTGTGCCGTAATATTTTCGAAGTTACCTCGGAAAAACTTCTAAATTTGATTAATTTTAATTATTTAAAATTAAAAAAACGCTTAGAAACGTACATACCCATTCCCCACAATATATACAGGCTGAGCTTGGTGTCTGTAGGACATATGTACAGGCGTGTAGAGCGCTCAAATAAACACACACACACATACTCAAACGCAAATGCACATGCAACTAATAATCAGATTTGGGGAAATTCCGGGCATTAAATGGCGTATTTTATTTAAGATGGAAGATAGAAAGATCAAAATTTGTACATTTTAATAAAAAAGTTCTATTCAAATCTTCATAAATCAGTTGTAATGATTGATTTATTTGACTGGAGAGCAACTCTTTCCATTTAAAATATTAGTGTCTCAAAAATACTTTATTATAAATCATTCACAAAGTACAGAATCTATGTAAAAATTTAAAATTCTTAAATCATCACAACATTTCTTGATAAAAGTTGCATATAATATACTTATTAAAGTCACATAGACCATTTTGTTGGTAGAAGTAAATACCCATAACCCCAATTTTAATCTCTGCGCATGGGCAAGATCTCGACACTTAAAATTTCAATTAAATTTATAGATATTTTGATGTCAAATTTTCATTTATGAAGTAGAAAAAGTGGTCGAATTCGAAATAACTTTAAAATTAGTATTTAAATAATAACGAAAAAATAAAAAAAGAACAAAAATATAGAAAAATTATTCGTTGACTGCCAGAATTCACCTGAGGACCAGCAAAAAGAAGTTGAAAGCACCATGTCATTTTATCCACCAGGCCACACATTACTACTGCAGCGCCACGATCTAAGATTCTTAATACGACTAACAACATCAAGTTTCAAATGTAATGGAAATCCCGTCTGAAAGCAGAATGCTAAGAATCCGGATGATTTCTGCGTATCTGCACTTAAAATTCAAAATTCAATTTATAGATATTTTGATGTCAAATTTTCTTTTATGATGTAGAAAAAGTGGAAGAATTCGCAGTAACAGAAAAAAATAGTTTTTAAATAATAAAGATAAAAAATAAAACTAGAATAAATATATATAAAATTATTCTTCGGTTTTCAGATTTGAACTAGAGACCAGCAAAAAGCAGCATACAGCAAAAGGTCGTTTTACCCACCAGGCCACACATTCCTACTGTAGCGCCACGGTCTAAGATTCTTAGTACGATTAACTACTGATAGTTTCAAATGCAATGGAAATCCCGTCTGAAAGCACAATGTTAAGTATCTGGAAGATCTCTGAGCATGTGCAAGATATGGCAATCATACTCCTGAAAAGTCTGTTTTCGGTTTGGGGGTAGTTCTAATGAATTTCTTGCAGGGTGATATTGTAGTTACTTTAAGATTGATAGGAGCAGGTCTAATGTTGGTTTTATCTTGGTTTTCATCGTGCTGATTCAATATTTCAAATTATTTGAAGTGTCCATGATTTCGGGGCTTCAGTTTTCCTAATTTTTGCTGCTTTCATAAGGTCTATTAGTTGGAATTTTTCTGAATTAGGATCTTTATGAATTTTGTTGTGTAGGGATGAATTGTCAATATCCATTCCTTTATTCTCTGACTGAGCTACATCTATCTCAAAATCGGGATAATTACCATCATTTTCTTTGGCTAGGTTGACTCCGTTTCCCCATTTGTCTTGTTTTTTAGGCAATTGAATTGAGATATCTGTAGTGGAAGTCAGTCTTGTTTGGTTTGTTTTGGTGTTTTCTTTGACGGAATCTTTGTCCCAGGATATATCTTGGTGGGTGGAATTACACTGTAAACTATTGCTTGGTCTGTAATGGTAGTATTCCCTGTTTTGGTATGGCCGGGGAGATGAACAAAACTTGATCTGCTGTCTAATCCCATTGGCTTTGTATAGCTATACGAGTAGTTAGATCCCCTAGGGGAACTTCATTGTCCTTAAATCCAACAGCTTTGATTTTCGGTTTCTTACTTGAAATGACTGAACTGCATGACTTTCAGTTCTCGAATGATGCTGACGTCTCGCTCCGATGATGGTAGACTTTTTGGAGTTCCCGCCTTGCGCAGCAAGGCTATCTCCAAGATCCTGGCAGTTTTGAGCCCTGGTCTTTTGAGCAGAGGCTGACTTCTCTCTCCTCCCACGCCGCGCCTTATATAGCGTCCCTTCATAGTGGGACGCAGCAAACGCAGAAACTGCGCGGACGTTCCAGGCAAGTGTGGAAATTTCTCCAATGTTCCCTAGGAACAAATCTTTATTTCTCAGCTTCCACTGCACATTTTAGCGTGTAGTAAAAACCGTTAGCGATCTCATTATGTTGCCAATACATCTACAACATCAAATCAGTCAAATATGCTGATCTTCTGTTGGAAATCCCCTTAGAACAGTCTTTTCTCGCTGACGCGCAATTCAATTACAAATAATTATTATACAGTTAAACTATTTACAAATATTTACATAATTTACATCAAAATTTGCATCTAATTACACAAAGAGCAAAACATACATAAATTATTCGTCGTTCAGACTTGAAAAATTATTCGTTTCAGACTTGAACTGAGAACCAGCAAAAGGCCGCTAAAAGCAGAATGTCCTACTATCCACCAGGCCACACATGCCTTCTGAAGCGCCACGGTCTAAGATTCTTAATATGATTAACCAGTTCAAGTTTGAAATGCGATGAATTTCTCTTCTGAAAGCACAATGCTGAAAATACGGATGATCTCTGCGCATGTGCAAGAACTCGACAAGTAAAATTTCAATTTAATTTATAGATATTTTGAAGTTTAATTTTCTCTTTTGAAGTGGGAAAATTCTTCAAATTTGTAGTAACTGTAAATTTAGTATTTAAATAATAATGAAAAATTTAAAAATAAGAATAAAAATATATAAAACTATTCTTCTGCTTCTGGACTCGAACTGTAGAGCAGCAAGACGCATAAAACACTATGACGTTCTATCCACCAGGCCACACATTCCTACGGCAGCGCCACGGTCTAAGATTCTTATTATGATTAACCAGCTCAAGTTTCAAATGCGATGAAATTCTCATCCGAAAGCACAGTGCTAAGAATACGGATGATCTCAGCACATGCACAGGAACACGACACTTAACCTTTAGCTTACGGGCTGTACAATTGTTGTACGAGACTTTTTTTTTTTATCTTTCCTTACGGGTCGTTACAACTGCTGTACCAGCAACGAGTTTCGATTTCATTTCTTTACCTAAACTTTTCAACTGAATTTCCTAATTGCCTCATAAAATCCCTTCCCTTTTTGTCATGCCCCTTAGGACCAGGATATTTCGTCCATCATTAGTTATAATTACTGTTGCGGCTAGTGAGTTTTGTGAACCCGGCTTTGGCGACTTATTTTTAAAGTAACATTCCTGAGTGGTAGGGAATGAGTTTGCACAATTTCATTTATGAGGAGTACTCGATTGAAAACTTTCTTCTTTCTCCCCTTCCTTAATTTTTAACTTTGTAAATTCCTTAATTTTTTTTAGCTTAGTAAAATTTGAAAATTCATAATAGTGTGTTTACAGTTCAACCCGTCTATTCGAATGATAAATATTTAAACTAAGAATTACTTGAAGTCTCATTTCTGACGGAATGGTGTAATGAAGGTAATCGGCGCCCGAGACAAACAGTTACTTCTTCGTTCCCATTCGTCACAAATTATGCAGCCAATCTAAACTGAACCTCGGATTGCTTTTTCGCCCTGTCATAATATTTTACATTGAAAAGGGACAGAACACTCTGTTTTGCCTTCATGCTTAGCCCCCCCCCCACCCTTCCCCATGACTGGAGCTTCGAGCATGTGTACTTCCCAGTCACTCATGTACTAGTCTAACACAATATTAAAGATTCGGCGACTTACAATTCTTTTTTCAGCTTTAAATTTCAATACTTGAACTGGATATAATCCTGCTAAAAATACATTTCGTTTTGATTTTTCAGTAAGCTGACGGTTTCATCATAATTTTCCAGAATTTAAGAAAACGATTGATTTAATAATTTATAATTCATTATTCGTTAAAAGTTATAATTCTACTTTTAAAATATTGAAGGAGGTTGTTAAAATCTATCAAAAATAATGATTAGTAATTTTAAAATCGTTATACTTTCATTTCAATCCACTGAAAATTAATTAGTCACTTAAATTATTCCAGAAATTGATATAAAATAAAGTAGCTGCATAAAAATGTCAGGAATTCTAGATTTAATTTTAAGCATTTCTGAAAGATAATCAAAATCATCTGCCAGTAAAAATACTTGTATTTAAAAACTAATGCTGATCAGTTAGAATGTCAGATTTATTTTTAAGCTTTTTGCCGATACCTTTCAGTATAATGTTATCGAAATGAAATCTTATGTATCAAATTCTAAGTAAATTCTAAGTAAACCATATCGTATCTTACTTTGGTTAAATTAATTATCTTAAATATGGTGATTACTTTCATATTAATAAATTTTTCTACAGAGAAATAATTTTTTTGCTATAATTTAGTTTTTGATTGTCTACAAAGCTGAGCATATTTTTAAAGATACCGCATTACAATGAGTAATAGAAATTCTAAAGAAAAACAAATCGCTATAAATTGTAACAATCGGCAATAGAATAGGAAATCTTTACTATACTTACTTTAGGTTACTTTAAATTACAGTTAAAACTTTACTTACTAGTAATTTATATTAAAAAGCGCTCGAACTATGTTAGGAATAAAAATTATATTCGGTTTCTGTGAGCGCAATATATTAAATCAAAACATTCAAATATATTTAAATTTACAAAATAGAAGAGGATTATTATTTGTGTTATGCACAAAGAAATGGG
The DNA here is from genome assembly GCA_026543865.1 of Argiope aurantia. Lineage (NCBI taxonomy): Eukaryota > Metazoa > Arthropoda > Arachnida > Araneae > Araneidae > Argiope > Argiope aurantia. The sequence continues at coordinate 14,976 of JAPMOR010054852.1, read as the reverse complement.
CCGGTGTCCTGGCGTAGGGGTAGCGCGTCTTCCCCGTGACCAAGGCGTCCTGGGTTCGAGTCCCGGTTCGAGCATGGTTGTTCTTCCTGTTCCATCTCTGAGATGTGTGAATGTGCCCCCCTGTAAAAAAGGGGTTGTGCAAGCGAATGTGCCGCGTGAGCTAAGACGTACTCTTGGCCCTAGTTGGCACTGCTAAAACAAGAGACGGTCCCTTGGCTTAAAATCACTGACTTCGTCAGCGAGTTTGTCCATGGCAAGTGCCATTATAAACAACAAAGAAATTGGAATATTTTTAAAAAGAAAAGGCAAACAAATACGATGTTTATGCATGATATATAAATCGCTACATTTTATCAAAATTGACAAGTTAGAAGAATAACAAAACAATTTACATTTATGTGCAAGAATTAAAATGACAGCTTCAGTATTGCTTGAGAAATTTATTTAATTACAAATATGATTGAAAAATTGACAGCATCTTGTTTAATGTGCTAAGTAACTATACAGAAGTTATAACATATTTCTAATTTATTCAATGTCAAAAAATTTAATTAAATACTTTTTCCTGTGGAATAAAGTAAACTAAAGTTTCAGAAAAAAAATAAAATACTGAGAAAATTTTTTATTTTTTTGGTTCAGATATGGTGAAACGGTAAAAAAAAGCACCCTGGTTACGACAGAGAGGATACGTGACCCATTAATCGTATGGAGGCGAAATCGAAGAGGTTATTTTCAACAATCGCCTTTAAAAGAAAGAGGAAGCAGCTTCTAACTTTCCCCACTGAATGCCCGAATTCAAAGTATCTATTCAGAGTTTGAGTTCCCGAAGCTGAAAGGCTAAATTTCGAATTAAATTTATAGATATTTTGACGTCAAAATTTTCTTTTATGAAGTATGAAGATTTGTCGAATTTATAGTAATTGTAAAAATAGCACCGTCTTAAACTAACAAATTCATGAACTGAATTTATAATTTCCCTGAGACGTCTCCCATCCAATAATTTTTCCGGTCAGAGGAATAAGTAATTCAATACAAAATTGAATTCAAAGTACATTAGATTTTATTTGCATGTTTGATATACGAGTACAGGTTATTTACAAGATTATTACAACATAAAAAAGTACAATATAAATGCATGAAGAATCCAGTAAAGGTATAAAAATAGCAAAGGCTTATTACATAAATGAAATTAGCTTAAGAATTCATTTTCATAAGTAAAGCATGCGTTTAACATTAAATTAACATACTTGAGTTGTATTTTATAGAGCCTGAATTACTATAAATAAGACACATTTTTGTAAGTTAATGAATTTGGCAGAATTTCAATTCAAAATTCATTATAAAAATTTTATTTCAATCCATAATGTAACACAGAATATCATTTGTCAACCAATTCATTTGGTCCGACTAAGTCAGGCCATTGAGATTAGCAACAACAACGCAGAATATGCGAAAGTTAAATATTCCATTAAATTAAAAGAAATTTTTGGCCAATTTATTATTGCTGAAAAGTTGATAGTTCAGAACCCTAGACTGTCGTGTAATCGTGAAAAGATAAATAATCTAAATGTAGAGCAGGTTGGTTTTAACATTCATCGCATCCATTCCCTTTTTCCTTCAACAAAAGTGATTATATTCGAGTAGAATTTTTTGCATATTATTTTATCATTACAGAGCATCTTATTTTCTCTAAAAGCATACTGATCACCGTGGTGATCAGGCACGAGGATCAAATGCTTTCTGAGAAAGGATATTTTGATTGGCTGGCCGGCCGAGCCAATCAAAATTTATCCGCGGATGCAAACTTTACATAAAAATAGTCGAAGTAGTGAGATACTTAGAATTTTAAATTTATTATTAATGTTATTGTAACTTACTATTTTTTTTTTAAAATTTAACATAATAAAAATGTCAATTAAAAAATAATCGAAATGGATGCAACGAACAAATTTAATGTATCTACAGAGTACGGTAAAAACTCTTAAGTGTTAAAGAGATTTAAATCAATAACCATTAATATTATGTCTAAATTTTGTTTCAGAAACAATGCAATGCATTATGAAATTCTCATATGTAAGGTACTGAAGAGAAACTGAAAGTTTAATAACAGTTTTAGAATATTTATAGTTCCAAAAGTATTATCAAATTTACAATATTACCATAAAACGTCTCTTCAAAATACAAAACCGTTTCATGTGCGAAACGACTTGCGATTGATTAATATTTATTGAAATGTTTTCGAAATTTCAAACAATGCAAGAAGACAAACATGCATGCTAATAATACGTTTTGATTTCTCCTCCATACACAATCGACATTTTTCCTCACAAGAGTTTCTATTCGTATATTTTAAATTAGCCGAATATGCATATGACGATTATTATAGCAAATTTCATAACTTCAGAGTTTACTTTGAAACCAAAATTCTTTTTTAAATTTTAGATATCTTGGAAAACATAACTGAAATTAAATATAAAACAATATACACATTAAGCATAAAATAATTTCACATTTAACAAATATTTGGAAGTTATATCAGGATAATTATGAAATGCAAAATTCCTTAATATACTAGAATCGTATACATATCGTTATAACATAGAATTATTTGATAAATCATTTTATAATTACAAAGCGAGTTCCAGAAACGAACAAGATCGTGAAGTTGTTTTCAAGAGCATTGACATTCAGTAAAAAATGAAATCAAAAGACTAATTTTGAAAAATATATAGGAAAAATGAAATAAGACCAGTTTACAAAAAATATTTACATTTTTTTCGCATTTTGCTATGGTAAGCAGCGATTAAAAATAATCTTAACAAATCATCTAATGCCGATAAGATTCATTTCCCACTCACAGTGATGATTAATGCACTATGAAAATGGTTTTTATTTCATAACGAATAAGATTTCCGTCTATAGTGCTGGGTCAATGAGAGCTCTAGTAAGAGATTAATAACTATACAGAAATTTTAAAGAGAATTTTATCTGAAATATAAATCAAACACTCAGCCTTGTTGGAATGTTCGTTTAGATTACTAGCAAAATTAAATACACTACCAATTTTAAGTTATCCACATTTAAAAAAAGCCATTTCACCAATGTAGATTGAGGAATAAGTATTTTAAAAACAAAAATTAAAAAATAACAAGTATTACATTTGAATGGAATGAATGAAAACCAATATTTTAAAGTTGGTATAAGAATAAAAGTTTCTAGACAATTTTAAGATGAAAGATTGAATTGCCAAAGACTTAAATCAGATATTTTGCACACTTCAAGCTTTACAAAGTTCGAAAAAAATTATATTAAATATTCAGTATCTTGCCTTAGAAGAGAATAAAATATTTCAAAGATGTATTGATATCCTCAAGAAATGTTGACTACATACATAATTACATTTCCACTTTGCAGACAGTTTATATTATAATTATTTTTGGCAATATAAATTTAAGCGAAACAAAATGAATTTTACAAACTCAACTGCATAAATTGGATCTCCATTCATAATTCCATTGAAAAGACTCCGAGATGCAAGGTTGAAGGCTCCAAATGGTATTTTTTGCCGTAATAATTTGTGTTAAAACATGTAGACATCTGAAAAGATTAAATGGCAGAATATAAAATACTAAATTTTGATCTTTTAATCACTCCAATAATTCAATAATCTGAAAAGAAATGTTTAATTGCTATCAATAGAAGCGGAATCTACATCTAGGATTTTCCACCAACCGTTCGCATTATGAAAATACAACTAACCATTTAAATACAATTTTAAAATAATTAAGCATTTTTTTTAATTATTCCAAAATTTTCAGAGACATAATGCGTGTTTTTATTCTCTACGAAAGTCAGAAATGGCAAATGATGAATGTTCTAATGGCGTCCGATAGTCATTGTTAGGATTTTGAAATACGATATATTTTGCTAGGATCTCGAAACTTTCACAGAACCACTTAAAAGCGCCGAAAACGAACTCATCCTTGCATAGTGGAGAAAAAAAAAAGGCTTGATGTTAAGAAAGGGGCACAATTCTTTCGTAGAAATTGCAAATGACTTTCCTAAATTGCCGTTTATATATTTGAAAATCAAATGAGTTCGCCTCACTGATTATTATATGCCGGTAACTACGATTAATGAAATTTTAATTATCAACTGCAATACGTTTGGTTTGGCCCCAAAAATAACTTTAGCGGAGAAATAACAAAATTGTGCAGAAACATTTTTTGCTTATCTTTCATAAGCACATCTCTGAAAAGTTTGACCATACATTTCCCTGTTGACAAGAAAGCATACATAAGCCAACTCCATTCTTGGGCAATGAATTACTTCGACATCTATTTACAGAAATTGATTTCCCAGTATAACACGAGCGGTAATTCGGTTATTATGTTCAGAGGCAGCTAAAACTTCAATGTTTCCAGGAAACTATGGTTTACGTATTTTTGTGCCTTCGGAATACTTTCCTAGAGGATCCAAATAAAATAGTTTCCGGATATCATGCTATTCTGATAATTTTATAAAGATTCAAGAACTTACCCTGAGAATTTGATACTTCAAATTATCTTAAGAAAATTGGTGAGTATTGATGCCATATGGAACCGGTAAAGCCGTATTATTGATGGTGACGGAACAGTTATCAATGAAAAACTGCATCCATAATGATCGTAAGTTGTCTGACCTATGAATATTTTATAGGTTAATAATTTCATAATCGAAAGTGAATACAATTTTCAATTCGATTTGGCAGTTATCATAATTCATGCAACTTGCCGATATCACTTCAGTACTATTTTTTCCGCCAATCCAGACATCTTTAATATTTAGAATTTGCAGCTGAAACCGAAATGGTATTCACTATACAGATGAAGAGTGGTATTAAGCCGTTGTTTAATTAAATTGCCTCTAATGTATTCTTCGCATAATGCGCTGCTCCAATATCAATTGCAGGATATTCCGCCTCTTTTTCGATTCATAAGATGTTCCATCATGAGTCAACACCAAGAATTCCGTCAGAATACTTTCAGATATAAGTAAAGTAACTTAAATTGATATCTCCAAAGTTCTTGATATTATTACTCTAAAAACTACAATTATTCGTTTTTTGTTCATATCTTGAAAACAGTGTAAAAAGTAATGGTCAATGTTTTCCTCTTACCTCAGACTAGGAGAAATCATCGCAATTCAGACTCGACACTTTGACGCCATTTTCCTGGAATATGTAGGAATTATTCTTTCAATCCATTGTGTGCAGGTCATTTTTAAAGTTACGATAATTTTGTACAAAGTTGATACATTAAGTTTAGTCTAATATTTCAGGCTTTATAAATCTTGGGTCTGTTAGTCTGATTCCATAGGATTCGTATTCTAATATGCGCTCGAAACTCTATATTATCTGTTGTGCCGTGACCACTTGCTTCAAAACCCTTCAAAATCTGAAAAGAAAATGATTAGATATGAAATTTATCAAGAATACTGTAAAATGCAATACATGCATTTTACTTTTGCTTTTTTATCAACACCGAAATTTCTAAAATCAGGTAAGAATTTGTTTGCAACTCCATTGACAGAAAATAAAGTTTTCATGTTTGAATCAGGAAATCATAAAGCTCGCATCGGTTCTTTTTTTCTTAGTAAGTAAATATTTAAGCTATTGGCAACATTAAAGAATTCATCTAAATATTTGGTTTTAAAAAATCTACTCCCAAATCTTTTCCGTGATCTATAAGCGTATATAGGAAAATAAGTCTTGCACCTAATTTGTTAATTGCCCGCTAAGCATAATTGCTGATTATACTTAATATAACAATACGTTTATTCGCTAAACGCTAAAATACTCTTTAAAGCGACTCGCAAAATGCGTAGTGGTAAATTATATAAAATTTCATTTAAGGAACATTTCCTTTAAATTTTGGACGATTGCATTTCAAATTTTATGGAATGTCGTATTTAGGTCCTTGAAAAACAGAAAAACGAATTTCAGGTCTTACCAAGAAGCATGTTTATTTACTGCAATTTATAAAGGATCGAAAAACTTTAAAATAGTAATGCATTTATTCATTTTAAAAAGTTTTACTCAGTCCATATAGACACAAAACAATTATCTTTATTTTTTTTGTCCTGTTTACAGGCGCACGTTGGAATAAATGATCCGAGAGTTCCTGGCCCTGTACTACCCAAGTGATGACATGCAAATAAGCAGCATAAAATGTAGTTCTGAAGTTGGAGGTAGTTCAAAAGGTTCAATAAATGTTTCTTGGAAATTAGGTTTCACTTCTCTTTTCAGCTTCCAGAAAGCTTACAATCGAATATAACTGGTTTCCAGTTTTATTAATATAATTTGCAAACTTACTGTGTCCTTGAATTTCTTGTACTTTGATGTCATCTTAAGAGAATATTTCCTCGCATCCAGCATTGGTGCAGATGATAGAATGTACATGGAACTGAGAAAACTGTTCAGGTGATTGACGTCGTGATTTTGTCAAACAAATCGGCACGGACATAGGTAAGTTGTTCACCCTGTGAAAAACTAATGAAATAAAGTACATTTTATAGATTTAATTACCGTTGATAAATTATTGCATCCAATCTTCATTTCGATATTATAATTACAAATAGCCTAACTTACCGATATTACTTCTGTACGAAACCGAGAGAAAGTTCCCTGGCGAACCAGATGTCTGCTAACAACGCATTTTTTGCCATGAGCTGAGAAGGCAGTCATTCCAAATGTGGATAAAGGAGTTGTTTCCTTGCTCCAACAAACATTTGAAGAGTCTGCTCTAATAAATGCAGGATTTGTTTCGTTGATAATTTCTTTGAGGTTGCATTTCTTTTAAATGAGTGAAAAATCGGATGAATCCAAAACAAACTTCCTGGTATGAGTGAGGCAGTTTCATGATCTCTAAGGTTATTTTAACCCCAGAAACTTATGCAGAATGAATATTTAATTTGATATTTTTAAAAATGGCCCAAGGAAACAATCGCTACGACTCTTTCCTATATTATTAGACTATGCCAAGTAAATTCCACATTATGGCACTTGCGTCACTTGAAAGTCACTTTTGTAGAATATCCAGAGATTATTATTTCTTCCGTATTCAATCAAAACACCAAAATGTTCAGATTTCGATGAGTCTTGGAAACTTTCCTAAGGTTTAAAAATATACGAATGGGCAGCTAGAAGTTGAGTGTTTAATTTTAAATTTTGGAATCCGATGAATTACAAAGATCATCCCGCGCTTACTTTTAATATAAAAAAATTGCTCTCGAATGAAACAACCTCATTTGCCTTAAAACTGTGCCGACTTTTTAAGCATTATGAAGAGAATAAGTTTTTTTATGCATCAAAAGGATAGAAAAATGCAATACGTTCAAAATAACTGCATTTAAAGACAATATCTCCAATGCTTAATTCGATTACATTTCTAAATCTTTTCCCATCCCCGAGCTAACCGATTACTTCCTTTCATTCAATTCAAAAAGGTAATTAGAATTCATCCGCATTCAATACAGGAGATCATTCAAACTTTTGTTTTCGAATTTTGATATGGAAAAAATTAAATTTTTGGCCCTGTGGTTTTTCAAATAGGCTCAACTACTTTATTCATCAAAAATTATACTTTATTGCACCTCAAAAATATCGAGTCACTTTAGGATTAATTGATATGCTAGCACGAATTGAACGAATTTTTCCGTAAGAAATGCGATGTTTCTAGCGTCAACTAGGGAAATAAATTCACATATAGAAAGAAAATAACGGCATCATGTTATAGGTTAACGGTAAAGAACAGTTATAGGTTGATGATTTTAATTTGAAGATTGAGGGGGAGGAATGGAATGCAATGAATTAGAAGAATGAAATGCTTCATAATTTAAGATTACATATACGGAATTAAGATTGTCCAAAATAGCAAAGAATCGCGCACCGAAATTTAAAAAATAAAAGGCAGCTTTTACACGAGATGTAGAGATTTTGGAATAAATTGTTTAATTTCCAATATACGAAAAATTTTTATTGCCACTCTACGAATAAGTAAATGTAATTCGAAAAAAAATCTAAAATGTATATATTAGGAATTTAATTTTTTAACCAGTCAGTAGATTTTTTATATCGAGCTCAATCCTAAAGAAAATGTAATAAATCAAAGACTTTGGTAATCAAATATCAAATTTCACCGCAATATGAATTCAAATCTATTCTGTTCATCAGTATGTTATTCAAGTACCATTTGTCGATCCTTGTTATACCATTAAGAATTTCGATTATTCATTAAAATCATAATGAATTTTAACTGTCGATTTGAGCAGAGTTCTAATTACAAGAGATTTTCCGAAATATCACAAAACGAACAGCATCAGAACAATCGATTTATCTGTTATTATTCAATCCGGTTCGAACTTAATCCTACGTAAAGTGGAAACTTCAAAACAAAAAGACGATTATTCTGTCAGATATACATATATAGCTATCAAATTTATGGGATTCAAATCTAAAATGATTTTTAAAATTATCAAGAAAGGACTAATTTAATGTTTAATTTATTTCGGAAATGCCTAATCCTTCTGTTAAGCATTCTCCCCTTGCTTTCTTACATCAAAGCAACGTTTCAAGCTCATCGCCGCCTATATCTCCACTTTCCATGGACATAAAGGTCGTCAACGTGAAATTAAAGATTTGGGAATAATTAGAATGAGCAAATCCTTGCACAACACACAAATGCGGCCCCATTCTCCCTCAGAATTTTCCATTTCCTCAATGCACACACAGGCATTACCCGCGCCTTCACCATTAACCTCCAAACCACACCTCACACACACAGGCATTACCCGCGCCTTCATTATTAACCTCCAAACCACACCTCACACACACAGGCATTACCCGCGCCTTCCCCATTAACCTCCAAACCACACCTCACACACACAGACATTACCCGCGCCTTCCCCATTAACCTCCAAACCACACCTCACACACACACACACACAGACAGACATTACCCACGCCTTCACCATTAACCTCCAAACCACACCTCACACACACACAGACAGACATTACCCGCGCCTTCACCATTAACCTCCAAACCACACCTCACACACACACACAGACAGACATTACCCGCACCTTCACCATTAACCCCCAAACCACACCTCACAAACAAACATTACCCGCGCCTTCACCATTAACCACCAAACCACACCTCACACACAAACATTACCCGCACCTTCACCATTAACCCCCAAACCACAACTAGCACACGAATTACCCAGGACTAATGCCAAACCCCGAAGCCACAGCTCAATTGTTCATTACCCACGCCGTCTGCTCTACCTCCAATCCATCGTTCCCGTAAATATCCACATCGCCAATCCCATAAAGTTCATAATTCTCACACCTATAAACACATTACCCGGCAAACACCAACTCTCAATACTCAACGTACATTATCCGATATCCTGTCTTGTAGCTTGCATACATTGTGGACTTCACCATACGTTATCACACAGGCTATTTTTAAATTCCACAAAGCTGTCGCACCACTCACTGCCTAATGAAACATTGGACAAAGACTCCACACCCGCTCCAACTTCCAAAACAAAGACGTTCATTTCATTCCGTGAATCATACTCGTACATAAGGTCTTTCGTGATGCATATCACTAGAAAATTCCCCGATTCGCATCTCAACCTGATACTAGAATGCATGTCAGTATTCTCATTGCTCCACGAAGACCAAATATTTTGCACTAAAATTAAAAATGGAATTTAAAAAATACCGAATCCAGCGGTTTTTATGCTAGTTCTAATTAACACATTCAGTTGAAGTAGAATAGACACAAAGCATGCGATTTGTTGAAAAAATTTTATAAGTTGTATACAAATATTACCATTATTCTGTTTCGCTTCCACGGTCCATTTATGAATTTAAATATTAAATTTCCTCCGAGTTGGGTGGCATATTGCCCAAACCCGACATCTAGCAATTCTCGATCATGCTTCTGAACAATTCGATTCATTACGATCATTATATATTGCGAAGAAATCAAGTTTGGGTTGAAACGCTATTTGTATCGAATAACGCAAGAATGATTTGATTCTCAAATTTAATAATAGATACTTGGATGTACGATTCTGTCAGAAAGCAAGCCGTAATATGGCTAATTTCTTCCTTGGCATTTCTTTAAATTACCGTTTCAAATATTCGATCTCAATATTCCATATTTCTTTGTGCTCATATCAGTTGGGTACGAAACTTTCTAAATTACAATTAATAAAATTTTAAAATGTTAAATTAACATGGCTCGTTTCTGGCTGGAAATGGTTAAAATACATCTCGATTGAAGTGTTCCGATAATTTATGGAATAGGTTGTGAAAGAATTCGCGACTTAAGAGAAAATACTAAACAATGAAGCTAAATAATGCTAATTAAATGGCCCTCTTTGAAGGATATAATTAATAAACAGAAATACCAAATGTTAAATTATTTATTCCATTAATGTAGATTACACGAAGGACGTTAAAATAAGCAAAGATTAAGAATAATGAGACAGACTAATATAGAAAAGCAAAAGAATTGTTATACGAAACTTGTTTATGACATTAAAAACCTAAACACAAATAAAGAATTATTTCAAAGATTAAGAGAAGGTTTAGGGTACTAATCGGCAATTTCAGTACGGAATATGGTTTCCAAATACGAATTAACGAGGAGTACTTCAGGCTTCATTAAAAAATGACGTCGTTTAACATCCTTTGAAATGGATAGCAAAATTAGATTGCCATTAATTTTCTTATAACCTTCCTTCCTCGCTTGATCCGATCCTCCGTTACCACTCCTTAAAAACTAGTCACTTCAAAAAACTTCATTCCGACTTCATCCAATTCACTTGACTATCCGGAAGAAAAATTTCGTTTATATAATATATATTTTAACCTCGATCTCTGAAGTGTGTTCGCATAATATTAAGGAAATTCCTCTATCTATAGCGTAAAAAATTAGTTGACCGTGATGCTTTTATTTTTAGTACCTGAACTAACAGTTTATTGCTTGTCTTTGTTCATCTTACATTCGATAAAAACTCGAGCACCAAGAATTGATTGCAAAACTAATTTTTATTCGATACACAGGTGTGCCTCTTAATTGTGTAGTTGAAGATATTTTGACTTATACTTCCCTACTTTAAGAATTTGATTTGTAATTCGCAATACGAAATTGCCATATCCATTCATAAACAGAAGTTGGAACAACAGCCTGAAAGCAGAAGTTTGATTATTTTAGAATATATCGACTGAAATAAGTAAACGCCATTAGGAAGAAATTTCAAGAATCTTCAACGAATTCGATTTAGTCCTTATAACTTCGAAATGCCCCGAAATAAAGTTACACCGGAACTTAATTGAATGCCTTAGTTTTGACAAAGTTACAATGTTTAGAGGACGAGCTGATTTCTAAATTAACAATCGCGAAAATTAATGAAACCAAACTGTAGTTTGAGATATTCATTTTGGAAAATTTATCTTAAACTTTAAATCAGAAAAATATTAAACTTTTTAATCAGATATTGTATCAGAAAAATATTCAACTCCCGTTTTTAGTTTGAGAGGATGCACTTATTATTTGAGATTTATTCGTTTTTGAGAGGGTATTTGATTTTTCTATATTCTAGACTGTTTCTTTAAAAATGTTTTTGACACCTCGCAAATTCGTGGAATACACTAAAATCTAAACTTCTAGAATTCTGAAGGAATAGGGAAGAATTCATAATATCCGAATATTCGACACAAGTAACCTCCAAGTAGCTAGGGTACCACAATTATGCAGACATACCTGGTTAGTCCAATGCGATGCGACAGCAGGAAATTTAGGGGTAAATATCGACCTCCATTCAAAAACAGCACAGCACTATAGTAATGGTGTTCCTTGGAACTAGTATTAAATTTTGAGTCGAAAAGTTGGAAGAATGACACATGCAACGGCGATAACTTCAAAATATAGTCCACCACATAAGGAGAGTGGGGCATAAAGATGCAGATGTCGCTTCATATCATAGTAAAAATTGTTGTAAAACAACCTGAAAGAGAAATTGTGGTTACATTGGCGCAAGTTAAGTGATAAATTAAGAATTACTTTTTAGAAATGGGATGCGTTGTCCTACTTTATATCGATTTCTGTGGAAAATTTTATGCTTAAAGACTATTTCACATCGCGAATACGATTTCTACTTCATAAACACAGAAATAATGATTTTTTAGGGCAAAAGGACCAGAATTAGATAAATTGCGTCAAACAATGATGCACCATCTACATACGCAATAGAATATCATTTAAATATGTGAGCGCCTCATTACATAACACGAGCTTGCCTTAACATTACAGCTTTAGGCTTTTACATCCTTTTCGGTAAAATGAAGGAACGTATCTTATTCAGCTTTCATTAATGTTACAATAAAAATTTTGCCGTACAAATACGATTTAAATATTTTTTTCACAAAACTCTAGAAGCCTAGCAAGTTTCAGGGGTTTTCCGTGGTAGTGCAATAAGTTTATTATGCAAAAAATATAAAGCTGAAGTATTACCTACAACTAAGAAACCATGTATGATCATATTTTTATGATTTTATTTCATAAGAATCGCCTGTGATTCCCGATGCTTTATGCGTGTTCAAGATGTAAATTTAAATTTCATTATCATAACATTTCACCATATGAAAGATTTACACGAAAAATATGACATTAAATTAAAACCGTGCGACAATTTTGCAAAAGATGTGAGCCTATATTTTAAGAACAAACAAACTTTTATATTTTATGCAGCATTCATTGTTTAGACCATTGTAGTAACAATGCGAATCAAGAATTTGTAAGTATTGGGATTTGTTCAGATTATGCATCAAGAAATCTTGGCGCGCCGGTCATTGGTGGCCCCACGGTGCTAATGCCATGTTCAAGTACCTGTTATCAGTAACCCTTATGACATTCAATTCATTATTTCGGACTTTTAGAAACTTACGCTGTCGAAATTTATACGCTACCCTTCGACACTATTAAGAAATCATTTTTAAGACAAACTTGCCATGAATCGCGAGGGGTATTGCGCATAGAATATAAACGCTCTTTAGACAGATTTGGACCTGAAGCTGTCAATTTTGGTAAATAGCGATTTTCGAGCAAATGGCATTACTTGAGAGATTCACTTCTAAAAATTGATTTTTAAAAGTTAAATTTCTACCAAAATTTATTTCTAGTAATAGAAAATTTCCCTTGACAGTTCCAGAAATGAGGAAAAGCGAACTTTACAGAAGTTTAAAAGATTAACTTTTCAGTGATAATTTTATTTGTGTGCATTTAATTTATTTAAAATTTAAAAAATAGTAACAGTGCTTATACGTTGTGATTAAACTTCAGAATGTGTTTAGTTGCATATTTCAATCGCATGCTTTAGCCAATGTTAATCTAATTTAAAAGGTGCAGTTTTATTCATTACTTTCAAAGCATCACTTTCACTTCTAACAGATTTAAACTGGCATTTATCCTGCAAATCAAATGACTAAAATACTTCCAGTAGAATACTTTGACTAATGAAATAGGGTTAGATCGACGATTCAAGCTTAAAATGCCATGCCAAGAGATGTAAAATTGACATATTATTTTAACAATTTTTAATCCATTTCTACATTGCGCATATAAATCCTAATAAAGTCAAATGCAACTTCACGGATGGTCTTTCTAATTCTCATTATCCTATAACTTATTTATTCTATTCCGATTCAAAACAGAATCTTTAGCTTTCAACACTGTTTTGAGTCACTCAATTAAATATTTGATGAAATAACGAAGATGTTTAAATTTCTGAAAAATATAATCTATTGTTGAATATTAATAAAAACATTTAAAATTACCAAAAATTGGAAAAATTCCCCTGATTATTAAATTGGCATTGGCATTTCTATCACAACGTTTTAAAAAATGCAAAAATCTCAAAATTCATTTTTAATAAAAATTCTCCTTAACATTTCAAACAAAAACCGAAAAGTTACATTACCACCCTTAAAATTATATTTGCGCCAAATTCGGTAGCATTAAGTCAAATGGTGCGTCTGATAGAATGCCAACACACATTCATCCTTAGTAGAGATGCAGAAATTAACAAGCAAATTTGATTTGGGGGATGTATCAAATCCCTAATACAAAAACTTATTGATTGTTTTATTGCACGAAAAACTTACATTTTTTTTTTATTTAACTCAATAAAAGACGTTTTCGAAGTTCAAGATACTTAAAATGAGCTTAATGAAAGAGGATTTTACAATGCCCCTTTTTTACACTTAAACTGAGCTACAATTATGCACACATTCTTTCAAGTGAGTAAGTAAAAGAAAGAAGTTTATAAGGCAAACTACCGAATATCTGCAACACTATAAAGATGCTTTTTAACACTAACAGAAATATAGAATCAAGCATTAAAATTAACAGGATCTTTGTCGAACGACGAAGTTGAGCTTTTTCAAATGTACAATTTTCCTTAAAAATAAATTTCCAGATGTTGCTGTTCCAGATGTTGCTATCATGAACAATTTATTTATAAGAATCTCGCCAAAAATGAAGTCTGGCTTACAAGAACTGAACTTGTAGACTTCTTTTGCCTCAATAAAATGGTATCGCGGTTTTTCCTATTGAATTTCCAAATAAATTAGACGAAAAATGAGACTACTATATTTTACAGCAAGCGATTTACATAAAACTAATAAGCAAGCTTTGACATTTTTAATTGGTTTATTCATTCATCTAGTAAATGACCGCTTCATTTATATAGCGATGGCTTATTCAACAATTGCCGAAATTCTGCTACATACTCGATTTTCTAAAAAGATGTTTAAGGTATCCGAACACGTTTAAAGCACTTCTTTAGAAAAACATTGTAGACATATAGACATACTTTAACCATAATTATAGGTTTAAGACTTAAAGATTAGCAATA
>JAPMOR010054847.1:639353-678613 GCA_026543865.1 Argiope aurantia | reverse complement strand
TAAGACTTATTTATGAAGTTTTGATGTTAAAAATTTAGAAAAACTCAACATTTTCATAATCTTAGGCCAATTAATCTTGAGAAACCTGCGCGCTGATTGGTGTATTTTCTTTGTAACGATCGATGAAAAATCTAAAATTATCCTTTTTTTTATTGAATAGTGATATTCAAATTTTCATAAATCAGTCAGTTTGATTTAGTTGATTGGAAATTTACTCTTTTTATTTAAAATATTAGTGTTTCAAGAACATTTTGTTATTCGTGATTTCCACTGCAGAAGCGTTATGTAGAATCAAAAATTCGTTATTTATTAGAGCATCTATTGAATCAAGTTACATAAAATATAATTATTTTCCATTTAGACCATTTTAGCAGATCTGTGTCTTACTAAAAATTTACAAATTAGCTGTGTGGCCCTGATTTGAAAGGATATCCTGTTCATATTAAACAAAACTTGCCTTAAAATGAAACCGATTTATTGGATTAATAATATAGAGAGTGTAAAAGATCATAAAATAATTTTCCTTGAATTTATTTTTTAGAAAAAGTAATATTTTATATTTGTTTCCTTTCCTACAGACACGTGCCGAAAATTATATTTTGCGAAAAGATTTAATTTATTTTTAATTGGAGCTTTAATCAATGTGATGGCAACACTTTGAAAAATGCTAATTTTTTCCCATGAATGCGAAACGTGCTCGTGCAACTTAAATTTTATTTTTATTTTGTACGAAAAAAATTGTTGAAAAATATAGTTAAAGTATTTATTTAAAAATTCATTAAAAATAGAAATTTAATTTTAAGGTTAAAACATTGGTATCATTTGAAAGATAGATTTTTGATCTTTAACTTCATGTAAAAATCTTTTTTGTGCGGTAATATTTTCGGAAGTTATAGCAAAAACACGCCAAAATTTCGCTTAATTTTTAAATAAATAAAATTCTAATTAAAATTTGGAAAAAATAACCCCCAGGTGCACATTCCCGGCCTCCAAGGTATACACGTGCCAAATTTGGTAGCTGTAGGTTGAATGGTCTGGTCTGTAGAGCGCCAACACACACAGACACACACACACAATGAGCTTTATTATAAGTATAGATAAACACATCTATCAATAATTGTCCTGTACGAATGTTTATAATAATAACATAAAATTTTAATAAAATCACATAGAAGGAGACTACATATATATATGCTCATTAATTTATAATTTCTTTCAACACTCAGGATGAGAAACCCCATTAAATAATATAGAACATTATTATTAATAACAATTTTCATGTATAGCAAAAACTGTATTAGTGATAATGATTAGAATAATTTTATTTGCACTGTATACCATTTTTGATGAGAATTTTTAGAAGTATGCAAGTATACATTTATCATACAAGTTTGTGAATTCTGTTTTTGAATGGTTTTAGAAATTTGAGTGTAAAAATGTGAACAAATTATTCATTTTTAAGCCATCACATATCTTATTCCTCAAAACAACAGTCTGTGCCACAGTAAATATGTTAATGGTCCATTAGCCATAACAGTATATAATAAAATTGTAGATAATACATTTTTACTTTAATTTTTAAAATTCATAATTATACTCTTTAACAGATCAAGTTCAGTCGAAACTGCATGGTATCAAAAATATATAAGGGAAAAAACATTTTAAGGCTAAGAGTTGTATATGGAACAAGTTTTAGGATTTAAAATCCTTGAAATTATAGTTTTCTTCATTTCTTGAATTTTTTTCCATATAGAATGTTTATTTCCCAGACAGATTTGAAAATTGAAATATAAAATTATTTGTCTCTTTTGAAGTTAGATATGAGCAATTATTATATGAGCAATTATTTTCACATGACATAAAATAAGTTCACTGTTAGATACAAAATTACTGATATTCACCTCGTATCATTTTGAAATTAATACTATTGACAACATTTTTCCTGAAATAGGAATGAGGGTAATTGATGATGCCTCGTGCAAAGAAGTAAGCATTGATATCAGTCTGTTTTTCTTCTTTTATATGACATTTTTGAAGTAGGCCAAGATGTCCAGAAAGAAAAACTTTTTTTTTCTTTTTTTTTTGTGTGTGTCTTTTGTATAAACCTTGTTTAAAATGAGTTTGATATCTTTGCTATAAAGAATGAGAGGAATTTATGAAAGAGTTAATCACTTTAAAATGCAATTGGAACAAAATTTTGTATAAATATTTAAAATAAATTATTGAAACCATGAATCAAGAATGCTTTTAATTATATAAATGTGGGTTTGGTGATACCTATAATTTGATGCCACCTAATTGATATTGATAATTTAATGTCAGCTTCATTGTTCATTGTTTTTTATTATGTGCAAGTTAAAATTTTTGAATGCTCATTCCAAAGATATATTTAACCATATAAGCCCTGTCAGCCCGATATCGCACTGTTCTATATGTGCTTGCTTCAGGCGTTTTTGGGCGGTTAAATGAGTTTAAATTAGCACTCGTCTAGAAATACCTTTCTGCCCTTAAACTCATTTAACAGCTCAAAAGTGCGCTGTCGAATGTGGCGATATCGGGCTGTCAGGGCTCATAGGGTAAAAGCAGATTGTGTGTAAAACTGGTAATGCAAAATATCATATGTACATATATATTGTAAATAAAGTATTGGGCCAAAAATTTTTAAAAATATGTTTCTGTAATGGAAAAATTCCGTGATATTAACACTAAGTTACTTAACTTCATTAATTACTTTTACGACCTATATAAACTTGTTTTCTTGAGTAATTTTCATCGACACCAAACATAACACGAAAAGTCATAAACATCAAAAAAACTCAGATTTTTATTTTTATAGTCCCGTATATGCATTTTTGGAGATAATTTCTTCAAACGAATAAAACCAGAAATCGAACTATAAGAGCTAGAAAAAAAAGGATTACAGTTTTAGTAATAAAATGACTTACCACATTTAAATTATTGCGACTTAACTTATTGCATTTATATGGATGTTAACGTAAACACAGATAGTTAGTTTCCTGATGGTTCTAAATATGATATGCATCTATATTTCAAATGCTAAATCATATTCTATCCATCTAGCTTTTTATGTTTTGAAATTATCGCGTTCATGTGTACCTTTCAGTGAAATCAATTTCATTTCCAGTCAATTCTAGATTTTAATGTTATAGTAATACTTTTTATTATTTCGGTCAATTTATTTGTTTTCAGGCATTTAGTGACTACACTAAATACAATTATTTTCGTACATATTCATTGCTATTTATTTTAATTAGGAGAAAATTTCCAAAATAATAACTAATCAAGTTTAATACATTTTCATGCACTGAGTTTTTTAATTAGAAGTATGAATATTCTTTAAATTTTCTAAGCACTGCTTGTGACAATTCTTTAGAATACTTATGCTGGTTCTTCTCTCTCATCTTCTTTCATTTTCGTAGCTCTATTTTTATAAAGTTGGTGGGAAAATGACGGAAAAACTGTATTTTTTATTGCTTAGTAAACAAAATTTTTCAACTCCTTCAGGTTTACTGACTGAAATTTATCAAATCCAAAGATGAGAAAATTAAGAAAATTTGCATATTTTATCTTCATAACCTGTCAAATGTAAAGTGAAATTTTTTTCTGAAGAGACAAATATTTGCATGAAAGTCAATTTAAAGTATAATATAAAGTCTTATCAGTGGTTTTCAAGCATTACGATTTCTTCAAACTTCCACATCATATTAATGGAGATATTTTATTGTAATTCGAGGAATTTTGTCCATCTTCACTAATCCATACAAATAAAAATATTTTTTGAAGTCGCAATCTTAAAAAATCGCTTCTAAACTTAATGTTAACAGAAACAGTCTTCCTGAAACTTTTTTGTATACTCTCTAATAATGGGGTTATCACCCCACCTCCTACCACAAAAATGGACCTTAACAAAGGTCGTATACATCACGAGTATTCAAAAATTTTTTCAGAGCCCCGTAAATGAGAGTATTGTGCTTCTTAATATAGTTATGCAAATTGCGTATGCATTTGAGGAAAGGTTTCTTCTACCGATTGGACCCCGAATTTCAATTATAACAGAAAAACAGGATTGCAATTTTAGTAACAAAATTACCTACCAAATTTCATTAATTTTGATTTAAGCTATCGCATTTAGATATTATTTAAAATATGATATGGAACTGTATTTTAGGTGCTTCCTATAAAATCTTATAATCTATCTCTGTACGTTTTGTACTTATCGTGTTCACCTGTACTCAAATAGCCATACAGATTTCCTGAGCATGGATTTCGTTCAAAATTTGATAGAAATCTACAAATTTAGAACCTACCAAGTCTAAAACCATGCACCAAATTTTGTGCATGTAGATAGAACATACAATTATTTTTCAAAAAAATTAATTAAATAAAATTTAAGTAAATTGAAAGTCATGATTTTGATTACTGTCTAGGTTTCAGATCTCCCCGTGTTTGAAAACATGTTTTTAGAATAAGATAACTGTAAAAGGATTTGAGCTACATGGACGAAATTTGGTGAATGGATTTTATAATAAATTTGAAGATTTCATTAAAATTTTGAGCGAAATCCATTCTTTCTTAGGACGTCTGAAGGGGTACTTGAGTACAGATGCACACGATAAGTAATAAAGTTTAAAGAGCTTACTTATTAAGTAAATAAGCTTAAAAAGTAAAATTACTTAAAAAAAAGATAATAAGGTTATATATAAAGCATCTAAAATATAATTCTTTGTACATCACAAGCATAAACAAAATCCTACGACTTAAGGTTTTAAACATTAGCAATAAACAAATAGCCAACATTATAAAAAAAAGAAATAAAGTTTTTATTTTTTTTTAATTTCTTTTTTTATTTTCTCATTAACGAAATTAAGAGTAAATATTACAATCTTTAAAAAAATTGACTCGAGATTTTGACGAATCTCTCCATTTGAAACCTCAATAAGTATAAAAAAAAATAAATAGTATAAGGTTTCTCTGTTTGTTTGTCTGTCCTGGAACGCGATATCTTAATAGCGCTTAGAGCTCGGCAAATGAAATATGGTTCATGGTATTTACACCAAATTGGTTTTCTTTCTGAATAAATTTCTTGTTCGAAATTTATTCAGATATAGTTTATCTGTCTAGCTGTGCGAATATAAATTAACATGATAATAGGAATAGAGCTGGAGGGATAAATTTTGGTATATCGAGTTTATTAGCGCTCTTTTAACCATCCCGTCTGATCACGTGACTCAATGTAATCATGTGACTCGATGTTTTCACGTGACGCAATGCGTTGATGTATATTTTTCTCTTTTCTGTGTTGTGTTGTAATAAATATGTGTTCCTAACATACTGTGGTTATTTTAAGAAGTTTTATAATAGAGATAGTTAGCAATATGAATGTGGTGTGAGGAGAAAATAATATGGTCCGTCGATGTGTTGTGTGAGGAGTTAACATTTTGGTCCGTATGACGAGCCAGGAGAAATATTTGCGACCTTTGGAATTTTTTGAATAGCTTGTTTGGTCTTCGCTGGAATCAAACGGATTGAGATGTGTGATAGAATTTATTACGGTGATATCCGGAAATATCTTTTTGGAGAAGTAATGAGTTATGGAATTTCGGATAAAGAGATTAAGGTGAGATATTCATAATTTGTGTGATTTAACTGTGGATTATTTTTTTGATTATGTGAAATTGGAGTTTGTTGGTATTTGTTATGAAAATTTATTTGCTTTCGGATTGAGATTAGTATTTCCTGTCAGTGTATTTTGTTTGGCAATTTGTTATGGAGTTGAAAGTAGCATTTCTGATAAAGTTGGTTTCGGTTTCGATTTTGAAACTCTTGCTTTCGGATTAGGATTAGTAATTCCTGTCAGTGTATTTTGTTGTGCAAATTGTGATTTATATTTGAAAGTAGCATTTCTGACAAAGTTGATTTCGGTTTCGTTTTGGAATTCATAGTGGAATTATTATTAAAAGTGTCGTAGTTTCGATTTGAAAGTTTTCCCTGTGATTGCAAAATTAGCGGTAAAAAAAGGTATAATCTGTGAGAGGTTGTATGTAAATATTATTTTCACGTATATCAACCATGCCTTTGAGTACTAAGTTAAAGAAAGAGGAGTTGCGAATTATCGTGGAAGAGTTAGGGCTTTCCATTCCTGATAATGTTAAAGTAATTCAGTTGAGGGAGATAATTGAGAAAAGTGAAGTGTTTAAAACACAAACTGAAGTAGTCCAGGGCCTAGTAGATCAAGTAATAGCCGATACTCAGGCAAAGCTAATGCAAGAAAAAGAAAAAAAAATGAAAAAGAAAAAATAGAAAATGAATTGAAGTTAGAACTAGAAAAGTTAAAATTGTGTCAAATAGAGAAAGAAATCGAGTTAGCAAATGCTAAAAAAGAATCATTAAATAATATTCAAAGTACTGAAATCGTGGATTCGAGTTCATCAATTATTGAATTAGAAACCTTAATAAAAAGCATCAGAACATTAACCATTCCCGTATCTTCTAAATCGGAATCCTTTAATTTATTTTTCAACTCTTTGGAAAAAGCATTCCAAAACAAAAATGTTTCAGAAAATTTAAAAGCAGAAATTCTGTTGAATATTTTGGGTGAAAAAGTCAGTAATTTGCTGGTTTATATCAATCAGGAAGATTTAAATGATTATAATAAAATTAAAACTTTAGTTTTAAAAGAATTTGAGCCTACCCCTCAGGAATGTTGAAATAATTTTAAAAAAGCTCAAAAATCCCCATCGGAGAGTTTTGTTCAATTTGCATCCATATTAAGTGCATCTTTTGACTACTATTGTCAATTGCGCAAAGTGAAGGATTTCCAATCTCTATGCGAGCTTATAGTTTCCGATAGAATTTTCGAATCTCTTGATCGAGAATTAATGACTCACATTGCGGTAAAACAAGGTGAAAATTATTTTAAACCCCATGAGTTCGGCAGGGAGTGTGACATTTTCTTATCTTCGAAAAGTAAATGTAAAAGTGAGATAAATAGTAAGATCATAGCAGAGGAAACAAAAAGATTTATGGGAAATAAATAGCAAAAATTTCTAAATTGGCGTTCTGATAAAACCGTTTCTAAAGTGTTCGTGTCAGAAATAAAAAATTAAGGTGTGTTATGTGTAAGAATAGTGCCAATCATTCTCTTTAGAACTGCCCCCAGTTTAAGAAACTTTCTGTATGGGAAAGAGTTGATTTAGTGAAACGGAATGATTTGTGTTTCCGTTGCTTGTTACTCCATAAAATTCGTGATGGTCGCTCTGATAGAAATTGTTTTTGCGGCAAATCTCATAATCGAATGCTACATTTTCCGCGCGAGAGAAATAATAATTCTAGTTCATCCTCTGAAAGTATTGCGATTCATGAACCCGTCCATAACGAGGATGTAGTGCAGACCCAAACTGTAAAAGAAACAGCGGCCAATACCCTGTCTAAGATAGTTGCGACGAGTTTTCAAAAGAGCCAAAATAAAAATGTCCTTCTTAGTACTGTTCGTGCATTGGTTAAAAATAAATATTCAGAGTTTGTGGAGGTACGATGTTTATTGGATATTGGAAGTCAGTCTTGTTTGTGTGCGAAAGCTTGCGCAGAACGACTTCAGTTAAGATTGAAAAGAATAAATACTGTTGTATCATGTGTGAATGACGCTAATATGGTGGTTAATAATTGTGTCAGAACAACTGTTGCAAATAAGGATAGGAGCTTTGAGCGAGAATTGTCAATGTTAGTGGTCAACAAAATTACCGATGTTACCCCCAACAAGGTAATTAATGTAAATATGGAGGTATTAGGGCTTCCATCCCTGGCTGATCTTAGTTTTAATATCCCAGGAAAGATAGACTTACTTTTAGGAGCTGAAGTATTTTATGAATTGTTGAGACCTGGATAATTCCGTGATTTGAATTCATCATTGTTGTTGCAGAATACAGTTTTCGGTTATGTGGTCAGTGGTAGTGTAGACGAGGTGAAAGAGAACAAAGTTCATTGTGGATTGATTTTAGATGTTGATTTGAATCGTACTATGAGAAAATTCTGGGAAATTGAAAATGTAGATAATGAGGTCACTAAGAGTAAGAGGCCTTGTTGTGCAAGGAGCATTTTGTGAAAACCCATAAGAGGAGCGAGGAGGGCCGGTATGTACTTACCATGCCTTTGAAAGAGGACCCCTCTTGCTTGGGACATTCAAAGGACATTGCGGTAAAAAGACTTAATTCGTTGTGGAATCGTCTGTCGAAGGATTCAGATTACTTGTCGTTATATTTAGATTTTATGAGAGAATACGAGGAGTTAGGTCACATGAAGAAGGCTGATGAGACAACTGAACCATCTTCCTCTTATTATATACCACACCATGGAATCTTTCGTCCAGAAAAGTCGACCACTAAACTTCTAGTAGTTTTTAATGCATCGTCTCCTACAACTAACGGTATTAGCTTAAATGACATTCTGATGAAAGGAGAAGTTATTGAGGACGTATTCACGACCATTACTGGTTTTCGGCAACACAAATTTGCCTTTACCACCGATATAGAAAAGATGTATCGGCAAATACTCATCGAATCAGATCAATGCGATCTTCCGAGAGTTCTATGGAAAACAAATTTTGACGATGAGCCTACCACGTATAAGTTGAAAACTGTAACTTATGGGACGTCTTGCGCTCCCTTTCTTGCCATAAGAACTCTTAAACAATTGACCATGGATGAGAATTCCAGATTTCCCTTGACGTCTGAAATTCTACTGCATGACACTTACATGGAGGACATAGTCAGTGGCTCTTGAACTCTAGAGGGTGCCAAGGAGTTACAGCGTCAACTTATTGAAGTTATGCAGTCAGCGGGTCTGAAATTACATAAGTGGCATACCAATTTTGAGAAGGAATCAAGTCCATCAGAAGATAGTTATAAATTTGATAAAGAGGTGGGAACAAAAACATTGGGAGTTCTATGGAACTCTCAGGAAGATTGTTTTGCTTTTCGAGTAGATGTTAAGCCGAAACAGTTGCATACTAAAAGAGAAGTATTGTCAACTATTGCCCGAATATTTGACCCACTTGGCCTTCTGGGTCCTGTGATAGCTAAAGCCAAAATGATCATGCAAGAACTATGGCGTATAATCATTGATTGGAACGATGTTCTGCCGGAATAAGAATATCGAGAATGGCATCGTTTTTTAATTGCTCTCAAAGCCTTAAATGAAATTCTGATTAACAGACGAGTAGTCTTTGACCAGCCAACGAGTGTAGAGCTTCATGGCTTTGCAGACGCTTCAGAACGCTGCTATGGAGCAGTGGTGTACTGCAAATCAAGTGTTGCAGAAGGAAATACTATGATTAAATTAGTTGCTAGTAAATCCAGAGTAGCACCTATTAAAAGCTTGACTATTCCCCGGCTAGAATTGAACGCCGCTCTCTTGTTGTCAAAACTTATGAGAAAAGTGATGGCAGCAATCAAAACGACAGTGACTAGTATCTACTATTGTTCAGATTCTACTATTGTGCTTGCGTGGCTCCAGAAACAACCAATAGATTTAAAACAGTTCATCCAAAGCAGAGTAGCGACGATTCAAGAAAATACTAGTACTGAACAGTGGCATCATGTATCCTCAGAGCAAAATCCAGCTGACATCTTATCTCGAGGTATAGACCTCGAGAAACTTCTGACCTGTGACTTATGGTGGAATGAACCTGAATTTCTTGCTGATAATAACTACCCTAATCATCCAGCTCTTGTATCAGAAACTAATGAAGAGTTTAATGCTGAAATTAAGAACAATTGTAAAAACTTTAAAATTTTTAATATTACTGAAGGACATTTAACGTATGAAGTAATTAAGCTTAGTAATAATTATATGTCTATTTTGCGTGTTCTTAATTACATTCTTAGGTTTAGTGACAATGCCCGAAATCCACTTGGGCGTACTACAGGTCCTCTCAGCAGCAGTGAGTTGAAAAAAGCTGAGAATTTCTTGGTTAAAGCTGTGCAGCAGCAAGAATTTGCTGCAGATATTCAAAACCTGCAACTCAAAGGATTCGTTTCGCTATACAGTAAGTTAAAAAGCCTAAACCCGATTTTGGATGATGATGGTATTTTGAGGGTTGGAGGCCGGTTAGAAAATTCAAATTTAAGTTTTGTATCAAAACACCCGGCAATCTTGCCAAAAGGTAATAAATTTACTATGATTATTTTAGAGTATTATCACAAGAAGTATTTGCATGTTGGTGCTTCAAATTTATTATGTATTGTTCGAGAAAGGTTTTGGCCACTAAATAGTCGTACAATTTGTCGTAAGGTGATTCATCAGTGTATTCCGTGTTTCAAATCAAAACCCATAGTGTCTAATCAATTAATGGGCAATCTACCTAAAGACAGAGTTTTAGCTGATTTTCCTTTTAATTGTACTAGAGTGGACGTTTGTGGTTCATTCATGATTAAATATAATAATCAACGAAAGAGTGCATTACATAAAGTGTATGTATGTGTATTTGTGTGTTTCGTAACAAAGGCGACTCATTTTGAGATTTTGTCAGACTTGACATCTGAGTGTTTTATAGCCTCTTTAAAAAGATTTATTGCGCGAAGAGGCAAGTGCGCAAAGTTATACTCCGACAGTGCAACAAACTTTAAGGGTGCCAATAACATAATTAAAAAATTTCTTGAGTTAGTGGAAAATCCCGATGAAATTCTGGCTAATTATTTGTCTACAGAAGGAATAGACTGGAAATTCAGCCCTACCAGGGCACCGCATTTTGGTGGCCTTTGTGAGGTTGCTGTCAAATCGTTCAAATTTCATTTCATTAGAGTTTCGAGGGGAGCTAATTTAACTTTTGAGGATTTTCAAGCATTAACAATCCAAATAGAGTCAATCTTGAATTCGCGCCCACTCTACCCATTATCAGCCAATGCAGATGATTTTGGAGTTTTGACACCTGCTCATTTCCTGATCAATAGACCAATGAATTCGATTATCGAACCTGATTTAACCAATTTTAAGGAACATCAACTTAAAAAATGGCAAAGAGTTACTAAATTTGTGCAACAAATTTGGAAAAAATGGCACCGAAGTTATCTGAACGAATTGCAACAAAGAAATAAATGGATATTCGAGAAAGAAAATGTTCATGTGGGAGATCTCGTGTTGCTAGCAGAATATAATTTTCCTACTCACAAATGGGCTTTGGGTAGAATTAAAGAAATTTATTATAGGGAAGATAAAAAAAATCCGAGTGGTTCAGGTAAAAACCCAATTTGGCAAGTTTAAAAGGCCTGTGACTAAAATATGTGTATTGCCCATTCAAAAATGACTTTTTTTGTAAATATATGTGTGCATAATATGTGAATATATTGAATTATTGTTGTTCAAATAACCATATTGAGTTCTTACTGTATATTACTTGTAATATTATGTGTTTAGTTGAATGTTTAAAACATATCAACGGGGCGAGAATGTTCGCGCTCTTTTCTCCATCCCGTCTGATCACGTTATTCAAGGTAACCATGTGACTCGATGTAATCACGTGACGCAATGCGTTGATGTATATTTTCTCTGTTCTGCGTTGTGTTGTAATAAATGTGTGTGCCTAACATGGTGTGGTTATTTTGAGAAGAGATAGTTAACAACATGAATGTGGTGTGAGGAGAAAATAATATGGCCCATCGATGTGTTGTGTGAGGAGTTAACAGATTTAACATGTTATGTATAGATATCTATCACATCCGGAACCAAATCAGTCAGTTGAACGTATATTAAAAATATAATTTTCACAAGCAAGTAAACTGTATTTGCTATATGAATTTGTGTCTACAATTATAGTTTTGTATCAAATTTGGTTTTCAATGAATTGGGGGAAAATTCGTCTAAAACACAAATTTGATATCCGGTTTGTATTAACCGCATGCAATGGAGTAATCCTTCTATAAAAACCGCCGAAAATTGCACGATAAATTCAGTAAAAACACTAAATTTGTGACAAAGATTTATATTTCATAACCGTTCCTCACGAATGTTTCTCTGATACAAGATAAGCTTTTTAAAGATACAAGCTTTTATCCAAGATCCGCAATTTTATGTGGGAATAGGGAAAGGGATAACGCCCTTATTATAGCATTATGATGAAGTTTTGGGAAGATGACTCCAATTGGCCTATTTAATTTCCGTTTAAGATTTAATTTAAAATAATGTTTTTTATTAGACAGGGCCCTGTCTGTATAGTTTACTAGTATTCTTAAGTCCAATACTAAGATTATTAGCTTTGTTGTTTATTTTTTCCTGTTGTTTTTATCCTTATTTTTATATGTACATAATTTTATCTATGTATGTAGTTGTTTCTACTTACTTCTGTAAGCCTTGTGCTGTACTTTGTGGTGCAAAAGGATTGACTTATTATTAAAAAAATACTAAGATTATTTTGCAAAGTTTCCATACTTTTACCTTTACATTAAAATGACTTTTTACCCGATTATCTGAAAGATATTGTAATGTTTCCTTAGTAAATAAAAACCAACCTCCTCAAAAAGATCACAAATGTAAATGTTCTAATTTTGTGGTAATTCCGAATGGGGTGTTCTAATTTTGGGGTAATTTCCATTTTTTATATTTCTGGAGCAAACACTTGGTTTTTAAAAATTATTAGAAAAATAGAAGATTTTGAAGTTTTTATTTATTTGTAGAGTTTTAAAAAAATCTTATAGGTTACACTTTCCTATGCTTATGTTCATTTTCTACGCTATTTCATAACAAATATTGCAACAATCGGTAATTAATAA
This sequence comes from Argiope aurantia, assembly GCA_026543865.1. Lineage (NCBI taxonomy): Eukaryota > Metazoa > Arthropoda > Arachnida > Araneae > Araneidae > Argiope > Argiope aurantia. Next base: position 665,831 of record JAPMOR010054847.1, on the reverse strand, counting down.
ATGAAAATGTTTGATGTTTCTTTTTAAAGAGTCATTTGAATATAAAACAAGTATTTAAATAATACATATAATTATTAGTATAATCAAAAATATTAAAGGATTATCATCGAAAGATTTTGTTCTAAATTAATGGAGTTTAATGAAATTTTTAGTTAAAATTTTTTTTTTCTTGTCTATAAATATTTTAATAGATAAAATTTTATCAAAGTAGATGTTAAAAATATTAGTTATTTTTGATTTAAAATCGACATTCAATTGTTTCTTTGACGATCTATGTCTTATGTTTTGCAAGTTTTATTCATTAATTCTTTTAAAGAAATTATACAGGACCATTGAAGAACTTCATTTTTATTTTCATTGCATAATTAAAATTAATTGGCTATACATTATTTTATTGTTTGAATTAATCACTTGATTATAAATTAAATTGAAATAAACTGAGTATCAAAATTTATATCTCGAAATAAATCATCGAAATCTCCCCGTCGTGTAAATTTTAGTTTCCTGTTATCAAAATTGATTTCCTTAAATATCCTCCATGTATGGTGAAGATCTGATTTCCTTCTCCTGTGGAAGTTAAGGTAGCTTTTTTTTTACGAATTCCTTTCCAAAATAAGTTTCGTACTGCTTTTTAAAGGGACCGAAATTCAGCTGCATTAAATTCTTTAGAAGGTTACGGTGACTTAATGGGAGTGTCAGATATTTGAAAATTCTTGACACAAAACTTAATTCTATAGAAAATTTACTATTTATGTGGGCCTTTATAAAGTTAAATCTACCGTCCAGTTAATGAAGTATCAAACATCTTCGCAATGTAATAGAAAAGAAATTTGCAGAGTAGTATACCACCTCAGACAGCAGTGAGGTTTCAACCAAGTAATTAATGTAGTGCTACAGTTACTTTCAAACAAGACAAGTTTACATATCAATAAAAACGCTACAAAACAAAGCGATAACTATAGTTATTTCAAAAACTCAGATTTGGAATTTAATTTAACATCTAAAGCAATTGAAATAAAAACATAATTTTTTTATTTTTTGTATTGTTCTCAAGCCATGACATTAAAGAAAAATCAAATGCTAATTAACATCGTTGAATAAAATGCTGAGTAGATTACCAATGTTGAAAATTAAATCTTCAGCGTAAAAAACATTACACCAGAAATGAAACAATTGCGGCAGATGTTTGAGATACTCTATCATGTGAATAGTTACGAATCTTGTTACGACTGTAGTTACGAATTTCGTCACAACAAAGTGTGAGCGCTGCTGAAGTTTTGAGTTTCTCTATTGATATTATCTCTGATTTATTTCACATTTGTTTTTGTGTGTGTATTAGTCATCTGTCTTATATCAATGACTTCTTTTCAAAAAAAAATGCTATAAAATATAGTATTAATCATCTCATTATTGGCTAGAACTGAATTTTTATTTGATCGAAAAGATATTGACTCTTATCTAATTGATAAGATTGCATAGGTTTAAGTAAATATTTTTAATCCATATAATAGAATATTTTCTGAATGTTGTAATTAGTATTAATCATTTTCAATTACTGATATTTAAACTTATCTTATGGTCATTTTGATGATTAATGCATTAATATTATCGAGTTAGAGTGTAGATAGTTATCCATAATTATTACATTTTATTGAAAGATATTTCAACTCATATTAGTATTTTGAATATGCCTTAAAAAGTGTTTCAGTATTGCTAATGAAGAAAGATAACTGATTTATAAATCAAATAAGGAAGTAACCTAATATAAAATGCAAATAATTATTTTAAAAATAAATATAAAGAGATAATTAATAAAATTAATTGAAAGAGAGACAGTAGGCAGATAATTATGATACAGTGTTAAAATCATTATGTGAGCATTTTGTAACATTTTTTTCCTACATTTCTGTATCTAGAAAATTAAATAATAATATAAAAATCGTTGAAATCAAATAATATAAGGTATTGTACCATGATTTTCATATTATCAGTAACATTTCTTATATTTGTTGATTTGTTTATTTATTTAAAGAATTAATGTTTCTCTGATTGATGATGGACTTTTTATATAAAATCCAGTTAGGCTTGAATATTAAAAATAGTATTATGAGTTCGAATTTTTATTTCAATTCTTTGTCTCTAAGATTTGTATTTTGTAGACATATTAATAATCCATATTAGATTCTTGGTAAATATTACTTGAAATATAGTTTAATATGATTTCATATTAATGATAAATTAAGTTTTGTTTAATATATCATTTTTTAAATAGAACATTATAAATTCAGCTATGCTTGGAACCATCTACATGTTCCTAGCTCTTTTTGTACCTTTCGTTGATCAGTCATCAGAAAGTAAAAATTTTTTTACATATTTATTTTTCCATCCATCTGTACTTTTCCTTTTTTCATCGGTCTCGCACATTGACCTTTTTAGAAAATTATTTTTAGGATGTTTAAATATGAAATTCAATAAATTTTCTCAATTGTTCCTGATTTTAAATTGATTTCTGAAACAATGGTTGTACATAGGCTAAAATAAGGAAATAATTATAGTATCAGGCTGTGTGACTGAATGTTGTCTCATATTCATGAGTGTCATACATAACACAGTTAAATTTAATATAATCAAATGTTAATTATTCAGTTATATAATAATGAATAAATAATATTTGTAGATTCTGTTAATTTATTATTTTATTCGACTATTAAGGTATTAGTTAACAATAACGATGAAAAAGTTTAGATGCTGTTTTTTTAATTAATTGTTATAAATGTTGATCTATTATAAATAAAGTCAAGTTTTTTCCTTTTATGATTTAATTTGCTTCAGACTTCTGAACCTCCCCCCCCCCCCCGTTTTTTTAGATTATCATATATTTACTATTTTTAGAGATTGCTTGAAGTAATTTTTAAAAATTTAGAATTTGACAATTATTTGCAGTGTATTTCAGCATTGCAAATAATTGTTTGCCTTTGACAACATTTGCCATTCTAAAGCAGGCATCTGTGGTGTCAAATGATAATACTGATGATAAAATTAAAATCATTTTTTACATTGATCTCCAGATAAACATTAGGAATTGAGAATGACAAAGAAATTCTTAAAATTTTTCAAATTATTTTATATTTGTTGAAAGACAGTTCTTAGTTAATCATGTTACGATTACTTATCCTAAAGAATGTGACGTATGCTTAAAATCTTATTCCTCAAGATCCCCTTTTGCAAATCATTTAAAATCAATTTTATAGCATGAATGAACACAAAAATTTTTTTTACCGGTAACAAGAAGCTTTAATCGTATTTTTGTACAGAATGTAATAAAGCTTATCTTAGTGTATGGAATTTCAATAAGCATCTTAATGTTGTGCATGACATTAAAAACATCAAAACTTATTCTTTCAATTCTACGACAAGTTTTAAAATTTGGTTAGAATCTGAAACTATTATTACTCATATTTATTTTAAAAAAATCAGCTGGTAAAAAAATATCCTGTGAGAAAACATTCTATTATTATTCTTTTCAATTTTTTCATCCGTCATATCAATCAAGGATTAATTCGAGGGCAGAATGAAATGGTAAACGTAAAAATAAAAAGGGGGTAATTCCTTTCAGTGCAAGTTGTCCCTTTAAGATTTGCGTATGTCAACATAAGAATTTGATATAGGTTACATATTATTCCATTCATAACTATCAAGTCGGTTACAAGAACACTAAATATCAAACCCTTAAGGAAAGTTGATGCGATTTAATTAAATCTTACTTATTACTTCCCTTTCCCATTGCAAAAATTGTAAGTTTATTACGTGGCGATTTAGGATGTCGAGATAATAGAAATCTTTTTCCTTAAAGGTAAGCCTTCATATCTCGTAAATCTACACAGAATTATTTAAGGCGCTTGCACAGTTCAATTCAGCCAGCCAATGATGCCATGTCTGTTTCTTGTATAGTAGAGGAATTAAGCAAAGAGCCATACAATCCTTTTTTAATTTCAGAAGTCAAAAATAATTTGGGGCTCTCCACATTTAGATAATTTGCCAAATTATGAAAGTTCTTTTGCATTAGGTTTACACACTAAAACACCAAAGGATATGTTAGTTAAGCATTCAGATAAAATTCTTTGTATTGATTCAACTCTTGGCACAAACTTTTGACTTTTATCTTCTTTCTCTCCATGTTCAGGATGAGTATGGTCAAGGTTATCCAGCTGCACATTTTATCACTAATGATTTAGATTACCATACCTTAATTGCTTTATTTACAAATTTACATTGTCGGATTCCTGATCTGAATGTAAATACTGTAATGACCGATGATGATGGTTATTCCTTTAAAGGATTTAATTCTGTATTTGGTCCAAATATAAAACGTCTACTATTATGTTTTTCGTGCTTGGAAAAGGCAGTTAACTTCAAAAGTATGCGATAAGTTTTGCCGTCAATAAATGTTACATGATTTATTAAAAATAATGAAGGAAGTGTCTGAAATGAATTTTGAAAATAAACTTTCAATGTTAATCGACTGCACATGCGATTTCCATATGGTAATACCAACTAACAATTATTACGAATCTTTTCTTAATCCGCTAAAAGCAATATGTCTTGAATGCAAGTATAATAGGCGAAAAGATGATCTTGTTTCAACTCTTTTGAAAGTGGAAAGGGATCGATTTTTAAAATATTCTTGTAATGTTATTAATAATATTCCTACTCATTCCAAGTTCACTAAAACTATTAAAGAGAAACATGACAGGCCTGTAAAGATTCAGAATATAGATGTCGTTGAATCTGACAATCATTGGGAGGTTAAATCTCAATCTGTAAAACAAAAGTTACATGTAGTAAGAAAAATTGTAGATGCTTGTGTTTTATTGGATCATTGCAGCTTTAAGTGTTCAAATATTAATTGTGCGACATTGTGCAGTAATTTGTATCATTGCTCTTATGAAGACTGCAGCAACTTGTGTAAGCACATACATAAAATTCATTTAATATCTTAGAAAACTTAATATGTGTACAACTGATGATTTTCATAAATTTGACGAAGAAAATTATTACAATTAATTCTAATATTTTAAGTGAAAAATTAAATCCCAACATGTTATCTACTAAGAAGTGCAGATCAAAGGAGGCAGAGTTCAAAATGTTATATTCGGAAATATTAGAATTAATAGTAATTCCTCAGATTAAAAAATTATGTTAAATAATGTAGTTTGAACAATTTAGTAGCTGATATGCGTGGGGTTTTGAATCTTAAAAATAATCCGGCTTCTGTTGCACCTAATGAAAAAATTAATCCTCAGATTAAGTTTTTAAAAACTTCTCATAGAAAAAGAAAAGAACTGCTCGGCCCATGAAAATTGTAATAAAAAGCAAAAATTAAATGAAGGAGTTCGTGATGGACCTAATAATCTTTTTGAGCAAGAGGCAGATATAAAATCCTTTTATGTTAAAAATTCTGAATGTATTAATCTGGATGTGTTTCATAGATTTAATAAGTTTAATGTCACAAATCCTACTGCTACAATATTAACTAATTAATAATATTGATCTTTCATTTTATTTGTTAAAATCTTTAGATCCTTATGTTACTGTCAAATAAGAAAAATATCTTCAATCAATATCATCAAAGTTTGGCTATACGATTTATTTATTAATGCATTTAATTTTGTATTAACTAGAAGATTCACAAATTTCAAAGCTATAGAATCTTTACACTCTCTTTTGATATTTAGTCAAAAAAACATTCTTCAATTTTCTTGGATTCGAGAAATAGCAAATTTTGATTTTCTTACTATTCCTGTAAATTTAAATTCTCATCGGACATTAATTATAGCTGATTTGAAAAATAAAATATTTTAATATTTTGACCCATTTTGTTATAAGCCAGATAAGGATACCTTAACATTAAAAAACTGTTGGTGTATAGTATTAAATTATTTACTCTATTCAAATAGCCACTGGCAGATTATTTTTCCACATTATGTAAAACAAATAGGCGATTTTAATTGTGGTGTCTATATTAGATACTATCTGTATCAAAAATTAAATATTTTATCATTGACTGAAAATTTCAATATAGTTGCTTTTAGAGCATTAATATTTGTACAAAGCACTGCAAGGTTAAATTTTTTAAATGCTAGTTTTGTTTTGAATACACATTTTCAGCATTGTATAATCACTACATTTCTTTAAGTAATTAAAAATAATGGGAATTGGACTGTACACCATTAATATTTTAAACTTTAAATTGATAAAACTCCCAATGGTTGAGTTTAGGTGATTGTCCAGACATTTTCTGGCTTTCACTTAAGCTTTTAACTTTTAGGAAAAATCCTTGTTTGTTTCAGTAACAATCAAATGCGAATTATCAGTGTTGCATTGATGTGAGAATGGAGAACCCAACTTCCTAGTAAGTATATGGAATTTTAATCTGTAATATAAATTAAAAGATAATATGTGAATTCTAGATATTTAAGTGTGTGCTTTTTTATGTGCTTGAAGGGTTGAAAAAATTGTTAAGTATTCATGTTGTTTCTTGCATTAATATAATTCCCATTTGATTTATTTTGTCTTCTAATAAATGAATTGCGTTTAGGTGATTGTCTAGATATTTTCAGGCTTTCTCTTAATCTTTTAACATTTAGGAATGTTCCTTTTAAGTATTTTATATTCAGTTGAAGTAATCAATTCTGCATTGAAATTGAAATGGGGAACTAATTTTCATGAATGTTCAATAACCTTTTTCAATGTGAGAAGCTTTATTTAATGTAAGCTGAAATGTACTGCAAATTTTTTGAGTAATAGGAAATGAAAATTCAATTAATGTGGTTTTCATTTGCATCTGAAATAATCCTCTAATAGGACTTGAAAATGTAATCATTTTTTATTAAAATTATTACATTTTCTTGTTACTTATAAGCTTATTAATTAACAGCCAACTTAAAAGCCGTATTCACTTTCTTTATCTTATTTCTACATCCTTTTTTTGTTATTATTGTTGTCTTTGTTTTTGGCAATAACATTTAAATATTACAACAACAAAAAATAATTGTTTTCAATTTTCAGTCACTTTTTAAATAATTTAAATGTGTGTTTCAATAATATGTTTGTATACATACATACATACACAAGACATATAACATGCAAAAATGCATTATGCTTATATGAAGAAAACAATGATCTTTCAAGGTTTTGCTATCATGTTAACAAAAGCTCAAATTAATAGACTACAAAAAAACTAAAACTAATAACCTCACAATAAATCTAAATCCAGGAAAATGTAATTCTTAACACGTATCTATGAAATAAAATATGAAACATGATATTATTTAGAAGAACAATTACAAGAAAAGGATTTCTGTAACTTAAAATACCTTTTATTTATTTGATAGTTATATATATTATGGTTTGAAATGAAAATGTTAGTTCTTAATACAAATAATTTTTAATATTTTTATTTCCTGAAAAAATTTGTAAATCATAGGATTTTATGATGTTTTAGAACTCTATATATTAATCAGAATTTGATCATTCTAAAATCAAGCACATCTAAATAAAGTACAAATGCCAAAAGCTGTGATTTTATTCATCTAAGTTTAGTATCGAAATATAGGCAATAAAAAAATCATTTTAGTATTTAAAATTATTAACTTTATTAGATGTCTTTGCCAACATGGCTGGTTTGTCATGATATTGGTTGTACTTAATTTCAATTATTTCCCAAATTTGACACTGTATGTCAAATGTTGTGGCCTGTAGAGAGTCAACACACATACATTCATCTTTATTATTATTATAATAGAGATTATTTTTTTAAAAAATATATGAGAAGTGATGTGCTTTCTCCGTTTCTGACAGTAAAATAATTTTAATAATATGTAAATATATAATATATTAAGGTTAAAAAAATGTTTACTTTAGATCAAACGATACTTAGTTATATATTATAAAAGAACCACTCAAAAAAAAGAAATGTATTTTTCTGATTATTTGAGGTGTTTTTTTTTTAAATTTAAAACCTAAAAAATACTTTAAATAAAGATTTGTATCAGTACATGTTTTGTTAAATGAAGTATACAAGGAAAACTGACAAAAAAATCATTACTCCTCTTCAAATTAGATTAGCCATTTCAAAAGAATTATACATAAATTATCAAATATTAAAAATGATATTGTTTTCTTAAAAAGATTCTTTACTTTTAATATTTGTTTATTTCAGTATAATGTAATTAAATTTATATGTACTGTACTAATCTAAATGGTATGGCATGTAATAAGAAAGGTGAAATGTTTAGAGAAAACTTCTGCACACATTCTAAGAAATGTGACTTAATTTTAGAAAATATATTCTTATAAACACATCTATCAATAATTGTCCTGTAGAAATGTTTATAATAATAATATAAAATTTTAATAAAGTCACAAATATATATGCTCATTAATTTATAATTTCTTTCAAAACTCAGGATGAGAAACCCCATTAAATAATATAGAACATTATTATTAATAACAATTTTCAAGTGTAGCAAAAACTGTGTTAGTGATAATGATTAGAATAATTTTATTTGCACTGTATACAATTTTTGATGAGAATTTTTAGAAGTATGCAAGTATACATATATCATACAAGTTTGTGAATTCTGTTTTTGAATGGTTTTAGAAATTTGTGTGTAAAACTGTGAACAAATTATTCATTTTTAAGCCATCACATATTTTATTCCTCAAAACAACAATCTGTGCCACAGTAAATATGTTAATGGTCCATTAGCCATAACAGTATATAGTAAAATTGTAAATAATACACTTTTACTGTAATTTTTAAATTTCATAATTAAACTCTTTAACAGATGAAGTTCAGTCGAAACTGCATGGTATCAAAAATATACAGGGGGAAAAACATTTTAAGGCTAACAGTTGCATATGGAACAAGTTTTAGGATTTAAAATCCTTGAAATTATAGTTTTATTCATTTCTTGAATTTTTTTCCATATAGAATGTATATTTCCCAGACAGATTTGAAAATTGAAATATAAAGTTATTTCTCTCTTTTGAAATAATTATAGATATGAGCAATTATTTTCACATGGCATAAAATAAGTTCACTGTTAGATACAAAATTACTGATATTCACCTCGTATCATTATGAAATTAATACTATTGACAACATATTTCCTGAAATAGGAATGAGGGTAATTGAAGATGCCTCGTGCAAAGAAGTAAGCCTTGATATCAGTCTGTCTTTCTTCTTTTATATGACATTTTTGAAATATGCCAACATCTCCAGAAAGAAAAACATTTTTTTTTGTCTTTTGTATAAACCTTGTTTAAAATGAGTTTGATATCTTTGCTATAAAAAATGAGAGGAATTTATGAAAGAGTTAATCAATTTAAAATGTAATTGGAACAAGATTTTTGTATAAATATTTAAAATAAATTATTGAAACCATGAATCAAGAATGCTTTTAATTAAATAAATGTTGGTTTGGTGATACCTGTAATTTGATGCCACCTAATTGATACTGATAATTTAATGTCAGCTAATTACATATTTCATTGTTTTTTATTATGTACAAGTTAAAATTTTTGAATGTTGATTCCAAAGAGATATTTAACCATATAAGCCCTGACAGCCCGATATCGCCATGTTCTATAGGCGCTTCTTCAATCGTTTTGGAGCGGATAAATGAGTTTTAAATTAGCACTAGTCGAGAAATACCTTTCTCCCCTTCAACTCATTTAACCGCCCCAAAGTGCCCTGTCGAATGTGGCGATATCGGGCTGTCAGGGCACATAGGGTAAAAGCAGATTGTAAGTAAAATTGGTAATGCAAAATATCATATGTACATATATATTTTAAATAAAGTATTGGGCCCAAAATTTTGAAAAATCGGTTTCTGTAATTCAAATATTCCGTGATTCTAACACTATGTTACTTAAATTAATTAATTACTTTTTCGACCTATATAACCTTGTGTCCAGGACTGTTTTTTTCGGTTTTTGTCCAGTTCTTCCTGGTGTAGTCCTTCTTAATGCTGTTTTTCCTGTGCGTGGGCATGGCCTTAATTGGTCCAGACTGATTTTGTGCGGTGGTCATAGTATAATTCTTGTTATTGCAGTATTTTCTTCTCGGCGTGTCCTGTTCTGTTTTTTTCAGTTTTTGCCCCGTTCGTCCAGGTGTAATCCTTCGAAATTTTTTTTTCCTGCGCGTGGCATGGCCTTGAGTGGTCCAGACTGCTTTTGTGGCACTCCTCCTGGTATAATTCTTGTTATTGCAGTTTTATCTTCGAGGCGTGTTCTGGACGTTTTTTTTTCGGTTTTTGCCCCTTTCGTCCTGGTGTAATCCTTCTTATTGCGGTTTTTCCTGCTCGGTGGCATGGCCTTGAGTGGTCCAGTCTGCTTTTAGGCCAATCGTCCTTTTATAATTCTTGTTATTGCAGTTTTTTCTTCGCTGAGTGTCCTGGACAGTTTTTTTCTGTTTTTGCCCCTTTCGTCCTGGTGTAATCCTTCTTAATGCTGTTTTTCCTGCGCGATGTCATGCCATTGAGTGGTCCAGACTGCCTTTGTGCCGCTCGTCCTGGTATAATTCTTGTTATTGCAGCTTTTTCTTCGCGGCGTGTTGGACTGTATTTTTCGGTTTTTGTCCCGTTCGTCCTAGTGTAGTCCTTCGTAATGTTGTTTTTCCTTCGCGGTGTCTTGGCTTTGAGTGGTCCAGGCTGCTTTTGTGCGTCTCGTCCTGGTATAATTCTTGTTATTACAGTTTTTTCGTGTTTGCGTGTCCTGGACATTTTTTTTCGGCTTTTGCCCCGTTCGTCCTCGTGTAATCCTTCTAAATGCTTTTTTTCCCTACGAGGTGGCATGGTCTTGAGTGGTCCAGACTGCGTTTGTTGCGCTCGTCCTGGTATATTTCTTTTTATTGCAGTTTTTTCTTCGCGGCATGTTCTGGACTGTTTTTTTTTTTCTGTTTTTTCCCTTTCGACCTGGAGTAATCCACTTAATGCTGTTTTTCCTGCTCGGTGACATGGCCTTGAATGGTACAGACGGTTTTGTTACGCTCGTCCTGGTATAATTCTTGTTATTGCATTTTTATCTTCGAGGCGTTTTCTGGACGGTTTTTTTCGGTTTCTGCCCCTTTCGTCCTGGCGTAATCCTTCTAAATGCTGGTTTTCCTTCGCGGTGGCATGGCCTTTAGTGGTCCAGACTGCTTTTGTGCCGCTCGTCCTGGTTTAATTCTTATTGTAGTTTTTTCTTCTTTGCGTGTCCTGGACTGTTTTTTACGGTTTTTGCGCTTTTCGTCCTGGTGTAATCCGTCTAAATATTTTTTTCCTGCGAGGTGGCCAGCCTTTGAGTGGTCCAGAGTGCTTTTGCTGCGCTCATCCTGGTATAATTCTTGTTATTGCAGTTTTTTCTTCGCGGCATGTCCTGGACTGTTTTTTTTTCGGTTTTTGCCCGTTTCGACATGGAGTAATCCCCTTAATGCTGTTTTTGCTTCGCGGTGGCATGGCCTTGTGTGGTACAGACGGTTTTGTTACGCTCGTCCTGGTATAATTCTAGTTATTGCATTTTTATCTTCGAGGCTTGTCCTGGGTTGTTTTTTTCGTTTTTTGTCTCGTTCGTCCTGGTGTAATCCTTCGTAATACTGTTTTTCCTGCGCGGTGTCATGGCCTTGAGTATTCCAGACTACTTTTGTGCATCTCATCTTGTATAATTCTTGTTATTTCAGTTTTTCCTTCGCGGCGTATCCTGGACCGTTTTTTTTTCGCTTTTTGCACCGTCCGTCCTGGTTTAATCCTTCTCAATTCTGTTCTTCCTGCGCGGTGGCCTTTCCTTGAGAGGTCATACTCTCTACAAATGCAAACATAAAGATATCCAGGATTAAAGCCCACGCCGGATATGCCGGTAATGAGAGGGCGGATACAGTTGCCAAACAAGCTGCTGATTCAGATAGCCCTATCCAGCCCGAACCATACCCAATTTCATTCATAAAGTCCAGTCTCAGGCAAACCATGTTGGAGAAGTGGCAAACGGAATGGGACAATGGCGAAACCGGAAGGCTCATCTACCAGCTTTTTCCAAAAGCCACCCAACAACATACGCCATGGAGAAGGGAAGAAATTCTCTTCTTCGCAGGCCATGGCCCATTCCCCACCTGCGTAAAAAGGCTCAATTTAGCAGACGAACCTTACTGCAGCTGCGGCGAAGTAGGTTCACCACTCCACTATGCAACAGAATGCATTTTAACTACATCTTATCACCTAACGAAACCATCAGCTAACCTCCGATAGGCCTGGTTTTCCAGGATAGCAAATAACTCTCTCAGCAGGGCCAAGATCAGAAAAATGGTTCAATTCCTGCATGAAGAGTCACAGCTGTTCAGATGCTGACCACCACTCCTATAACATTGGAAATCCATCTCACCGAGAAATACCTGCATGACAAGACTCCCACCCAGGCCCGCCAACTCCAACTCCAACCACCAACGTAGCGCATCCTCAATCTCAGACAACTCCACTCAGTCCTGAATAGCCCAGGACATTCCAGCTCTAAACCAAACTAAAAACCAGCCATTCCTGCTCTAACCCAGCCAAGCAGTTCCTCTCCAGTCCGACCCAATTCAGCTCGCCTACTCCAATGCAACACACTGCAGCCTAAAAATCTTCATCCCAGCCAACTACAACTCAGCCAACATCTGTTCCACATCATCAGCCCAGTCACAATTACCTCCACATCATTAGCTTAGCCATCTGAAATCCTTCCAGCCTCAAGATTGTATCTAGCCGTTCCCACCTTAGCCTGCCTACTTCAGTCCAGTCCCTCAGCATAGCATTCACCAGCCATAGTGAATCGGAGCCCTGTCAACCTTTCTCTAGTCATCATGAGACCAACTCACTAGCCAAGACAGCTCCCCTCCAGACAGACTCACTCCAAATTGCCGACTTCAGATTGACCATTATCAGCTCTACAAACACCGGTCCCACTAACCATGTCAGATGCGATCAAGCCAGGCCCATCCCAGCCTGCCTCCCACAGCCAACCCACCCAGAACAAATTCAATTCCAACCTAGTCAATCGCAGCCAAGCCACCATCAGCCCAGGCCTCCCCAAAGCAACTCAGTCCTCTCCAAGCCAGAAGCCAATCGTCAACCTCTGCACTGCGTCATTTCAAAAGACCTCCTACACAGCGCTCTAACCTACAAGGCCAAATCTAACTACACAAGAAGCCGCACTCTACTTGGTCCACTGCAGCACAACAATCAGACCGCACCAAATAAAGTCGGTACCAGTCCAGGACCTAACAATGGGACCACATCTGTAAATCATCTGTAAATATTTTTATTTTCCTATATTTTTATTCTTCCTCTCAATTGTCATACCTGAATATCTAATTCACAGCACAAGACAAATGTGTTTATACTCCAGAACGGTCCCCATATTTGTAGAGGGAACCGCAACTGTAACCAGCAATTTAACATATCTATAAATATTTTCCTTTTCAGTATTTTATTTCTTATTTTCAATTATCATACCTGCAGAGATAATTCAGGAAACAAGAGAAACGTGTTTAAATTCCAGAACGGTCCCAACAATTGTAGAGGGGACGGCAACTGCAACAAGCAATGTAACCCATCTGTATATCAAAAGGAACATTTTCTGTACATATTGTAAATATTTGTTCTTCTTCTGTAACCAAGTATTTGATTTAAATAAAGTTGCACGGGGGTCTGGTTCAACCCTCGCTCTCCATGTCCACTCAACTGTTTAAATAATCATAAAAATTATAGTAGCAGGGTCATGGAGAGGTGTTCTGGCCTTGAGTGGTCCAGACGGCGTTTATGCCGCTCATCCGGGTATAATTCATGTTATAGCAGTTTTTTTGTTCGTGGCATTTCCTGGACTGTTTTTTTCGGTTTTTCCCTTTCGTCCTGGTGTAATCCTCCTTAATCCAGTTTCTCCTGCTCGTTGGCATTGTCTTGTGTGGTCCAGACTGCTTTTATACCGCTCGTCCTTGTATAATTTATGTTATTGCAGATTTTGTTCGCGGCCTGGACTGTTATTTTTTGTCTTTGTCCCTTTCGTCCTGGTGTAATAATCCTTAATGCAGTTTTTCCTGCGCGGTGGCATGGCCTTGTGTGGTCCAGACTGCTTTTGTGCCGCTTGTCCAGGTATAATTCATGTTATTGCATGTTTTGTTCTCGTAATGTCCTGGACTGTTTTTTCGGTTTTTGAACCATTCGTCCTGGTGTAATGCAGTTTTTCCTGCGCAGTGTTATGGCCTTGAGTGGCGCAAACTGCTTTTGTGACGCTCTTCCTGATATAGTTCATGTTCTTGCAGTTTTTTGTTAGCGGCGTGTACTGGGCTGTTTTTTTCAGTTTTGCCCTGTTCATCCTGGTGTAATCCTCCTTAATGCAAATTTTTCTGCGTGGTGGCAAGAGCTTGAGTTGTCCAGACTGCTTTTGTGCCGCTCGTCCTGTTATAGTTCATGTTATTGCAATTTTTTATTCGCGACTGGTGTTTTATTGTTTTTTCGGTTATTGCCCCGTTTTTCTTAGTGTAATGCACATCTTAATGCACGGTGGCATGGCAATGAGTGGCCCAGACTGCTTTTGTGCCGGTCGTCATGGTATAATTTATGTTATTACAGTTTTTTTCACGGCATGTCCTCGACTGTTTTTTTTTCTGTTTTTCATCCGTTTGTCCTGGCGTAATGCAGTTTTTCCTGCGTGGTGGCATGTCTTTGAGTGGTCCAGACGGCGTTTGTGCCGCTAGTCATGGTATAATTCATTTTATTGCAGTTTTTTTTTCCTGGCGTGTCCTGGACTGTTTTTTTCGGTTTTTGCCCCTTTCGTCCTGGTCTAATCCTCCTTCATACAGTTTTTTCTGCATGGTGGTAAGACTTTGAGTGGTCCAGATGGCTTTTGTGCCGCTCGTCCTGGTATAATTCATGTTATTGCAGTTTGTTGTTCACGGCGTGTACTGGACTGGTTTTTTCGGTTTTTGCCCTGTTCATCCTGGTGTAATCCTCCTTAATCCAAATTTTCCTGCGTGGGGGCAAGGGTCTGAGTTGTCCACACTGCTTTTGTGCCCCTCGTCCTGATATAGTTCATGTTATTTCAGTTTTTGTTCGCGCCGTGTCCTGGAATCCTTTTTTAGGTTTTGCCACTTTCGGCTTGGTGTAATCTTCCTTATTGCAATTTTTCCTGCACAGTGGCATGTCCTTGAGTGGTCCAAACTGCTTTTGTGCCGCTCGTCTTCGTATAATTAAAGTTATTGCAGTTTTTTGTTCGCACCGTGTCCTGGACTGTTTTTTTTTAGTTTTGGCCCCGTTCGTCCTGCTGTAATACAATTTTTCCTGAGAGGTGGAATGGCCTTGATAGGTCCAGACTGCCTTTGTGCGGATGGTCCTGGTTTAATTAATGTTATTGCAGTTTTTTGTTCACGGCGTGTCCTAGACATTTTTTTCGGTTTTTCACCCGTTCTTTCTGGTGTAATCCTCCTTCATGTAGTACTTCCTGTGTGGTTGCATGGCCTTGACTGGTTCAGACTGCTTTTGTGCCATTGTCCTGGTATAATTCATGTTATTTCAGGGTTTGTTCGCGTTATGTCCTGGACTGTTTTTTTGGTTTTTACCCCGTTCGTTCTAGTGTATTGCAGTTTTTCCTGCGCATTGGCATAGCCTTGGGTTTTCGAGACTGCTTTTGTGCTGCTCGTTCTGTTACAATTCATGTTATTGCAGTTTTTTGTTCGCGGCGAGTTTTTTTTCGGTTTTTACCCGTTCATCCTGGTGTAATCCTCTTTAATGCAAATTTTCCTGCGTGGTGGCAAAGGCTTGAGTTGTCCAGACTACTTTTGTACCGCTCTTTCTGGAATAATTCAAGTTATTGCATTTTTTGCGGCGTGTGATGGACTGTTATTGTCGTATTTTACCCCGTTCTTCCGGGTGTAATGCAATCTTTCCTGCGCGGTGGCATGGCCATGAGTGGTCCAGATGCTTTTGTGCCGCTTGTCCTATTATAATTCGTGTTATTGCAGTTTTCAGTTCGAGGCGTGTCTTTGACTGTTTTTTTTTCGGTTTTTGCCCCG
This sequence comes from Argiope aurantia, assembly GCA_026543865.1. Classification (NCBI taxonomy): domain Eukaryota; kingdom Metazoa; phylum Arthropoda; class Arachnida; order Araneae; family Araneidae; genus Argiope; species Argiope aurantia. The sequence continues at coordinate 649,750 of JAPMOR010054847.1, read as the reverse complement.
TTCATCTTATGTAATGCATTTTTTCCTGCGCGTGGACATGGCCTTGTGTTGTCCAGACAGCGTTTGTGGCGCTCGTTCTGGTATAATTCATGTTATTTCAGTTTTTGGTTCGCGGCTGGTCTTCGACTGTTTTTTTGTGTTTTTGCCCCTTTCTTCCTGGTGTAATGCAATTTTTCGTGCACCTTGGCATGGCCTTCAGTGGTCCAGACTGGTTTTGTGCCACTCGTCCTATTATAATTCATGTTATTGCAGGTTTTTGTTCTCGGCGTGTCCTGGACTGTTTTTTTAGGTTTTTGCCCCGTTCTTCCTATTGTAATCTCTTTAATGCAGTTTTTAGTGCGCGGTGGTATGGCCTTGAGTGGTCCAGAATGCTTTTATGCCGTTCGTCCTGGTATAATTCCTGTTATTGCAGAATTTGTTCGTGGCGTTTCCTTTACAGGTTTGTTCGGTTTTTATTCTAATCTTTCTCGTCTAATGTAGTTTTTCCTGCGCGTTGGGAATGCCTTGACTTGTTCACACTGCTTTTGTGCAGCTCGTTCTGGTTTAAATCGTTATTGCAGTTTCTTTTTCGCGACTGGTCTTTTATTGTTTTTTCAGTTATTGCCCCGTTTTTCTTAGTGTAATGCACTTCTTAATGCACGGTTGCATGGCAATGAGTGGTGCAGACTGCTTTTGTGCCGCTCGTCATGCTATAATTCATGTTATTGCAGTTTTTTTCGCGGCATGTCCTCGACTGTTTTTTTTCTGTTTTTGATCCGTTTGTCTTGGTGTAATGCAGTTTTTCCTGCACGGTGGCATGGCTTTGAGTGGTCCAATTTGCTTTTTTGCCGCTCGTACTGGTATAATTCATGTTATTGCAGTTTATTCTTTGCGTCGTGTCCTGGACACTTTTCTTCGGTTTTGCCCCGTTCGTCCTGGTGTTATCCTCCTTAATGCAATTTTTCCTGCGCGGTGGCATGGCCATGAGTTGTCCAGACTGCTTTTGTAACGCTCGTCCTTGTTTAATTTATGTTATTGCAGTTTTTTTTCGCGTCTTCCTGGACTGTTTTTTTCGGTTTTTGCCCCGTTCGTCATGGTATAATCCTCCTTAATGCAGTTTTCCAGCTCGGTGGCACGGCCTTGAATGGTCCAGACTGCTTTTGTGCCGCTAGTCCTGGGATAATTTATGTTATTGCAGATTTTGTTCGCGTGATGTCCTGGAATGTTTTTTCGGTTTTTGTCCCGTTTGTCCTAGTTTAATGCAGTTTTTACTGCGCAGGAGCATGGCTTTAAGTGGTCCAGACAGCGTTTGTGTTCCTTTTCGTGGTATAATTCATGTTTTTGCAGTTTTCTGTTGGCGTCGTGTAGTGGACATTTTTTTTCGGTTTTTGCCCCTTTCGCCCTGGTGTAAACCTCTTTAATGCAGTTTTTCCTGTGCGTTTGGCATTGTCTTCAATGGCCCAGACTGCGTTTTTGCTGCTTGTCGTGGTATAATTCATTTTATTTCAGTTTTTTGTTCGCGTCGGTCCTGGCTGTTTTTTCGGTTTTTGTACATTCGTCCTCGTGTAATCCTCCATAGTGCAGAGCTCCTACGCGTTGGCATAGACTTGAGTACTCCAGACCGGTTTTGTGCCGTTCGTCGTGAAATGATTCATATTCTGTCAGTTTTTGTTCGCGGCATGTACTGGACTGTTTTTTTCGGGTTTTGTCACGTTCTTCCTGGTGTAATGAAGCTTTTCCTGAGCGGTGGCATGGCCTTGAGTGGTCCAGACTGCTTTTATGGCACTCGTTGTGGTAAAATTCATGTTATTGATTGCAGTTTTTTGTTCGAGGGATGTCCTGGACTGTTTTTTCGGTTTTGCCCCGTTCGTCCTGATGTAATGCAGTTTTCCTTTCGCAGTGGCATGGCCTTGAGTGGTGCAGACTTCTTTTGTTCCGCTAGTCCTGGAATAGTTCATTTTATTGCAGTTTTTTGTTCAAGGCGTGTCCTGGACTGTTTTTTCGAGTTTTTGCACATTCGTCCTGGTGTAATCCTCCTTCATTCAGTTTTTCCATTGCGGTGGCATGGCTTGACTGGTCGAGACGGCTTTTGTGCCTTTCGTCCTGGTACAATTCATGTTCTTGCAGTTTTTTGTTCACGGCGTGTATTGGATTTTGTTTTCAGTTTTTGCCTGGTTCGTCCTGTTGCAATGCAATTTTTCCTGCGCGGTGCATAGCCTTGAGCGATCCAGACTGCTTTTGTTTCACTCGTTCGGGTATAATTCATGTTATTTCAGTTTTTGGTTCGCGGGATGTACTGGACGGTTTGTTTTCGGTTTTTGCCCCTTTCTTCCTGGTGTAATACAGTTTTTCGTGCACAGTGATATTGCCTTGAGTGGTCAAGACTGCTTTTGTACCACTCGTCCTGGTATAATTCATGTTATTGCAATTTTTTGTTCGTGTCGTGTCCGGAACAGTTTTTTTAGATTTTCCCCAGTTTATCCTGGTGTAATCTTCCTTAATGCAGTTTTTACTGCGCGGTAGCATGGCCTTGAACGGGCCGGACTGCTTTTGTGCCGCTAGTCCTGGTATACATTTTATTGCCGTTTTTTTATTCACGTCATGCGGACTGTTTTTTTCTGTTTTTTCCTCGTTCGTCCTGGTGTAATTCTAATTCATGCAGTTTTTCCTGCGCGGTGGCATGGCCTTGAGTGGTCGAGACTCCTTTTGTGTTTCTTTTACTGGTATAATGAATATTCTTGCAGTTTTTTGTTCGCGTCGTGTACTGGACTGTTTATTTCGGTTTTTGTCCCGTACATCCTGGTGTAATCCTCCTTAATCCAAATTTTTATGCGTGGTGACAAGGGCTTGAGTGGTCCAGACTGCGTTTGGGCTGCTCGTCCTGGTATAATATATGTTATTGCAAATTTTTTTTCGCGGCGTGTCCTGTATTGTTTTTTAGGTTTTACCCCGTTTGTCCTATGTGTAATGCAGCTTTTCCTGCACGGTGGAATGGCCTTGAGTGGAACAGACTGATTTTGTGCCGCTCGTTCTGGAATAATTCATTGTATTACAGTTTTTGTTCGCGGCGTGTACTTGACTATTTTTTTCGGGTTTGACTCGTTCGGCCTGGTGTAATCCCCCTTGAAGCAGTTTTTCCTGCGCGGTGGCATGACTTTGAGTGGTCCGGAATGCGTTTGAAACGCTCGTCGATGTATAATTCATGTTATTGCAGTTTTTTGTTCGTGTCCTCCTGGACTGTTTTTTTCGGTTTTTGCCCCGTTCGTACTGGTATAATCCTCATTAATGCAGTTTTCTCTGCGCGGTGGCATGGCCTTGAGAGGTCCAGACTTCTTTTGTGCCGGTCGTCCTAGTATAATTCATGTTATTGCAGTTTTTTGTTTGCGGCTTGTCCTGGACTGTTTCTTTCGGATTTTGCCCCGTTGGAACTGGTGAATGCAGCTTTTTCTGAGCGGTGGCATTGTGTTGAGTGGTTAAGACTGCTTTTTTGCCGCTCGTCGTGGTATAATTCATTTTATTGCAGTTTTTTGTTCGAGTCAGTCCTGGCTTTTTTTTCGGTTTTTGTCCCATTCTTCCTCGTGTAATCCTCCTCTGTGCAGAATTCCTGCGCGGTGGCATGGCCTCGAGTGGTCCAGACTGCATATGTGGCACTCGTTCTGGTATAATACATGTTATTGATTGTTTTTTTTTTCTCTGAATGTACTGGACTGTTTTTTCTGTTTTTGCCCCGTTCGTCCTGGCGTAATGCAGTTTTTCCATTGCGGTGGCATGGCCTGATTGGCCAGACTGCTTTTGTGCCGCTCATCCTGGTATAATTCATGTTTTTGCAGTTTTTTTCGCGTCGTCCTGGACATTTTTTTCGGTTATTAACTCTTTCGTCCTTGTGTAATCCTGATTAAAGCAGTTTTTACTGCTCGGTGGCATGTCCGTGACTTGTCCACGCTGCGTTTCTGCCGCTCGTCTTGGTATAATTCAAGTTATTGCAGTTTTTGGTCCGCGGCGTGTCCCGGACTGTTTTTTTTTTAGTTTTTGCCCACTCGTGCTAGTGTTTTGCAGTTTTTCCTGCGCATTGCCATTACCTTGAGTGGTCCAGATTGCTTTTGAGGCACTCCTTCTGGTATAATTCATGTTATTAATTGCATTTTTTTGTTTTGCGACATGTCCTGGACGGTTTTTTTCGGTTATTGCCTCTTTCGTCCTGATGTAATTCTCCTTAATCTAGTTTTTTCTGCTGGTTGGCGTTGTCTTGTTTGGTCCAGACTGCTTTCATTCCGGTCGTTCTTGTATAATTCATGTTATTGCAGATTTTGTTCGCGGCCTGGACAGTTTTTTTTGGTTTTTGCCCATTTCGTCCTGGTGTTTTCATCCTTAATGCAGTTTATCATGAGCGGTGGCATATCCTTGAGTGATCCAGACTGCTTTTGTGGCACTCGTTCTGGCATAATCCATGTTATTGCAGTATTTTGTTCGCGGGATGTCCTGGACTGTTTTTTCGGTTTTTGAACCGTTCGTCCTGGTGAAATGCAGTTTTTACTGCGCAGGAGCATGTCTTTGACTGGTCCAGACTGCTTTTGTGTTCCTCTTCCTGGTATAATTCATGTTCTTGCAGTTTTCTGTTCGTGTCGTGTACTGGACAATTTTTTTCGGTTTTTGCTCCCTTCGTAATGGTGTAATCCTCTTTAAGTTTTTCCTGTGCGTTTGGCATTCTTTTCAGTGGTACAGACTGCTTTTTTTGCCGTTCGTTCTGGTATAATTCATGTTATTGCAGTTTTTTATTCGCATCGTGTACTGGACTGTTTTTTTTCGGTTTTTGCCCTGTTCGTCCTGATGTAATGCAGTTTATCTTGCGTGGTGGCATTGCCTTGAGAGTTCCAGACAGTTATTGTGCCGATCGTCGTGGTATTGCAGATTTTTGTACGCGTCGGTCCTGACTGTTTTTTTTTCGGTTTTTATCCATTCGACCTCGTGTAATCCTCCTTAATGCAGAGTTCCTGCATTGTGGCATGGCCTTGAGTGGTCCAGACCGCTTTTGCGCCGTTCGTCCGGAAATAATTCATATTCGTGCAGTTTTTGTTCGTTGCATGTGCAGGACTTTTTTTTCGGTTTTTTCCCCGTTCGTCCTGCTGTAATGAAGCTTTCCCTGCGAGGTGGCATGGCCGTGAGTGGTACATACTGCTTTTGTGGCGCTCGTCCTGGTATAATTCATGTTTTTGCAGTTTTTGTTTCGCGTCGTACGCTGGACAGATTTTTCGGTTTTTCCCTTTTCGTCCTGGTGTAATCCTCTTTAATGCAGTTTTTCCTGCGCGTTTGGCATTGTCTTGAGTGATCCAGACTGATTTTTTGCTGCTTGTCGTGGTCTAATTCATTTTAGTACAGTTTTTTTTTCGCGTCGGTCTTGGCTGTTTTTTCGGGTTTTGTCCATTCGTCCTCAAGTAATCCTCCATAGTGCAGAGTTCCTTCGCGTTGGCATATCCTTGAGTAGTCCAGACCGCTTTTGAGCCGTTCGTCGTGAAATAATTCATATTCTTGCAGCATGTACTGGACTGTTTTTTTCGGGTTTTGTCCCGTTCGTCCTAGTGTAATGAAGCTTTTCTTGCTCGGTGGCATGGCCTTGAGTGGTCCAGACTGCTTTTATGGCACTCGTTCTGGTATAATTCATGTTATTGATTGCAGTTTTTTGTTCGATTGATGTCCTGGACTGTTTTTTCAGTTTTGCCCAGTTCTTCCTGATGTAATGCAGTTTTTCCTTCGCAGTGGCATGCCCTTGAGTGGTGCAGACTTCTTTCGTTCCACTAGTCCTGGTATAGTTCATTTTATTGCAGGCTTTTGTTCAAGGCGTGTCCTGGACTGTTTTTTCGGGTTTTCGCCCGTTTATCCTGGTGCAATCCTCTTTCATGCAGTTTTTTCATTGCGGTGGCATGGCTTGACTGGTCGAGACTGCTTTTGTGCCGTTCGTCCTGGTATAATTCATGTTCTTGCAGTTTTTTTTGTTCACGGCGTGTATTGGATTTTTTTTTCAGTTTTTGCCTGGTTCGTCCTGGTGCAATGCAATTTTTTTTGCGCGGTGCATAGCCTTGAGCAATCCAGACTGCTTTTGTGGCACTCGTTCTGGTATAATTGATGTTAATGCATTGATTGCAGTTTTATTGTAATTATTGATTGCTGTTTTTTGTTCGTGGGATGTACTGGACGGTTTGTTTTCGGCTTTAGGTCCGTTCTTCCTGGTGTAATACAGTTTTTCATGCACAGTGATATGGCCTTGTGTGGTCAAGACTACTTTTGTGCCACTCGTCCTGGTATAATTCATGTTATTGCAATTTTTTGGTTCGCGTCGTCCTGTACTGTTTTTTTTCGGTTTTTGCCCCGTTGGTCCTGGTATAATCCTCCTTAATGCAGTTTTTCCTCCGCGTTGGCATGGCCTTGAATGGTCCAGACTGCTTTTGTCCCGCTAGTCCTGGTATAATTCATTTTATTGCAGTTTTTTGTTCACGGCCTGTCCCTGACTGTTTTTTTCGGTTTTTTACCCATTCGTCCTGGTGTAATCCTCCTTCATTCTGTTTTTCCTGCACGGTGGCATGGCCTTGAGTGTTGCAGACCGCTTTTGTGAAGCTCGTCCTGGTTTAATTTATGTTATTGCCTATTTTATTCGCGTGATGTCCTGGAGTGTTTTTTTCTTTTTTTGCCCCGTTCATCCTGGTGTAATGCAGTTTTTACTGTCAGGGGCATGGCCTTGTGTCTTCCAGACTGCTTTTGTGTTTCTCTTCCTGGTATAGGTCATGTTCTTGCAGTTTTTTGTTCGCTTTGTGTACTGGACTGTTTTTCTCTGTTTTTGCCCCATTCATCCTGGTGTAATCCTCCTTCATTCAGTTTCTCCATTACGGTGGCATGGCTTGAATGGTCGAGACTGCTTTTGTGCCGCTCTTCCTGGTATAATTCATGTTCTTGCATTTTTTTTCACGTCGTGTATTGGATTGTTTTTTTCTGTTTTTGCCTGGTTCGTCCTGGTGCAATTCAATTTTAACAGCGCGGTGGCATAGTATTGAGGGATCCAGACTCCTTTTGTGGCACTCGTTCTGGTATAATTCATGTTATTGCGGATTTTTTTTCGCGGGATGTACTGGACGGTTTTTTTCGGTTTTTGCCACGTTCTTCCTGGTTTAATGCAGTTTTTCGTGCACAGTGGCATGGCCTTGAGTCGTCCAGACTGCTTTTGTAACGCTCGTCCTTGTATAATTCATGTTATTGCAGTTTTTTGTTCGCGTCGTCCTGGACTGTTTTTTGCGGGTTTTATCCCATTCGTCCTGGTATAATACTCCTTAATGCAGTTTTTCCTGCGCGGTGGCATGGCTTTGAGTTGTCCAGACCGCTTTTGTGCCGCTCGCCCTGGTATAATTTATATTGCATATTTTTTTTGCGTGATGTCCTGGAGTGTTTTTTCTGTTATTGCCCCGTTCGTCCTGTTGAAATGCAGATTTTACTGCTCAGGAGCATACCCTTGAGTGTTGAAGACAGCTTTTCAGTTTCTCTTCCTGGTATAATTCATGTTCTTGCAGTTTTTTTTTTCGCGTCGTCTACTGGACTTTTTTTTTCGGTTTTTGCCCCGTTCATCCTGCTAAAATCCTTCCTTAATCCAAATTTTCCTGCGTGGAAGCAAGGGCTTGAGGGGTTCAGACAGATTTTGTGCCGCTCGTCATGGTATAATTCATGTTATTTAAGTTTTTTTTTCGCGCCTGTCCTGTATTGTTTTTTATTTTTTTCCCGTTCGTCCTATGGGTAATGCAGGTTTTCCTGCACGGTGGCGTGCCTTGAGTGGTACAGACTGATTTTGTGCCGCTCGTTCTTGTATAATTCTTGTTATTGCAGTTTTTGTTTGCGGCGTGTACTGGACTATTTTTTTCGGTTTTGCCCCTTTCGGCCTGGTGTAATCCTCCTTAAAGCAGTTTTTCCTGCTCGGTGGCATATCTTTGAGTGGTCCAGAGTACTTTTATAACGTTCGTAATTGTATAATTCATGTTATTGCAGTTTTTTGTTCGCGTCATCCTGGACTGTTTTTTTCGGTTTTTGACCCGTTCGTCCTGGTATAATCCTCAATAATGCCGTTTTTCCTGCGCGGTGCCACGGCCTTGATTGGTCCACACTTCCTTTGTGCCGCTCGTCCTGGTATAATTCATGTTCTTGCAGTTTTTAGTTCACTGGCGTGTATTGGATTGCTTTTTTTCAGTTTTTGCCTGGTTCGTCCTGGTGCAATGCAGTTGGTGGCATGGCCTTGAGTGTTCCAGACTGCTTTTATGCCTGTCGTCCTAGTATAATTCATGTCATAGCAGTTTTTTGTATGCGGCTTGTCTTGGACTGTTTCTTTCGGTTCTTGCCCCGTTCGAACTGATGTAAAGCAGTTTTTCCTCCGCGGTGACATGGCCTTGAGTGTTCCAGTCTGCTTTTGTGACGCTCTTGCTCATATAATTCATGTTTTTGCAGTTTTTGCTTCCCGGGGTATCCTGGACCGTTTTTTCGGTTATTAACCCATTCGTCCTATTATAATTCTCTTTAATGCAGTTTTTCCTGCGCGGGGGCATGGCCTTGAGTGGTCCAAACTGCGTTCTGACACCCTTCTTGGTATAATTCCTGCTATTGCAGTTTTTTGATCGCGGCGTGTAATGGCCTGTTTTTTTCGGTTTTTGCCCCTTTCGTTCCTGGTGTAATATTCTTTAATGCAGTTTTTCCTTCGCGGTGGCATGGCCTTGAGTGGTACAGACTGATTTTCTGCCGCTCGTCCTAGTATAATTCATGTTCTTGCAGTGTTTTTATGACGGCGTGTATTGGATTGTTTTTTTCAGTTTTTGCCAGGTTCGTCCGGGCGCAATGCAGTTATTCCTGCGCGATGGCATGGCCTTGAGTGTTCCAGACTGCTTTTGTGCCGCTCGTCCTTGTATAAGTCATGTTTTGCAGTTTTTAGTTCGCGGCGTATCCTGGACATTTTTTTTTCTGTTTTTGTCCCTTTCGTCCTAGTCTAATCCTCTTTAATGCAGTTTTTCCTGCGCGTTTGGCATTGTCTTGAGTGGTCCAGACTGCGTTTTTGCCGCTCGTCCTGGTATAATTCATGTTATTGAATTTTTTTATTCGCAGCGTGTACTGGACTGTTTTTTTCGGTTTTTGTCCCGTTCGTCCTTATGTAACGGAGTTTTTCCTGTGCGATGGCATTGCTTTGAGTGGTCCAGACAGTTATTGTGCCGATCATCGTGGTATAATTCATTTTATTGCAGTTTTTTGTACGCGTCCGTCGTGGCAGTTTTTTTCGATTTTTGTCCCATTCGTCCTCTTGTAATCTTCCTTAATGCAGACATCCTGAGCGGTGGCATTACCTTGAGTGGAAGAGAAAGCTTTTATGCCGTTCGTCCTTAAATTATTCTTATTCTTGCAGTTTTTCTTCGCGGCATATACTGGACTGTTTTTTTAGGTTTTTGTCCCGTTCTTCCTGGTGTAAGGAAGTTTTTCCTCCGCGGTGGCATGGCCTTGAGTGGCCCAGGCTGCTTTTGTGCCGCTCGTCCTGGGATAATTCATGTTTCTGCAGTTTTTTCGCGTCGGTCCTGGACTGTTTTTTCGGTTATTAACTATTTCGTCCTGGTGTAATCCTCCTTAATGCAGTTTTTCCTGCTCGGTGGCATATCCGTGACTGGTCCACGCTGCGTTTCTGCCGCTCGTCTTGGTATAATTCAAGTTATTGCAGTTTTTTGTTCGCGGCGGGTCCTGTACTGTTTTTTTTCAGTTTTTGCCCCACTCGTCCTAGTGTATTGCAGTTTTTCCTGCGCATTGGCATAGCCTTGAGTGGTCCAGACTGCTTTGGTGCTGCTCGTTCTTGTATAATACATGTTATTGAGGGATTTTATTCGCAGCGTGTACTGAACTGTTTTTTTTTTGCTTTTTGCCCCTTTCGTCGTGATGTAAGGCAGTTTTTCCTTCGCGGTGGCATTGCCTTGAGTGGTCCAGACAGTTATTGTGCCGATCGTCGTGGTATAATTCATTTTATTGCAGTTTTTTGTGCGAGTCGGTCCTGGTAGTTTTTTTCGGGTTTTGTCCCATTCGTCCTCGTGTAATCCTCCTTCCTGCAGAGTTCCTGCGCGGTGGCATGGCCTTGAGTGTTGCAGATTGCTTTTGAGCCGTTGCTCCTGGTATAATTCATGTTATTGCAGGTTTTTGTTCGCATCGGTCCTGGAATTTTTTTGGTTATTAACCCATTCGTCCTGGTGTAATCCTCCTTAATGCAGTTTTCCGTGCACGTTGGCATGGCATTGAGTGGTCCAGACTGCTTTTGAACCGTTCGTCCTGGTATAATTCAGGGTATTACAGGTTTTGTTTGCGTGATTTTCTTGACTGTTTTTTTTTTTGGTTTTTGCCCCGTTCCTCCTGGTCTAATGCAGTGT
>JAPMOR010054847.1:587608-639343 GCA_026543865.1 Argiope aurantia | reverse complement strand
CTCTTTAATGCAGTTTTTCCTACGCGGTGGCATGGAATTGAGTGATCAAGATTGCTTTTTTAACGCTCGTCCTAGTATATTTCATGTCATTGCAGTGTTTTTGTTCGTGTCGTCCAGGACTGTTTTTTTTTCGGTTTTTGCCCCATTTAACATGGGGCAATCCTCCTAAATGAAGTTTTTCCGGCGCTGTGGCATGGCTTTATCGCTGCTCGTCCTGATATAATTCTGGTTTTTGCAGTTTTTTGTTCGCAGCGATAAGAACGAACTTGGACCCGCCGCGAAGAAATAATTACAATAAGAAGAATTACACCAGAATGAGCGGCACAAAATCCGGTCTAGAACATTCAAAGTCATGCCGGCTCGAAGAACAAACCACGTGAAGAAGCATTAAATCAGGACGAACGGCAGAAGAACTGAAAAGAACGAACTTGCACCCGCCGAGAAAAGAAAAACTGCATTAAAAAGAATTACACCAGGAAGAGTTGCACAAAACCCGGCTAGAACACTTATGGTCATGCCAGCGAAAAGGACAGACCACATTAAGAAAGATCACAGAAGGACGTACGGCGAAAAAACCGAAAAGAATGACTTTGGACACGCCAGGAAGGAAAAACTGCAATAAGAAGAATTACAATAAGACGAGTGGCACACAAACCATCTAGAACGTTCAAGGTCATGAAAGCGCGTAGGACAATTTCCATTAGGAAGGATTTCACTAGGGAGAATGGAGCAAAAACCGAAAAGAACGAATTTGGACTCGCCACGATAATTAAAACTGGAATAAGAAGAATTACACCATCACGAGCGGCACAAAAACCATCTAGAACACTCAAGGTCACGCCGGCGCAAAGGACAATCTGCATTAAGAAGGATTATACCAGTGCGGAAGACAAAAAACACCCGAAAAAAAAGGACCCGCCGGGAAAAGAAAAATGCATTCAAAAGAATTACAATAGGAAGAGACGCACAAAACCCAGCTAGAACACTCAAGGGCATGCCAGCGAGAATAACAAGCGGCATTCAGAAGGATTTCTCCAGGAAGAACGGCGCAAAAATAGAAAAGAACGCCGTCAGACACGTCGGGAAGACAAAACTGCAATAAGAAGAATTACATCAGGACGAGCGAAACACAAACCATCTAGAACACTCAAGGGCATGCTGTCGAAAAGAAAAAACTGCATTAAGAAGGATTTCTCCTGAAAGAACGGCGCAAAAATCGAAAAAAATCTTTTGGACACTCCCGGAAGAAAAAACTGCAATAAGATGAATAATTTTATGACAAGCGGCACACAAACCGTCAAGGACAGTCAAAGTCATGCCGGCAAGGAGAAAAAACTGCATCAAGAAGGAATACTCTAGGAAGAACGGGACAAAATCGAAATGAATGCCTTCCAACATGCCGGGAAAAAACTGCAAAAAGAAGAATTATACCAGGACGAGCGGCATAAAAACTGTATAGAACACTGAAGGTCATGCCAACACGAAGGAGAGGACGCATTAAGAAGGATTACACCATTACGAACGGCAGAAAAACCGAAAAGAACGACTTGCACCAGCCGCGAAAAATAACTGCAATAAGACGAATTACACCAGGCCGACTGGCGCAAGAGTCATCTAGAACACTCAAGGTCATACCGGCACGAAGGACAAAATGCATTAAGAAAGATTACACCAGGACGAGCAGCATAAAAACCGCCAAGAACAATGAAGGTCATGCCGGCGCGATGGACAAACCGGATTCAGAAGGATTACAGCAGGACGAAAGGCGTAAAAACCAAAAAGAACGAACTTGGACACGCCTCGAAGAAACAATTGCAATAAAAATCATTACACCAGGACGAGTGGCACAAAAACCGTCTGGAAAGCTGAAGGTCATGCCGGTGCGAAGTACAAACTGTATTAGGAAAAATTACACCAGGACGAACGGTGTAAAAACCGAAATGAACGAATATGGACCCGAGGTGAAGAAAAAAACAGGAATACGAAGAATTACAGAAGTGCAAACGGCACGAAAACCGTCTAGAACACTCAGGGTCATGCCGGCAAAAGGGACAAACCGCATTAAGAAGAATTTCGCCGGGACAAACAGCGAAAAACCGAAAAGAACGAACTTGGGCCCGCCGCGTAGAAAAAGCTGCAATAAGAAGAATTACACCACGACGAGCGGGAAAAAACCCATCAGGAACACTGAAGTTCATGCCGGCGCGAAGAAGAGACCGCCTTGAGAAGTATTATACCAGGACGAATGGCGCAAAAACTGAAAAGAACCAACTTCTACCCGCCGTGAAAAAAAACTGCAATAAGAAAAATTACACCAGAACGAGCGGTCCACAAACCGTCTAGAACACTCATGGTCATGCCAAAGAGAAGAACAAACTGCATTACGAAGGAATTATCCAGGAAGAACGGCGCAAAAATCGAAAAGAATACCATCGGTCACGACGCAAAGAAAAAACTGCAATAAGAAGAATTAAACGTGGAGGAGCTGCACACAAATCATCTAGAACACTCAAGGTCATGCTGGCGATAAGTACAAACGGCATTAAGAAGGATTACTCCTGGAAGAACGGTGCAAAAATCGAAAAGAAAGCCTTAGGAATCGCCTATGAGAAAAAATTGCAATAAGCAGAATTACACCAGGTCGAGTGGCGCACAAACCGTCTAGAAGAATCAAGGTTATGCCGGCGAGAAGACCAACTGCAATAAGAATAATTACTCCTAGAAAAACGGCGCAAAAATTAAGAAGACCGCCTTTGTACAGGCCGGGAAAAAGAAACTGCAATAAGAATTATACCATTACGAGCTGCACACAAACCGTCTAGAAAAATCAAGGTCATGCCGACGAGAAGAACAAAATGATATGAAGAAGGATTACTCCACGAAGAACGGCTCAAAAAACGAAAAGAACGCCAGCGGACACATCTGTAACTCAAAACTGCAATAAGAAGATTTACACCAGGACGAGCTGCACACAAACCGTCTAGAAGACTCAAGGTCATGCTGGCGAGAAGAAGAAACGGCATTGAGAAGGATTACTCCAATATAACGGCGCAAAAATCGAAAATAACAACTTTGGACACTCCGGAGAGAAAATCGGACTTTCAGACATCACAGAAGCAGTTCGACATGTCACTCAAACAATTATAAAAGCCGCTAATAACACCATACGAAAATCTTCCTCACGTCTAAGAAAGTTTTACAGACCGTGGTGGAATAAAGAATGCCACGACAGCCATAAGAATCAATAGAATCTGTGGAATATTTTTAGAAGATACGCAACAACAGAGAATCTTGTCGCTTTTAAAAGAGCCAAAGCGCTTGCTCTTCGCATTCGCCGACGTAGTCAAAGGGAATCGTGGATAAAATTGTTATCATCAATCACATCTTCTACTTCCAGTAAACATTTATGGAGGAAAGTGAAGGTTGCTAATGGGATTTATAGTGAATCCTCCATCCCTGTTTTAAAAACCGGAACTGAGATGCACTCCTTCCCATTAGACATAGCCAATATTCTTGGTCATGCATTCGCACAGGTTTCCGCAGTGGATTCTTATAGTCCTGAATTTCTGGCAATTAAGAATCCAGCGGAACGATTATTATTGCATTTTAATGACCGAAGTTCCTATCCATACAACTGTGAGTTTAGGATGTTTGAATTAAAAGCCGCCTTGTCTAAAGCCCATGATACAAGTCCTGGGCCAGATGGAATCACATATAGTATGCTTCGCCATTTGAATGAAAATTCACTTTCCAACCTACTATTTTTATTTAATAGAATCTGGAAAGAGCAGAAGTACCCATCACAATGGCGTGAAGCTATTATGATTCCAATCCTAAAATCTGGCAAGGAATCTTCAAATCCTCGTAGCTACAGGCCAATTGCTCTAACAAGTTGCATTTGTAAGACCTTTGAGCGCATGGTCAACGCTCGTCTTATCTTTGAATTGGAGAAACAAGGATGTATCTCCCCGTTGCAGAGTGGTTTCCAGAGAGGTCGTTCCACCTTTGACAATCTCATTTTACTGGAAATCCAGATCCGCAACGCTTTTGTTAAGAGGGACCACCTTGTCTCCATATTCTTTGATATAGAAAAAGCCTATGACCGTGCTTGGCGCTTTGGAATACTTTCAACATTTTTTAACTTCGGTTTTAGGGGAAACCTACCTATATTTTTAGAGAACTTTTTATCTCATCGGACTTTTAGAGTTCGTGTAGGCAACTTTTATTCCGATTCTTTTATTCAAGCCGAGGGAGTTCCGCAGGGAAGTGTCCTCAGTGTCACGCTTTTTAATGTTCATCTTAGTCAAATTTTAACAAGCTTACCGTCATCTGTACATGCTAGCCTTTATGTTGACGATCTGCAGATATCATGCCAAGATAGCGATATGAATTTAATTGAACAACATTTATAAACAGCCGTGGATAAATTGATAGCTTGGTGCGATAACAATGGGCACACTATCTCTCCGGAGAAGACCGATGTGTCCATTTCTGTCGGAAAAGAAAGCTTCACCTCGATCCGAATATACATATTCGGAATATTCCAATCCCTGTGGTGAATGAAATTTGGTTTTGGGGAGTGATTCTAGATCGGAAGCTCACCTTCCTTCCGCATGTCTTATATTTGCGGAGGAAGTGTGAGAAATCATTGAACATTTTAAAAGTGCTCTCAAAAACATCTTGGGGGTGCTGATCGAACCTCCTTACTCCGTATTTATCAAGCAGTAATTCTTTCCCGAATTGATTATGGGTGTATGGTGTATGGTTCCGCCTGTCCATCAGTTTTGAGGCGACTGGATACCATTCACCATTCTGCTTTGCGTATCTGTTCAGGAGCATTCCGTACTTCTCCGGTTGAAAGCCTATACATTATATGCCATCAGCTTCCTCTATGTTTAGGGCGTAAGAAATTGTCTGCCATATTTTATTTTCAAACAAAATCTGTTCTCAAACATCCTTTAGGCCAATTGTCACTGCCAGTTGGTCTTCGTCGACTGTATAATGCCCGTCCGTCGAACATGCTCCCCTTTTTTGAGAGAACCAAAATACTCCTTCATGACTCGGACCTTAACGATATTCTTGTTAGAGCTGTGGATTTCCTCAGTTTCCCACCCTGGGATATCCCACAATTTTCTTATTTGAATCCTTTTCTTGGATTAGATAAACACTCAACGGCTACTGTTGTTCTCCAACAGATCTTTTTATATCATCGCTGTCAGTATTCTACTTTTTCCCCAATTTTCACGGATGGCTAGAAATCAAATGATCATGTAGGTTGTGGAATCATACTTCCATACGATACACTGAGCCACCGTCTTCATAATTGCTGCTCCGTTTTTACTGCTGAGTTGGTAGCAATTTTCTGTGCCCTCCAGAAAATTGGATCATCCTCACAGCGTCATTTTGTAATCTATACCGATAGCATGAGTGCTTTGGAGAAACTTTCACCCTATCACAATCGGATGCATCCAGTTGCGATTAAAATTTTATTCATTTTGCGACTTTTGAAAAATGATGGCTTATAAATAAATTTCTGTTGGGTTCCGAGTCATGTTGGCATCTTCGGGAATGAGAAGGCGGATTTGATCGCAAAATCTGCAACGACCTTTTTGAGTATAGGGCTTCCCTTTTGTGACATCAAAAGGTCTATTGATCATCACTTTTTTCTGTTTGGCAAAAATCGTGGGATATGCAGATCAGAAATAAATTACATTCTGCTGAAACGAACATTGTTTCTTGGTCTGTTCATCCTATACGTGAGATAGATGTTAAGTTGACTCGTCTCCGTATAGGGCATACACGTTTCACACATAAGCATCTTATATTTGGCCAAAATGCACCTACGTGCAGCAGCTGCCAAGTACATTTTACTGTTCGTCATATTTTAATTGAATGTCCTGTTTATAATTTTTATCGTGCTCAATTTTTAATTCGTCTTCTGCAACATTGAAAGACTTGGTGGGTGAAAAATACCACCCAAACATTTTTAAATTCCTAAGAGCTGTTGGCTTTCTCATTTGCATTTAGCAGTTTTTTGTTCTGTTTATGAGAAGCATTATTTAAGTTCATGTACATTACATAATTGCATCAAATCTTCATGTATCATTGTTTTAAATTTTAAATTGTTAAAATCATTTTTAACGTCATATTTAAGCAATATTATTTTTACAAATCTATGTTTATAATTTAATAAATGAGTGTTTTTAAAAATGTTTTACACTTTTACCATTCGATTGGCGCAGTATAGCCAGATATGGCTCTTGAGCCAATAAACCAAACAAAACCAAACAAACCGGAAAGAAAAAGCTGTAATAAGAAGCAACGCACCAGTACGAGAGGCTCACAAATCATCTAGAACACTCAAGGTCATGCCGGCGAGAAGAAAAAACGGCATTTAGAAGGATAATTCCAGGAAGAACGGCTGAAAAATCGATAAGAATGCCAAGGACACGCCGGGAAGAAAAAACTGCAATAAGAAAAATTACACCAGGACGAGTGGCACACAAACCATCTAAAACACTGAAGGACATGCCGGCGAGAAGAACAAATGGTATTGAGAATTATAACTCCAGGAAAAATGGCGCAAAAATCAAAATGCATGCCTAAGGTACGCCGGGAAGAAAAAATTGCAATCATAAAAATTACACCAGGTCGAGCGGCACACAAACCATTTGAGAAAACAAGGTCATGCCGGCGAGAAGACCAAACGCTATTAAGAAATATTACTCCAGCCTGAACGGCGCAAAAATCGAAAAGAACGCCTTCGGAAAAGCCAGGAAGAAAAAACTGCAATAAGAAGAATTACACCAGGAGGAACGGCACTCAAACCATCTATAACACTCAAGATCATGCCAGCGAGAAGAACAAACGGCATTAAAAAGGATTACTCCAGGATGAACGGCGCAAAAATTGAAAGATTTTTGGACATCCCGGGAAGGAAAATCTGAAGTAAGAAGAAACACACAGGGACGAGCGGCACATAAACCGTCTAGAACAGTAAAGGGCATGCCGGCGAGAAGAAAAAACGGCATTGAGAAGGTTTACTCTAGAAAAAACGGCGCAAAAATCGAAAAGAACGCCTTCGGACACGCCGGTAAGAAAAAACTGCAACAAGAAGAATTACACCAGGACCAGCGGCACAAAAACCGTCTAGAAGACTCAATATCATGCCGGCGAGAACAATGGCAATAAGAAGAGTTAATACCGGAAGAACGGCGCAAAAATCAAGACGAACGCCTTTGTAAAGGCCGGGAAGAAGAAAATGCAATAAGAATTATACCAGGACGAGCTGCACACAAACCGTCTTGAACAATCAAGGTCATGCCGGCGAGAAGAACAAACGGCATTAAGAAGGATTACTAAAGGAAGAAAGGAGCAAAAATCAAAAAGAACGCCTTCGGACAAGTCGGGAAGAAAAAACTGCAATAAAAAGAATTACATCAGGACGAGCGGCACACAAATAATCTAGAATACTCAAAGTCATACAGACGAGAGGAAAAAACAGCATTAAGAAGGTTTACACCACGAAGAACGGCGCTAAAAATAAAAAGAACGCCAGCGGCCACATCTGAAACTAAAAACTGCAAACAAGTGGCACACAAACCATTTGAACACTTAAGGTCATGCTGGCGAGAAGAACAAACTCCTGGGAGAAAGGAGCAGAATTCGAAAAGAACGCCTTCGGACACAACGCGATGAAAAATCTGCAATAAGAAGAATTGCACCAGGACGAGCGGCACAAACATCGTCTAGAACACTCAAGTTCATGCCGGCACGAAAGGGTAAACCGCAATAAGAATTATTACACCAGGAAACGCGCAAAAAACGAAAAGAACGAACTTGAACCCGCCGCGAAGAAAAAAAAACTGCAATAAAATGAATTACACCAGGAAGAGCTGCACAAAAAATGTCTAGAACACTCAAGGTCATGCCGGCAAGATAGACAATCTGCAATAAGAATTTCATCACCAAAACCGAATTAAGAAGGGTGTCTCGAAGAAGAATGGCGAAAAAATCGAAATGAACGCCTTCTTACAAGCCGGAAAAGAAACTGCAATAAGAAGAATTACACAATGTGGAGCGGCACACAAACCATCTAGAAAAATCAAGATCATCCCGTCGAGAAGAACAAATGGCATTAAAAAGGATTACTCATGGAAGAACGGCGCAAAAATCGAAAAGAACGCCTTCAGACATGACGGGCAAAAAACTGCATGAAGAAGAATTATACCAAGTCGAGCGGCACACAAACGATCTAGAACCCTCAAAGTCATGCCGGCAAGAAGAACAAACGGCATTAAGAAGGATTAATCCACGAAGAACGGTGCAAAAAACGAAAAGAACGCCAGCGGACACGTCTGTAACTAGAAACTGTAATAAGAAGATTTACACCAGTACGAGGGGAACACAAACCATTCTAAACATTCAATGTCATGCTAAAGAGTAGAACAAACTGCATTAAGAAGGATTTCTCTAAGAAGAACGGCGCAAAAATCGAAAAGAAAGCCTTCGGACACGCCCATAAGAGAAAACTGCAATAAGATGAATAACTTAACCACGAGCGGATCACAAACCACCTAGAACACTCAAGGTCATTCCGGTAAGAAGTACAAAGAGCATTAAGAAGTATTTCTCCAGGAAGAACGGCGAAAAAATCGAAATGAACGATTTCGGACACGCCGGGAAGAAAAAACTGCAATAAAAAGAAATATACGAAGTCGAGCGGCACAAAAACTGTCTAGAACACTAAAGGTCCTGCCGGCGAGAAGAACAAAGTACATTAAAAAGGATTTCTCCAGGAAGAACGGCGAAAAAATCGAAATGAACGATTTCGGACACGCCGGGAAGAAAACACTGCAATAAGAAGAATTACACCAGGCCGAGTGGCACAAACCCCGTCTCAAACAGTTAAGGGCACGCGTGCGAAAAAGGCAAATCGCATTTAGAAGGATTACACCTTGACGAATGGCGCAAAAACCGAAAAGAACGAACTTGGGGCCGCCACGTAGAAAAAGCTGCAATAAAAAGAATTACAACAGATCGAGCGGCACAAAAACCATCAAGAACATTGAAGGTCATGCCGGCGCGAAAGACAAACCGTATTGAGAAGGATTACACCAGAACGAACCGCAAAACACCTGAAAAGAACGAACTTGGACCCGCCGCAAAGAAAAAACTCTAATAAGAAGAATTACACTAGGAAGAGCGGCACAAATCCCATCTAGAACACTATAGGTCATGCCGGCGTGAAGAACAAACAGCATTAAGAAGGTTTACACTAGGACGTAAGGCGCAAAAACCGAGAAGAACAAACTTGTAACCGCCGCGAAAAAAAGCCTGCAATCAAAAGAATTAAACCAGGACGAGAGACACAAAAACCGTCTAGAACACTCTAGGTCATGCCGGCAAGAAGGACAATCTGCAATAAGAATTTCATCAGGTCGAATATCGCGGAAACCGAAAAGAACGAACTTGGACTCGCCACGAAAAATAAAAGTGCAATAATAAGAAATACGAGCGAAGGACAACCCGC
The DNA here is from genome assembly GCA_026543865.1 of Argiope aurantia. NCBI lineage: Eukaryota > Metazoa > Arthropoda > Arachnida > Araneae > Araneidae > Argiope > Argiope aurantia. The sequence continues at coordinate 629,811 of JAPMOR010054847.1, read as the reverse complement.
TTTAAGGAGGATTACACTAATACGAATTCCGAAAAACCCGAAAAGAACGAACTTGGACCCGTCGCGAAGAAAAAACTGCAATAAGAAGAATTGCACCAGGACCAACGACGCAAAAACCATCTAAAACACTCAAGATCATGCCGACGAGACGGACAAATGGTATTAAGAAGGATTACTCCAGGAAGAAATGCGCAAAAACCGAAAAGAATGAACTTTTACCCGCGCGAAGAAAATGTTGCAATAAAAAGAATTACACCTGGATGAGCGGCACAAAACCCGTCAAGAACATTGAAGGTTACTCCGGCGTGATGGATGAACCGCCTTCAGAATTATTACACCAGGACGAACGGCTCAAAAACCGAAAAGAACAAACTTGGACACGCCGCGAAAAAAAAACCCTGCAATAATTACAATTATACCAGGACGAACGGCATAAAATCCATCTAGAACACTCAATGTCAAGCCGGTGCGAAGGAGAAACCGGATTAAGAAGGATTAGACCAGGACGAACGGCAAAAAATTCGAAAAGATCGAACTTGGAACAGCCGTGAAGAAAAAACTGCAATAAGAAGAGTTACATTAGGACGATCGGCACAAAACTCATCTAAAACACTGAAGGTCATGCCGGCGTGAAGGATTAGATTGGATTGTCTGGTTTATTGGCGCAAAAGCCAAACCTGACGAAACTGCGCCAGACACACGGTTAAAATATAAAGACCGTGTTTTTATGTATAATTATGTAGAAATAGAAAATGATATATAAAATTACATGGCAATGTCTCTTTACATAGTGAACAAGATATAAAAAGTGGTAACCTAATAAAATGTTAAATAATATGATAAAAACCAATTTCTTTTAAAAATTTAAAAAAGATTTTTGTGGGGATATTCCCCCACAAGCATTTGCATATCCACTGTTGAAGCACTAAAAAATCTTAAACGATGATGATTAAAATGAGGACACTCAACTAAAAGGTGAAGAACAGTTAAAATAATTTTGCATCTCGTGCAGAATGGAGCTCGATCTCCGAATAAAAGATGTGTATGAGTAAGAAGTGTTTTTCCAATGCGGAGTCTAGATAATTTAACATCTAGCTCTTGCACTGGTAAACAAGGCCAGGATGAAATGATAGGTTTTATAGCGTGAAGTTTGTTATTTATTTGAACATTCCATGACTCCTGCCAGAGTGAGTAAAAATGACGTTGAATTGCCTTTTTCGCATCACTGAATGGAATGTCTCTCTGAAGAAACATAAACGCACTCTTTGCAGCATTATCCGCGAGTTCACTGCCAATGATTCCGACATGACTCGGAATCCAACAAAAGAGTATCTCAAACCCCCTAATTTGGAGAATCCTTATAAGACCCAGGATTTCCAAGGCAACCGCATGAATCTCATTGAGTATTAGAAAGTACTTTAAATGAGCTCATGCTGTCAGTATAGATACAAAATTTACGCTCAAACGAGAGTGAAATCCTCTGAAGAGCATAAAAAATTGCTAATAATTCAGCAGATAGAACAGAAAGCAATGTATCTAGACGATAACTGAATGTCTCGGTATCAAAAACAATACCGCAACCAACATAACCGACTGACTTCGAACTATCCGTAAAAATGTTTAGGTATTCTAGATACTGACAGCGATGAGAATTAAACAGATTCTGGTAGACAATAGGGGCAGTATTCTGTTTCTCAAAACTAGAGAAGGTATTTAAAAAGGAAAACTGAGATATATTCCAAGGGGGTGGGAGGGAAAGGGATCAGAGGTCTGTATCACCTTATCATGAAGCTCGGAATCGTGAATCAGAGATTTAGCTCTCTCGCAAAATGGGAGAATGTGGGAAGGTCGAACATTGTGAAGTCTCCGAGACTCACCGGAAATGTCATAGAGGATAAGGGGTGCTTCGGAATAGACAAAGCTCGAAGGTAGTACTGGGCTGACAGTTTTTTACCTCGTAAACCGAGTTGTAACTGATGACACAGAACATAAAGACTATGTATTGGCGAGGTACGAAATGCTCCAGAGCAAATTCTCAAAGCAGAATGGTGTACAGTGTCAAGTCTACGCAAGATCGTAGAACGCGCGGAGCCATATACCATACATCCGTAATCTATGCGAGATAAAGTCATTGCTTCGTAAATTCTAAGCAAGGAAGTGCGATCTGCTCCCCAAGTGGTTCTAGAAAGTACCTTAAGAATATTTAATGACCTGTCACACTTCTTCCACAGATGTAAGACATGCGGAAGGAAAGTGAGCTTACGGTCAAATATTATTCCCAGAAATTTTATTTCATTGACCACAGGTATTATAGCATTCCCAATGTGGATTGAAGGATCCAAATGAATGGCTCGTTTTCTGCAAAAGTGAATGCATTTCTGTTCAATCCAAATCCGATTAAATAAAATTAACAGATTGGAAAGATAAGTAGCAGACACATGGCGAAGCATGTTATATGTGATTCCATCTGGACCAGGACTGGTATCATTAGTTTTCGACAAAGCCGTTAGTAGTTCGTGCATTTTAAATTCTGAATTGTACGGAAGGGATTTTCGAGTAGAAAAACACAACGGTTTCTGTTGTGCACGATTTTTAATTTTTACAAAAGCAGGCTTATATGATTCGACAGCAGAAACCTGTGCAAATGCATATCCGAGAGCATTGGCAACACCTAACGGGGAAGATACACTTCCATTTTCCGTCTCAAGAACAGGAATAGAGAATTCTTTAAAAATTCCATTTGCCGCCTTAACCTTCTTCCAGAGTAGTTTCGGAGAAGTAAAGGCGGTGATGGAAGAGATGAAATTAATCCAAGACTCTCTTTGGCTTTGCCTACGAATACGACGAGCATTAGCTCTGGCACGTTTAAAAGCAATTAAGTTTTCTGTTGTGGGATATCTACGGAAAATATTCCACCGCTTTTTTTGTTCTCGGTGACTGTCGTGGCAAGCTTCATTCCACCACGGTCTCGGGAATTTCCTCAGACGTGGGGAGCTTTTGGGGATGGTATTGTTTGCAGCGTCAATAAGGCAGTCAACTACATTTTGTACAGCCTCTGTAATATCAGTATTTCTGACCATAGTCTCCGAAATTATTACCTGTTGCATGAAAGCAGTCCAATCAGCCCGCTGGAATAGGAAACACGGGGGACAAGAAGTCACACCGCCTCTATCAACATAGGAGACCATTAAGGGGAAGTGATCACTATCATAGAGATCATTCCCAACTGTAAAACTCAGTAAGGAAAGAGATCGGGAGAGAAAATAGCCAGATTCAGGCTGTGAAATGTACGTGTGGGTTCATGGAAATAGGTTTTCTCGTCATGATTGAGCAGACATAGAGAGTTATCAGAGATAAACTGTTCAATCTGCCGCCCACGAGAATTTGTACTTTTTTAACCCCACAAAATACTATGAACATTAAAATCGCCAAGAATCAAGAATGGTTGGGTAGTTGGCCCACTAAACTATTAAGTTCGTGTTGGTTAATGACAGAATGTGATGGCAAATATATACTACAAACTGTGACAAGAGTCCGTATATGGACTTGAACAGCCACAGCTTGTAAGGGAGTTTGTAAATTTAAATGAGAACTCTGGTAGAGGTTAGAAGTTAAGATGCAAACACCACCAGAAGGATTATTTCCGGTGTTAGCATCTTTCTGAGCACAGTTATAGCCACAGATTTTCACAGCGATGTCATCTTTCAGGAATGTTTCCTGAAAAGTAAAACAAGCAGGATGGAGCTGATTAATAATATGCTTTATGTCAACAACTTTGGGCCGAAGACCACGACAGTTCCAAGAAATGAATGTTCCCATTAAGAAACTTTAGAATTAAGTTTATTATGGCAAGTGTTATGAAGAGTCGGCGAAATATCGCAACTCATTTGTAATTCATCCTCCTCGTCAGACGGATGGAGGGAAATGGAATCGGGACTTTTAGGCGAGCCAAAGATAGGCGTTAAGTCCTTATGGACATTACCTTGCGTCGCAAGTCCCAAAGCGACAGAACTTTGTGTTGCAGATTTTTTTAACTTCGTTCTTAGTTCTTTTGGCTAGAGTCCCCGTTTTGACACCTTTAGCTTTAGTGCTCTTTGAGAATTGGAGTTTAATTTCGATTTCGATCGGACTGGTTTGCTAGTTTCTGGTGCACTGGATGGTGAATTATCAATCTCAGAATCGGAAGAGTTTTTGACAGTTGTAGTTTGGGAGTTATATTTCACACAGTTTGTGCATTTACAGTTTACACAGAAGGATGTTTTTACAACGGAAGCGTAACTCACACCAGGTTTGGGTTTTTGAGATAATACTTTTTGTCTTGCTTCAGAATAAGAAATGGATTCTTTAAATTTTATTGAAATTATTTGCTTTTCAAGTTTCCAGCGTTCGCAGACTCGAGAAAACGATGCATGACAACCTCCACAGTTCACGCACTTTTCGGGGGCGTTACAATGTTCGCTATCAGGGTCTTTTCCTGCACAGCGGGCGCATGGAAATTAACCTTCGAGTGGCCAAAACGCTGGCATTTAAAGCATCTCAAAGGATTTGGGATGTACTGCCGAACAGATAATTTAATATATCCAGCATATATGAATTCTGGAATTGTTGGTCTACGGAATGTAAGGATGTAATGCTTTGTGGGAAGGAGTTGTTCATCCCCCCTAATGGTAATTTGGCGTACATGGGTTACTCCTTGGGGTTTCAGTTCCGAAGTGATCTCCTCAAGGGGAACATTGAACACTTCGCCCCATGTGATTACACCTCTGGAAAAATTTAACGATGTATGAGAGATAGCGGTTACAGAGATGTTAGCTAAAGCTTTAATTTTCAATATTTGCTGTGCTTGCTTTTTACTGGAGACTTCTATCATCAAGTCACCGAACGAATTTTACGTATGGCAGCAACTTCAACAATTGTTGCAGTCATTGCCTTCTGCACTAGAAAAGGTGATACAGAGTTAAAAGTTTCATTTTTATCAGTGATTCGTTTTAGTATAAAATATCGGTCAAATTATGGTAGGTTGGTAGTGATATCAGGTAGTTTTCGATGCCCACTGACTGGAGATTTGAGAGAGGAGCCCATACGATATTGATGGGCATTCGGGCCCGACGGCACCGAAAACCATGGAGCCCAACTAGGGAAGGCAATTACCGGCGCCGGTCATTCCCAGCCTCGGCATCCACCCTAGTTCTAATCGGTACCTATACGCTGGGAGTTACCCCCGGGCACAGTGACCACCCTTAACGCCAAGCCAAAGGAGTAACCCCTTCGCTTGATCCCTAGCAAACTAACCACTCAGGTGACTAGCGACCAGCCGATTGATACACCGGGGACCACAGTGCACCACCCATCTTTCTAATGGGTCGCCACGCACGGCAAACACGTGGGGGTATTTGCTGTCCATGAGAAGCAGGAAGCAAACAGAACGGCGACATCTTCTCATTGAGAGCTCCTTCGCCTACCCTCGAGAGAAAGAAGAATGACAGCAAAAACCAGAAGACAGAGGGGAGAGTAAATATAAAGGGAGTAAGGATCACTAGGTACCACGGGATTGGGACACCCGAACTCACCTAAAGAAGGTGAGCCCCTGAGGGGAGCGGGCGCGAAGGGCAAACTGCATTAAGAAGGATTACACCAGGACGAACGGCGCAAAAACCGAAAAAAACAAACTTGGACCCGCGCGAAGAAAAAACTGCAATAAGAATAATTACACCAAGACGATCTGCACAAAAAATTTCTGGAACACTTAAGGTCATGCGGGCGAGAAGAACAAACGGCATTGGGAAGGATTACTCCAGGAAGAACGGCGAAAAAATTGAAATGAACGCCTTCGGATCCGCCGGGAAGAAAAAACTGCAATAAGAAGAATTTCAGCAGGACGAGCGGCACACAAACCATCTAGAACACTGACGGTCATACCGCCGAGAAAAACAAACGGCATTAAGAAGGATTAGTATCGGAAGAAAGGCGCTTCGGAATCAAGGGTTTGGAAAAACTGCAATAAGTAGAATTACACAAGGACGAGAGGCACACAAACCATCTAGAAGACTCAAGGTCATGCCGGCGAGAAGGAGGTCAATAAGAATGATTAGTCCCGGAAGAACGGCGCAAAAATCAAGAAGGACGCCTTTGTACAAGCCGATAAGAAGAAACTGAAAAAAGAATTATACCAGAACGAGCTGCACACAAACCATCTAGAACACTGAAAGTCATGTCGACGAGAAGAACAAACGGCATTAAGAAGGATTACTCCACGAAGAACGGCGCAAAAAACAAAAGGAACGCCAGCGGACACATCTGTAAATAAAAACTGCAATAAGAAGATTTACACCAAGACGAGCGGCACACAAACCATCTAGAACACTCAAAGTCATGCTGGCGAGAAGAACAAACTACATTAAGAAGGAATTCTCCAAGAAGAACGGCGCAAAAATTAAAAAGAACGCATTTGGACATGCCGGGAAGAAAAAACTGCAAAAAGAAGAATTACACCCTGACCAGCGGCATAAAAACCGTCTAAAACACTCAAGGTCATGCTGGCGAGAAGAACAAACTGCATTAAGAAGGATTATAACAGTACGAACGGCGAAAAAACCGAAAAGAACAAACTTGTACCCACCACGAAGAAAAAACTGCAATAAGAAGAATTACACTAGGACGACCGTTACACAAACCATCTAGAACACTCTAGGTCATGCCGGCGAGAGGAAGAAACGACATTAAGAAGAATTACTCTACGAAGAAAAGCAAAAAATGAAAAGAAAGCCAGCGGACACATCTGTAACTAAAAACTGCAATAAGAAGATTTACACAAGGACGAGAAGCACACAAACCATCTAGAAAATTCAGGATCTTGCCGGCGAGTAGTACAACGGCACTAAGAAGGATTAATTCCAGAAGAACTGCGCAAAAATCAAGAAGAACGCCTTTGTACAGGCCGGGAAGAAGAAACTGCAATGATAATTATACCAGGACGAGCTGCACACAAACCAACTAGAGCAATCAAGGTCATGCCGGCGAGAATAACAAACGGTATTAAGAAGGATTACTCCAAAAAGAACGGTGCAAAAATCGAAAAGAACGCCTTCGGACACGTCTGGAAGAAGAAACTGCAATAAGAAGATTTACATCAGGACGAGCGGCACACAAACCGTTTAAAACACACAATGCCATGCTGGCGAGATGAACAAACTGCACTAAGGATTTCTGCAGGAAGAACGGCGCAAAAATCGAAAAGAAAGCCTTCGGACACGCCCGGAAGAAAAAACTGCAATAAGATGAATAACTTGACGACCAGCGGCACACAAACTGTCTAGTACACTCAAGGTCATGCCGGCAAGTAGAATAAAACTGTATTAAGAAGGATTACTGAAGGAAGAACAGCACAAAAATCGAAACGAACGTTTTAGGACAGGCCGAGAAAAAAAATGCAGTACGAAGTATTATACCAAGTCGAGCGGCACAAAATCGGTCTAGAAAACTGAAGGTCATGCTGGCGAGACGAACAAATGGCATTGAGAATAATTAGTCCAGGAAGAACGGCGCAAAAATTGAAAAGAACGGCGTTGGACACGCTAGAAAGGAAAAACTGCATTTAGAAGAAACACACCAGGACGAGCAGCACACACCCGTCTAGAACACTCAAGATCATGCCGGCGCGAAGGATACTTAGCATTTAGAAGGATAACACCAGGTCGAGCTGCGCCAATACGAAAAAGAAATAATTTGGAACCACTGCGAAGAAAAAAACTGCAATAAGAAGAATTACACAAAGAGAAATGGCAGAAAAACTGTTTAGAACACACAAGATCATGTCGGCGCAAAGAAGAAACTGCATTAAGAAGAATAACACCAGGCCGAGCGGGACACAAACTGTCTGGAACAGTTAAGGTCATGCCGGCGAGAAGAACAAACTGCATTAAGAAGGATTACTTCAGTAAGAATTGCGAAAAAATCGAAATGAACGACTTCGGACACGTCGGGAAGAAAAAACTGCAATAAGAAGAATTACACCAGGGCGAGTGGAAAAACACCCATCTAGAACACTTATGGTCATGCCAGCGAAAAGGACAAACTTTGACCCGCTAAGAAGAAAAAAACTGCAATACGAAGACTTACACAAGGCCGACCGGCACTAAAACCATCTAGAACACTCAAGGCGATGCCGGCGCGAAGGACAAACCGCATTAACAGGGTTTACGCCAGAACGAACGGCACAGACACCAATTAGAGCACTCAAAGTCAGAACGGCGAGAAGAACAAATCCCATTAAAAGAATTACTCCACGAAGAACGGCACAAAAATCGTAAGTAACACCTGCGGAATCGCCGGTGAGAAATGTAACTAGATTTACACCAAGTCGAGCGGCACACACACCATCTAGAAGACTCAGGTTCATGCCGGCTAGAAGATCAACGGCAATAAGAAGGATTACTCCTTTGTACAGGCCGGGAAGAAGAAACTGCAATAAGATTCATACCAGGATGAGCTGCACACAAACCGTATAGAACAATCAAGGTCATGCCGGCGAGAAGAACAAACGGTATTAAGAAGGATTACTAAAGGAAGAAAGGCGCAAAAATCAAAAAGAACACCTTCGGACAAGTCGGGAAGAAAAAACTTCAATAAGAAGAATTACACTAGGACGAGCGGCACAAAAGCCATCTAGAACACTCAAGATCATGCGAACACGAAGGAAAAACCGCATTAAAAAGGATTATACCAGGACGAACGGTGCAAACACTGAAAAGCACGAACTTTGACCCGCCGCGAAGAAAAAAAACTGCAATTCGAAGACTTAAACCTGGACGAGCGGCACAAAACCCATATAGAATACTCAAGGTCATGCTGGCTTGAAAGACAAACCTCAATAAGAAGGATTTCACCAGGATGAACTGCGGAAAAACCGAAAAGAACGAAATTGTACGGTCCACGAAAAAAACCTGCAATAACAAGAATTATACCAGGACGAGCGGCACAAAACCCGTCTAGAACACTAAAGGTCAAGCCGGTGCGAAGGACAAACCAGTTTAAGAAGGATTATACCAGGACGAACGACAAAAACACCGAAAAGACTGAACTCGGTTCCACCGCGAAGAAAAGACTGCAATAAGAAGAATTACACTATGACGAGTGGCACAAAACCCATCTAAAACACTATAGGTCATGCCGGCGCGAAGGACAAACTGCATTAAGAATTATTACACTAGGACTAACGGCATAAAAACCAAGAAGAACGAATTTGGACCCGCTGTGAAGAAAAAGGGGCAATAAAAAGAATTACACCAGGACAAGCGGTACAAAAACCTTCAAGAACATTGAAGTCATGCCGGCGTGAAGGACAAACCACATTCAGAAGGATTACACCAGGAAGAACGGTGCAAAAACCGAAAAGAACGAAATTGGACATGCCGCGAAGAAAAAATTGCAATAAGAAGAATTACACCTCGGCAAGTGGCACAAAAACCATCTAGAACTCTCATGGTCATGCCGGCGCGAAGGACAAACTGAATTAGGCAGGATTACACCAAGTCGAACGGTGCAAAAACTGAAAAGCACGAACTTTGACCCACCGCGAAGAAACAAACTGCAATACGAAGACTTACAACTGGACTAATGACACAAAAACCATCTAGAACACTCAAGTTCATGATGGCGCGAAGGACAAACCGCGATAAGAAGGATTACACCAGGACGAACTGCGTAAAAAACCGAAAAGAACGAGCGTGGACCCGCCGTGAAAAAAATCTGCAATAAGAAGAATTATACCAGGATGAGCGGCACAAAACCAGTCTAGAACACTCAAGGTCAAGCCGGTGCGAAGTACAAACCGGATTAAGAAGGATTACACCAGGATGAACGGCAAAAAACCCGAAAAGAACGAACTTGGATCCTCCGCGAAGAAAAGACTGCAATAAGAAGAATTTCACTAGGACGAGCTGCACAAAACCCATCTAAAACACTATAGGTCATGCCAGTTGGTTGGGATTTTTAGTGGCGCAAGAGCCAACCATGGTTAAACTGCTCCAGTCGTATGGTTAGAATATTGACGATAGTCGAATAGAAACAACGTTAAAATAATTGTATCAAAAGATTTTTAAAAGAATTACTTTAAAAGTTTGAATTCCACATGGTAAAAAGTTTTTAAAAAATGGTAAGAACTAGATATATCCGTAAAAACCAATGTCCCTTAAAAACTGAAAAAGATTTCCATGGGGTTTTACCCCCACAAGTCCGACATTGTTAGTGATGAAGTTTTTAAAAAATGAATACGCTGAGTATTAAAATTGGACACTCAATCAAAATATGATTAACACTAAAAACAGTATTGCAAGTAGGACATGTACGTGCCCTTTCTCGGAATAGTAAATATTTGTGTTTAAAACGGTTGTGCCCCACGCAGACGTTTCAACTTCACATTATGTCTTCGCAAAGGCAGAGCCGACCACGAAGAACTTGCTGGTTTAACAACATGCAACTTGTTATTGACTTTTTGATGCCACGTTTCCTGCCATGATCCATATATGAAATTAGCAAAGGACCTCTTGATATCACAAAAAGCAAGAGGGCGCTGCAAAAGTAAGGAGGCATCTCTAGCAGCTTTTTATGCCAGTTCATTGCCAAAAATTCCGGCATGGCTGGGAACCCAACAAAAAAGAATTGAGAAACCCTGATTCTGGATAGTGCGCAAAAGGATGAATATTTCATGCACAACTGGGTGTATCCGACAGTGAAAATTAGAGAGAGTTTGCAATGAACTCATTCTGTCGCTATAAATGCAAAATTTGCTGCGAGTTGAAAGTGATATTTTCTGGAGAGCACAGTGGATAGTTGTGAGCTCAGCAGTAAATACAGAACAAGAGGTCTCCAGACGATAACTGTCGATATCAGATCCAATTACTACTCTACAGCCAACATGTTCGTCTGATTTTGAGCCTTCAGCATAAACTGGGATGTAAGATCCATACTGATAGCGGTGATAGTACAACATTTGTTGGAAAATAACTGGTGGAGTTTTAGACTTGTCAAATCCAGAAAATGGGTTAAGGAAAGTAAATTGTGGCAGATCCCAAGGTGGAAACGCTAATGGATCATTAGTCAGAAGAGTTATATTATCAAAGCCAGAGTCATGAATCATTTTTTAACCCTCATACTGAAAGGGAGGATGTGATAGGGCGAAGCATTGTAGAGTCGAAGGAGAGACGAAGAAATAGAACTTTGACAAATAGGGTGCCGGGGGACTGATAATGTACGAAAATAGTACTGTGCTGAGACTTTCTTTCTACGCAAATCGAGAGGCAGTTGATTACAAATTACATAAAGGCTTTCGACAGGGGAAGTACGGAAAGCTCCAGAGCATATCCTCAGAGCCGAATGATGTATGGTATCTAGTCTGCGTAAAACAGCAGACCGAACAGATCCATACACCATGCATCCATAATCTATGGGAGATAAAATGATTGCAGTATACACATGAAGTAAGGTGGTGCGATCGTCTCCCCAAGATGTATTAGATAATGCCTTGAGGATATTCAAAGATTTCTCGCATTTCTTCCGAAGATATAGTATATGTGGAAGGAAATTCAATTTTCTGTCGACAATCATTCCCAAAAATTTCGTGTCATTCACCACCTGAATGGCAATGTTTTTAATATAGATAGTTGGATCTGTGTGCAAATTTCGCTTCCTGCAGAGGTGCACACAACGACTTTTCCCAGGAGAGAATGTGTGTCCATTATCCTGGCACCACGCTACTAATTTATTCACTGCGTTTTGCAACTGCTGCTCAATAAAGTTCATATTAGATCCTTGGCAGGATATTCGTAAATCATCAACGTATAAAGTTCCGCGAACAGATGATGGTAAATGATGTAGTATTTGGCTAAGATGAAGGATAAGAAGAGTTACGCTAAGAACGCTTCCCTGCGGAACACCCTCAGCTTGATTAAAATAATCAGAATAACAATTTCCTAAACTAACACGAAATGTTCGAAAGGATAAAAAGTTCTTTAAAAACATAGGTAAATGGCCTCCAAAATCAAGATTAAAAAGCGTTTGGAGAATGCCGGAGCGCCATTTGCGATCATAAGCCTTTTCTAAATCAAAGAAAATGGAGACAAGGTGGTTACGATGAACGAAAGCATTACGAATTTCGGTTTCCAGTAGGATTATATTATCAGAGGTTGATCTTCCTCTGCGGAAACCACTCTGCAATTGCGGTATGCAGCCTTGTTTCTCCAATTCGTATACCAAGCGAGCATTTACCATGCGCTCGAGCGTTTTGCGTAAACAACTCGTTAGTGCAATAAGTCGATAACTAAGAGGGTTAGATGGATCCTTGCCAGACTTTAATATTGGAATCACCAGAGCTTCTTGCCACTGAGAAGGGAATTGATGCTCAATCAATATTCTATTAAATAAACATAATAGGTTGGAGAGCGATGCAGCATTTAAGTGGCGAAGCATGCTGTAAGCGATTCCATCTGAACCAGGACTGGTATCGTGTGTCTTGGATAAAGCCTTTTTCAATTCATTCCACCTAAATTCAGTATTATAGGGAAGAAAATTTTGAGTAAAAAAGTCCAAAGGTAAATATTCTACACGATTCTTAGTCGCTGTGAAAGCAGGACTATATGAATATGCTGAAGAAACTTTAGCAAAGGCAAGACCTAAAGTATTGGCAACATCTAATGGACAAGATATATTCGCATTTCCTGTGTTGAGTTCAGGAATTGAGAATTCTTTGTAAATGCCATTAGCGGCCCTAATTTTCCTCCATAGAAGTTTGCTTGAGGTTGAAGAAGTAATAGATGAAACAAATTTGATCCAGGATTCTCTCTGGCTTTGACGACGTATGCGGTTCTCATAGGCTTTGGCTTGTTTAAAAGCGATAAGGTTTTCTGTGGTTGGATATCTTCTGAAAATATTCCAGAGTTTCTTTTCTCTTTTGCGACTGTCACGACAAGCTTCATTCCACCACGGTCTGCGATATATTCTTAACTGTGGGGAACTCTTAGGAATGCTCTGATCTGCGGCGTTAATTAGACAGTTGATGACATTTTGAACCGCTTCTGTAATGTCTGCCTCATTGACCATAGAATCAGTGATATTGGCTAACTGCATGAACTTATCCCAGTCTGCCCCCTGAAATAGATACCGTGGAGGATAATTATTCTCTCCATCTCTCTCAGAGTAAGAGACTATCAGGGGAAAGTGATCGCTGTCATACAAATCATTTCCAACTTCGAAATTCAGCAGTCATAGAAGATCAGGAGTGCAGATTGCCTAGTCAATACTATGGAAGCTACGCGTGGGTTCGTGAAAGTACGTTTTTTCTTCATTATTAAGGAGACAGAGACAAGTATTCGAAATAAATTGTTCAATACGAGAATTTGTAACTTCCGAACCCCACAAAGTGCTATGTCCATTAAAATCGCCTATCAAGATAAATGGTGATGGAAGCTGGTCAATCAAATTGTTGAGATCACCTTGAATAATAGTCTGTTGAGGTGGCAAGTAAATGCAACAGACCGTAACCAAAATTCGAGAACGAACCTGCACAGCCCCGTCCTTCAAAGAGGTGTGCTCGGATAGAGATTAGAAGTGAAAATGCAGACACCACCTGTTGGGTGGGTGCCGGAGGTAACATCTCTCCGAGTACAGTTATAGCCACGAATTTTCAGAGAGAAATCAGACGACAAGAAGGTCTCTTGAAGTCCTATACAAATAGGATGAAATTTGTTGATAAGATGTTTAATGTTATGGAGTTTCGAACGAATGCCGCGACAGTTCCAAGAAAGAAAGGTACCGATTAAGAAAGTCTTTTTGCAAGGGAAGTTGTGGGAACAGTGTTCGGAGGTTGCGCGATATCGCACCTCATTTCAAATTCATCCTCCTCCTCAGATGGATGGATCGAAATGATTTCGGGACTTTTTGATGCGCCACCAAAAATTGACGTTAAGTCCTTATGAGCGACACCTTTATCTGCAAGTTCCAGAGCAACAGAACTTCTTAAAGTTGTTTTTTTTAGTTTACTGGCAAGATCTTTAGTAGCCAGGCCATGTTTGGAGAGCTTTAGCTTAAGAGATTTATTTGGTTTCGGTTTTGGTTTAAGTGTAATAGTTTTATCATGATCAGGAGTACTAGTCAGGGAAGTTTCAGTGTCAGAATTGGACACTCTTGCCTGTGTTTTTGTTTTGATGCCTTTTTTTGTACAGTTTGAACAAGAGCAGTTTTCACAAAAGGAGTTTTGCACAGCAGATGCATAACTTAAACTAGGTTTTGGTATTAATGCTATAAATTTCCGCCTAGCTTCAGGGTAGGAAATATTCTCTTTTATTTTAATGGTTGTAATTTGTTTTTCGAGTTGCCAGCGTCCACAAGATCGAGAATACGATGCATGATTTCAGCCACAGTTCACGCATTTTTCTTCTGCGTGGCATTGTTGGCTTTTGTGGCCTTTTTCTGCACAGCGGGCGCAAGTTAGTGTCCCGCGGCAATTAACTTTGGAATGCCCAAAACGTTGACATTGAAAACATCTCAATGGATTAGGTATGTACTGTCTAACTGGCAATTTTATATATCCTGCATATATGAATTCAGGTAATTTGGTACTATGGAAGGTTAGAATATAGTGTTTAGTTGGTTAAATTTGACCATCCCGTCGAATATTGATTTGAAGTACCTACGTTACTCCTTGAGGTTGTAAGTTCTTTTGTAATTTCTTCAAGAGAGACATTGAACAATTCCCCGCATTTAATTACTCCTTTTGTATAATTTAAGGAAAAGTGAGGACTAACTGTCACACGATATGTAGCCAGAGCTTTTATTTTAATGATTTGCTGTGCCTGCTTTTTAGAACTTGCCTCTACTAGTAAATCACCTGAACGCATTTTTCGGATTGAAGACACGTCTCAGACAGTTGCTGCAATAGATTTTTGAATGAGAAAAAGAGAGATGTTGTTAAATGCTTCATTTTTTCTGACAATAGTTTCATTATAAAAAAAGAATCGAAATGATGAAAATTGGTGACAGATTTAAGATCTTTATGATGCCCACTGAAGAGAGATTTCTTGGAGAAGCCCATGTGATATAGAGAGAAATTCAAGGCCGACGACACCGCCCACCACGGAGCCCAACAAGGGAAGGCAGCCACCGTCTCTGGCCATTCCCAACCTCGACGCTTACCTTGGTGCTAGCCGGAACCTATACGCTCGGAGTTACCCCCGGGGACAGTGGCCACCCTTAACAACAATCCCAAGAAATAACCCCTTTGCTTGATCCCTAGCAGACTAGCCACTCAGGTGACTAGGTACCAGCCGATTGATATACCGGGGACCACAGTGCACCACCCGTCTTTCTAATGTGTCCATGAGAAGCAGTAAGCAAACAGAGTGGCGACAGCTTCTCATTGAGAGTTCCCTCGCTTGCCGTCGAGGGAAGGAAGGTATACAGCAGACAGCAGCAGGTTTAGGGGAGAATAAACATAAAGGGAGCAAACATCCCTAGGTACCTCGGGATTTTGACATCCCTACTCACTTATAGTAGGTGAGCCCCTGAGTTGCGTAGGTTATACCGGCGCGAAGGACAAACCCCATTAAGAAGGATTACACCAGTACAAAAGGCGAAAAAACTGAAAAGAACAAACTTGGACCCACGTTAAAGAAAAAAATGCAATAAGAAGAATTACACCAGGACGAGCGGCACACAAACCGTCTAGAAGACTCAAGATCATGCCGGCGAGAAAAACAATGGCAATAAGAAGGATTACTCCCGGTAGAACGGACCAAAAATCAAGAAGAACGCCTTTGTACAGGCCGGGAAAAAGAAAATGCAATAAGAATTATAAAAGGACGAGTTGCACACAAACCGTCTAGAGCAGTCAAAGTCATGCCGGTGAGAAGAACAAAAGACATTAAGAAAGTTTACTCCACGAAGAACGGCGCAAAAAACGAAAAGAACGCCAGCGAACACATCTGTAACTAAAAACTGCAATAAGAATATTTACACAAGGACGAGCGGCACACAAACCATCTAAAACACTCAAACAAGCAGTCGAGAAGAACAAACGGCATTAAGAAGGATTACTCCTGGAAGAACGGCGCAAAAATTGAAAAGAACGCCTTTGGACACGCCGGAAAGAAAAAACTGCAATAAGAGGAATTACACCAGGACGAGCGGTACACAAACAATCTAGAACACTGAAGATCATGCCGGCAAGAAAAACAGACGGTAATAAGAAGGATTGCAATTAGAATAACGGCGCAAAAATAAAAAAGAACGCCTTTCGCCAAGCCAGGAAGAAAAAACTGTAATACGAAGAATGATACTAAGACGAGCGTCACACAAACCGTCTAAAACACTCTAGGTCATACCGGCGAGAAGAACAAACGGCATTAAAAAGGATTACTCCAGGAAGAACGGCGCAAAAATCGAAAAGAACGTCTTCGGACACGCCCGGAAAAAAAAAGCTATAAGATTAATACCTTGACGACGAGCGGCACAAAAACCATCTACAAAAATCAAGGTCCTGCCGGCAAGAAGAACAAACTGCATTAAGAAGTATTACTCCAGGAAGAACGGTGGAAAAATCGAAAAGAATGCCTAGGGCACACCGGGAAGTAAAAACTGCAAGAAGAAAAATTACGCCAGGACGAGAGGCATCCAAACCATCTAGAACACTGAAGGTCATGCCGACGATAAGAACAAACGGCA
Organism: Argiope aurantia; assembly: GCA_026543865.1. Classification (NCBI taxonomy): domain Eukaryota; kingdom Metazoa; phylum Arthropoda; class Arachnida; order Araneae; family Araneidae; genus Argiope; species Argiope aurantia. The sequence continues at coordinate 613,098 of JAPMOR010054847.1, read as the reverse complement.
TTAAAAAGGATTAATCCAGGACAAACGGCGCAAAAATCGAAAGAACTTCTTTGGACCCACCTCAAAGAAATAACTGCAATAAAAAGAATTACACTAGGACGAGCGGCACAAAACCCGTCTAGAACACTATAGGTTATGCCAGCGCGAAGGACAAACCGCATTGAGAAGGATTACACCAGGATGAACGGCGCAAATACCGAAAAGAAAGAACTTGTACCCGCCGCGAAGAAAAAAACTGCAATCAGAAGACTTACACCAGGACCAGCGGCAGAAAACCAATCTAGAACACTCAAAGCCATGTCGGCTGGAAAAACAAATGGCATAAAGAAAGATTACTCCAGGAAGAAAGGCGCAAAAATCGAAAAGAAAGTCTTCGGACAAGTCGTGAAGAAAAAACTGCAATAAGAAGAATTACATCAGGACGAGCTGCACTCAAACCATCTAGAACACTCAAAGGTATGCGGACGAGAAGAACAAACGGCATTAAGAAGGATTACTCCTCGATGAACAGCGCAAAGAATGAAAAGAACGCCTAGGAAACGCCGGGAAGAAAAAATTGCAATAAGAAGAAATACACCAGGACGAGCGGCACACAAACCGTCTAGAAGAATCAAGGGCATGCCGGTGAGAAGAACAAACTGCATTAAGAAGGATGTCTCCAGGAAGAACGGCACAAAAATTGAAAAGAATGCCTTTGGGCACGCCGGGAAGAAAAAACTGCAATAAGATATTTAACTTGACGACAAGCAGCACACAAACCATCTAGAGCACTCAAGGGCATGCCGGTGAGAAGAACAAACTGCATTAAGAAGGAAGTCTCCAGGAAGAACGGCACAAAAATCGAAAAGAACGCCTTTGAACACGCCGTTATGAAAAAACTGAAATAGGAATTACACCAGGACAAGCGGCACAAAAGCCATCTATAACACTCAATCCCCAAACTAGGGCTTCCACCCGGCCTGGACGAAATTCTAATAACAAAACTGAAAGAGTACGATTCATATTCTACTGATTTAATATCTAAGAAAAGACAATTTGGTATCAGGGTCAGTAATCAAATTGTTACTGACTATTTAAACTTCTTTATAGACTCCCTGGGGGGAATGGCAATGAGCTATAACGTCTTACAGGGCCAGATCTTCGACCTTAAAGATCTAAATGCCAATCTTGGTCCCAACTACATGAAATCGAAATTATATTTACTACAAAGCGAAAACTACCGGCTAATGGGACAAATACAATCACTGAAAGATGGAAGACTCCAGGAGGACATAACAGAAACCAAAAAACTAATCAATGAAATGGGGATCCAGATAGCAAAAAAACAAGAGGAGTGGGACCTTGCACTCCAGGAGATCAAAAACCGGCTTTGTGACACCCAATCCTATGCCAACACCGTCGCAGGTCCCACACAACTCCCCTCGATTCCCATCAAAAACACCGAAAGTGTCCTCCTAATTAAGCCCAAAATGCCGGACCGAAATAACTTCGAAGAAAATAAAGGAAAAATTCTGGATTATTTAAAAAGAGAGGACCCATCTATAAGGGTGAGAGGGGTTAACCGCATTTTCGGAGGAGGGATCAAAATTACCTCGGCCAACCCAGAGGAGTCCCTTCACATCAAAGAGAAGCTTTTGAGGGACTCCAATATATTAGAAATATTTAACTTTATCATTCCTAATAAGAAACGTCCTCAGGTGATTTTATATAACATTCCAGCATCCGTTACCGAAGAAGACCTGAGGACAGGACTAATTGAAAAAAATCTGTTTTTGGCCGATTCCTCCTCCCAGCCCCTCTTCAAGATCGATTTCTCAATTAAAAACAAAAACAAAACATCCAACCATTGGGTCCTCTCTGTCCCACCTAAAACTTTTAAAGAAATCAGGGACAAGGGGGGATTGTACTACGAATGGACCCGTTTGCGTGTGTCCGAATTCTTCAGCGTTAGGCAATGTAAACATTGCCTTGGATTCGGGCACACCACGAAAAATTGTAACAAGAGAGAGGAGCCCCCAACTTGTGACCGTTGTGGGGAATATAATACTCAGGGGAGGGCTCACAAATGCAGGAGAACCTGTTGTATCAATTGTGCTAGCTCGAACTAGCGTTTTAATACAAATTTCGGCATAAATCACAGCAGCCTAGACCGTCGATGTAAAACTTATCAGAGACATAAAGAGACAATAAGGAACAGAACAGATTATGGATATTAAAACTCTCCGTGGGATCCAAATTAACTTAAATCACTGTGAGGCAGCACACTCTGCGGTATATCAGATCGCTAGGGATTTGAACCTTGATTTTATCGCTGTCCAGGACCCCCACTTGATAAAGGGGGAACCAGCCACAGCTTTTTTCGGGTGTCGGACCTTTATCTCCAACGACAAAAAAAGCTATTATTTATATTTTTAACAAAAATCTAAATGTTTATTTTAAGTTCAGCACAGCCAATTCGGTCTGTGTTGAACTATATTTTAATGATTTTATATTGAATATTTTAAACTGTTACTTCCCGCCCCATTTTAATATTGACGAAACTTTAAAAGAACTTGAAGATTTTAACTTTTTAAATACTTTTAACCTTGTCGTTGGAGATTTTAACTGTAAAGCTAAACGCTGGGGCTATGACTCGGATAATTATAGGGGCCGGAGACAAACCGAGTTCATAGCCTCAAATAACCCTAATATTTGCAATATAATAGAATATGGTCCGACATTCCAATCTACTATTCATGTTTGTTTCCCTGATTTGACCTTGATTACTAACTCTATTGCGCATTTTGTTAAAAACTGGGGTGTTTTGGACACGGAATTCCATAGCAATCACAAATATATATACTTCAAACTAGATATTGAAACTGTTCCAGATGCTGATTTCCACTTAAAAACCAAATATGGCCTTAATAAATTCATTAATCACATTAAAAAAACATTTTAAAACTTTTAAATTAAAACTGAAAGAGGTCAAGTCCATTACAGACTTGAACCTCTTTTTTAACGATTTTATTAATTTTATACACAATTCTGGTTTCAAAACGCTGAAAAAGAAACCTACTAAAATGGCCAGGAATTTCAGCTTCTGGAACGAAGATCTCAGAGTGTGCAGAAACAAAGTCAATAAGTTATTTAAAATAAATAAGTCTCACATTAAAAATAAATCCTCGGAGGACCTCATATTAGTCTCGGGCATTAACTATCGCAAAGAAAGAGCCGCCTACAAAAAACTACTTTTAAAGATCAAGAGGGATGCCTGGGAAAAACTCTGCACTAATTATAATGAAAAATTCGGGTTTCTTTTTAAATTAATTTTTAATAAATCGACAACAAATCACTCTATTTCAGTAAACCCGAACGGTGATCCTGATGCTCAATTTAAAGATAAAATTAATAGCATTATGGATCACTTTTTCCCAGGCAAATCAATTTACGACGAAATAAATTATGATTACATTCCCGAACACACGGAGGCTCTCGATATTTTAGACTTAGAACTTGTTTTCGGGAGCCTCAAAAGCGACAAAGCCCCGGGACTAGACAAAATCGATTACCGCATGTGGAGAACGGTTTTTAATACTGATAAAAATTTTATGTTAGACATTTTTAATCTGTGTTTTTACTACAATTACTTCCCGGAATGCCTCAGGAATGGCAGGGTCTTCTTTTTACTTAAAAACGGCAAGGACCCTGCCTTATGTTCTTCTTACCGGCCGATTTGTCTCTTGTCAACGCTGGGTAAATTCCTTCAAAGATTATTTTTAATTAAACTGAATCAATGGCTGGATCGCAACAAAATAATACACGACAATCAGTTTGGATTTAGAGAGGGCCGAAGTTGCGATCTCGCCATTAACAATCTAGTCGATACTATAAAATCTCGGGTCCAGGGAGAACACCTGGCCCTCATCTCCCTGGACATCAAATCAGCGTTTGACAATATGAACTGGTCGGTATTATTCGATATACTGGGGTCAATCCGGATTCCAAAATTTTATACCAATTTTATTTACTTTTATTTGACGGAAAGGAAAATCTCCTTTACCAACGAAATTTTAAGTGTAACTAGGTGGTGTTATAGAGGGTGCCCACAGGGGTCCGTTATTGCTCCCACTATCTGGAACATTTACATTAATAATATACTGAACTTAATTACTCCGGGAGTACACATTCAGGCATTCGCTGATGACCTGGCGTTGGTGGTCGGTGGCCGCACATCACATATTCTCTCAGACAACGTTAATAATATTTTGGCCACCTTCCACCAAAAACTAACCTCTTTGAAATTAAATCTTTCGACCGATAAATGCCAGGCCATCATCTTTAGAAGCCTACTCTCCCGGAAATTTTCTAAAAGGAACACCACTACCCTGAACCGTAAGCCTACGTACCGAATCAACGGCAATCCCATCAAGATTAGCGACAGCTTGAAGATCCTGGGAATAACAATAGATAATAAACTCACTTGGACCGCCCACATTTTAACTCTAACAGAAAAGGCCCTAAATTTAACCTCCAACTTCAATAGGGTGATTCAATCCAATTGGAGCCTAGACAACAAAATAATTAAATTCTGGTATAATACAGTCATTGAAAAGGCCCTGCTCTACGGTTCTAGCATTTGGGGTGGGGCCTTAACCAAATCTCAAATTTCTAGGCTCCACTCTATACAGAGGATTTTTCTTTTACGATTCACACGGGCCTACAGGACCACGTCCACCAATCTTTTAAATGCTGTCACAGGTATTCCCCACCTGCACATCGTGTCCAAATCCGAATATATCCGTTTTCAGATCTATGTTCTTGGCTCCCCTCATTTTAATAATTTTATAGATAACACGATTTTAGATAAACACATTTGAATTAAAAACACTCCTGCCGCTCGGAGGGTGGTCTCTCTTTACGAGACCATTCCCGATGCGGCCTATGATATCTACACCGACGGATCCAGGTTGGACAACTCCACTGGATTCGCCGTTTGTGTTTTTAAAAACAACAATAATATTTAAACTTTTAAACTAAATAATTTTAACTCGGTTTTTCAGGCAGAGCTGGCCGCTATTGATTTCGCGGCTAGCTGGGCTGTCGGTGAGAACACCACCGCTAATATCTTCACCGACAGTCTTTCCTCTATTGCTGCCTTGGGGAGTCACAACGCCAGATCTCAATTTGTAAATAAAATTAAAAAGAAATTAATATCAACGAACAATAAGGTCGGCCTCAAGGGGGTGAAAGCCCACGTTGGCATTTATGGCAATGAAGTGGCCGACCACTTCGCTAAAGAGGCCACCGTGTCAGGGGAACTATATTATATACCAGCGCCTTATTCTTTTTTTAAAAAGAAAAATTAAAACATTTATTACGGTGGAGTGGAGTCGATATTGGACTAGCTATGACTCCCCCTCCGGATTTAGGGCTAGAAAATACTTGTACAAGGTGGACGGTCAGTTCCTTATACACAATAGAATATTAATTTACTTCCTCAGTGGGCACGGTCCCTTCCCAGCGTATCTACACCGCTTTAAGAAACTGGGCTCTCCACTTTGTACTTGCAAAGAAATTGGAGACGCGGATCATTATATTTTTAGCTGTAATTTTACCAGGGATTACCATCTCACCCAACCCGCGTCTCCTCATAAGAGAGCCTGGTTCAAAAATATTTTCAGAAATAAAATCGCTGTCGCTAAAATAGCCGAGGCTTTCAGGGTTAGTGCCAGAATTTGTGAGGAGCTGGCCCAGTGTGGTACACCAGAAAGGGACTGAGTGATGTTTTTATGATGCTTTTTTAACCATTGAAAATCTATTTTTATTCTTTAACAATTTGAAACTTTTATCTACACATTAACTTGCAAATGGTAATAGCATATTATTTTTACCTTTGATGTAGTTTTTCTGGGCTGTACCCATCCTCCCGGCTTCGCCCCGATCCCGTTTTCGTGATAGGTGGATAATCATGCATGACGAGTGGTTAAACAATAAAATAACTTTTTATTTTGGACCATCTAATTAGTAAAAAATTTTACATCTGATTATTTACTTCTAGTTTTTGATTTATCTTTTCTTAACTTCTTTTATGTATTTTGACCACAGTACCGCTCACTCTAAGAGCCACCTACTTTGTTTTTAACTTTTGGGAACTTTCCACTAGATTTTTAGTGATAGTTTTTAATGTTTTTAAATGACTATATAAATTTTAACTATTTTATACATCGGACTCTATATTGTTTTTAATTACCAACATCGCTTTTTAACGTCCTATATATTCGGATTTTACCATTTACACGCCGCTCTCCATTGCTATACTCTAGTACATGAGGTTATCCATAATTTATAATATATAAATAAACACTAGGTCAGCTGCTCGAATGCTCGTTCTGCTAGCATCCCTCCCCTTCTCCTCTCTACATTTCCCCCCAAGACATGTAGGTTTTACCTACTTTTAAATTAAATAATTTTAAATTTAGATTTCTGCTATCAAATACATTTTAATCTACTTGAAATTTTATGAAATATTTTACCCTCCAGACAATTTTACCCCTCTGATGCCAACTAGGTCCTTTTATTTTAACTAAATTTTTAATGTTTACATACTTTATCATCAATGTTTATTTTATTGCTGCATCTTTTACCTGAATATGACTAGATATCAGAATTTGTCTACTGCATATTTTATCTAACTTCTATTTTTATCGCTCATTTTTATATAATCTTAATCTTGTCTTTGATTTTTACCGACTTTGTCTTTTACTTGATCGTGACTTGTTTATTTTTTACCGATTTTGACTTTTACCCAAATTTGACCTGTTTTACCAATTTTGACTTCTACCCAAATTTGACCTGTTTTATCGACTTTGACTTTTACCCAATTTTGACGATATTTTGCTTTTAAAGTGTCTGTTTAATGTTTTATGTGTGTTAGTTTTGTTGCTGTGTTTAATTCTTCATTTATTTAATTAATTTTAATATCAATAATTTTTTAAGTGCCGGTCCTGAGCGGAGTGGTGAAGTGCTCAATTTCACTCTCCCAAAACATTAAGAAACTTAGACTTTCTTCTTTTAAAAAAACGGAACACGGGATAAAAAACTCTTTTAAAAAAATTACCCAGTAGGCCCCAACTGGCCGACCGGGGGTTGGATTAATTAAAAATAGTAAATTAGTTGATTAAAAATATATACCCCGCTCACCAGATTCAGTTTACTCCGGGTTGCCCCCAACGCCGCTCGCCTTGCCTAACCTGCAATATAAATAAACAAAATTATTAAACATGATAAAGTCATCCTATAAACCAAAACTAAAAACTAAGGATTCTGATGATGGGTGAGGTGAGCGATGAGATGAAGTTAGGGGGTCTTAAACGCTACCGTTACTTGAAAACTAATGAATAAATATAAAAATACAAACTGTGTTCCGCCGTTTTCCACCATGCTGGCTTCTCTTCTTGTTTCACTGAAACAAAACAATTGGACACAAAACACTTTTTACAGTTGAAATCATTCAAATCTATGCAAACAGATTATCTATACAAACAGTCTAAGTTATGCAGTTAGTCGCGTGTTACGCGGCTAGCACTCCTCCATCCTGACCCATACGATGAAAAGCGCCTGGCGGCATATTTTTATCTTTGTTGTGTGTCTTATTTTATAAAATATTTAAATGTCTAAAGTATATTTTAAGATTTTTTAAATGCTGCTTTTCCACTCCTCCTTCGGGGGTTGAGCCATGTAAACACATTTTAATGATTTAAATTTCTATGTAATTAAATACTGCCACTGTTTTGGGCAAGGACTGTACATACGTTCTGATTTAAATAAATCTGTCCGGATGCTGGGTTGATCCGGCTGGCCTTCCGACTGCTGGGGCTGATTCTCACCCCCGGGACGTCGCTCTTTGCATTACACCCAACTCGGGTACACTGACGTCTCGTGGGACGGCGCATCTATAACACTCAAGATAATGCCAGGGAGAAGAACAAACGGCATTAAGAAGGATTTTTCCTGGAAGAAAGGGGCAAAAATCGAAAAGAACGCCTTTGGAATCGCCGGAGGGAAAAAACTGCAATAAGTAGAATTACAATAGGACGAGCGTCACACATACCGTCTAGAAGACTCAAGATCATGCCGGCGAGAAGAACAACGGCAATAAGAAGGATTACTCCCAGAAGAACGGCACAAAAATCAAGAAGAACGCGTTTGTACCGGCCGATAAGAAAAAACTGCAATAAGAAGAAACACACCAGGACGAGCGGCACACAAATCGTCTAGAAGACTCAAGATCCTGCCAGTGGGAAGAACAAACGGCATTTAGAAGGGTTACTCCAGGAAGAACGGTGTCAAAATCGAAAAGAAAGCCTAGGACACGCCGGGAAGAAAGAAGTGCAATAAGAAAAATTACACCAGGACGAGCGGCACACAAACCTTCTAGAATAATCAAGGTCATGCCGGTGAGAAGAACAAGCGGCATTGAGAAGGATTACTCCAGGAAAACGACGCAAAAATCGAAAAGAACGCCTTCGGACACGCCGGCAAGAAAAAACTGCAATAAGTAGAATTACACCAGGACGAGCGGAACCAAAACCATCTAAAACATTCAAGGTGGTGCTGACGTGAAGGACAAACCGCAGTAAGAAGGAATACACCAGGAAGAAAGGCGCAAAAACCGAAAAGAACGAACTTGAAACCGCCACGAAGAAAAAACTACAATAAGAAATTTACACCAGAACCAGAAGCACAAAAACCATCTAGAACACTCAAGGCCATTACGGCGCTAAGGACAAACAGCAATAAGTATGATTACAAGAGTACGAACGGTGCAACAACCGAAAAGAACGAACTTGAACCAACCGCCAAGAAAAAAACTGCAATAAAAAGAATTGCACCAGGAAGAGCTGAACAAAAAGCACCTAGAACACTCAAGGCCATGCCGGAGCAAAGGACAAACTGCATTAAGAAGGATTTCTAGAAAAGGAACGGTAAAAATTTGAAATGAACGTTTCGGACACGCCGGGAAGAAAAAACCGAAGTAAGAAGAATTGAACCAGGACGAGTGGCACACAAATCATCAAGAACACTAAAGGTCATTCCGGCGAGAAGAACAAACGGCATTAAGAAGGATTACTCCCGTAAAAACGGCACAAAAATCAAGAAGAACGTTTTTGTACCGGCCGGTAAGAAGAAAATGCAATAAAAATACAACTGGATGAGCGGCACACAAACCATCTAGAACACTCAAGTTAATGAAAGCGAGAAGAACAAGCGGCATTAAGAAGGATTACTCCTGGAAGAACGGTGCAAAAATCGAAAAGAACGCCTTCGGAATCGCCGGTGAGAAAAAACTGCAATAAGTAGAATTACACCAGGACGAGCGGCACACATACCGTCTAGAACACTCAAGATCATGCCAGTGAAAAGAACAATCTGCTTTAAGAATTATTACTCCACGAAGAACGGCGCAAAAAACGAAAAGAACGCCTATGACACGCCGGGAAGAAAAAACTGCAATAAGAAGAAATACACCAAGACGAGCGGCACACAAACCATCTAGAAGAATCAAGGGCATGCCGGTGAGAAGAACAAACTGCATTAAGAAGGATTATTCCAAGGCGAACAGCGCAAACATCGAAAAGAATGCGTTTGGACACGGCGGAAAGAAAAAACTGGAATAAGATGAAACACACCAAGACGAGCGGCACAAAAACCGTCTAGAAAACTCAAGGTCATGCCAGTGAGAATAGCAAACTGCATTAAGAAGGAATTCTCCAGGAAGAACGGCACAAAAATCGAAAAGAACGCCTATGTTCACGCCGGGAAGAAAAAACTGAAATAAGAATTACACCAGGACAAGCGGCACAAAAGCCATCTATAACACTCAAGGTAATGCCAGCGAGAAGAACAAACGGCATTAAGAAGGATTTTTCCTGGAAGAACGGGGCAAAAATCGAAAAGAACGCCTTTGGAATCGCCGGAGAGAAAAATCTGCAATAAATAGAATTACTCCATAACGAGCGTCACACATACCGTACAGAAGACTCAAGATCATGCAGGCGAGAAGAACAACGGCAATAAGAAGGATTACTCCCGGAAGAACGGCACAAAAATCAAGAAGAACGTTTTTGTACCGGCCGGTAAGAAAAAACTGCAATAAGAAGAAACACACCAGGACGAGCGGCACAAAAATCGTCTAGAAGACTCAAAGTCCTGCAGGGGGAAGAACAAACGGTATTCAGAAGGGTTACTCCCGGAAGAACGGCACAAAAATCAAGAACAACGCCTTTGTACCGGTCGGTAAGAAAAAAACTGCAATAAGAAGAAACACACCAGTGCGAGTGGCACACAAACCATCTAAAACACTCAAACAAGCAGTCGAGAAGAACAAACTTCATTAAGAAGGATTACTCCAGGAAGAATGGCGAAAAAATCGAAAAGAATACCTAGGACACGCCAGGAAGAAAAGACTGCAATAAGAAGAAATACACCAGGACGAGCGGCACACAAACCATCTAGAACACTTAAGGGCATGCCGGCGAGAAGAACAAAAAGCATTTAGAACGATTACACCAGGTCGAGCTGCGCCAATGCGGAAAAGAACTAACTTGGAACCACCGCGAAGAAAAAATCTGCAATAAGAAAAATTAAACAAGGACGTGGGCACAAAAAATTTCTAGAACATTCAGGTTCATGCCGGCGCGAAGCACAAACCGCATTAAGAAGGATTACACCAGGACTAACGGCACAAAATCTGAAAAGAACGAACTTGGATCCTCCGCGAGAAAGAACTGCAATAAGAAGAATTACATCAGGACGAGTAACACAAAACACGTCTAGAACTCTCAAGGTCTTGCCGACGAAAAGGACAAACCGCATTATGAAGGATTACACCAGGACGAACGGTGCAAAAACCGAAAAGAAGGAACTTGGACCCGCCGCAAAGAATAAACTGCAATAAGATGAATTACACCAGGAGGAGTGGCACACAAACAATTTACAACAATCAAGGTCATGCCTGCGAGAAAAACAAACGGAATTAATAAGGATTACACCAGGAAGAACTGCGCAAAACCGTCTAGAACACCCAAGATCATGCCGGCGAGTAGAACAAACGGCATTAAGAGGGATTACTCCATGAAGAACGGCGCAAAAATCGACAAGAATGCCAACGGACATGCCGGAAAGAAAAAACTGCAATAAGATGAATTACACCATGACGAGCAGCACACAAACCATCTAGAACATTCAATGTCATGCCGGCGAGAAGAACAAACGGCATTAAGAAAGATTACTGCTGGAAGAACGGCGCAAAAATCGAAAAGAACGCCTTCGGACACGCCAGGATGAAAAAACTGCAATAAGAGGAATTACTTGACGAAGAGCTGCACACAAACCGTCTAGAACATTTACGGTCATGCCGGCGAGAAGAACAAATGGTATTAAGAAGTATTACTCAAGGAAGAACGGCGCAAAAATGAAATAGAAAGCATTTTTACTCGCCAGGAAGAAAACATTTGCAATAAGAAGAAACAAACCAGAACGAGAGGCACACAAACCATCTAGAACTCTCAAGATCATGCCGGTGAGAAGAACAAATGTTATTAAGAAGGATTACTCCAGGAAGAACGATGCAAAAATCGAAAAGAACACCTTGCGAATAGCCGAAAAGAAAAAAAAAAAAAAAAAACTGCAATAAGAAGAATTACACAAGGTCGAGCGGGAAACAAACCTTCTAGAACACTCAAGGTCATGCCGGCGAGAAGAACAAACGGCATTAAGAATGCTTACTCCCTGAAGGACGGCGTATAAATCGAAAAGCACGCCATCGGACACGGACACGCCGGGAATAAAAAACTGCAATACGAATCATTTCACCAGGATGAGCTGCACACAAATCATTTGTACACTCAAGGTCATGCCAATGAGAAGAACAAACGGCATTTAGATGGATTACTTCAGGAAGAACGGCGCACAAATCGAGAACATCGGACACGCCGGGTAGAACTGCAATAAGAAGAATTACACCAGGACGAGCGCCACACAAACCATCTAGAACACTCAAGTTCATGCCGGCGAGAAGAACAAACAGAATTAATAAGGATTACTCCAGGAAGAACTGCGAAAAATCGAAAAGAACGCTTTCGTACTCTCCAGGTAGAAAAAACTGCAATAAGAAGAATTACGCCATTACGAGCGGCACAAAAACCATCTAGAGCACTCAAGGTCTGTTATATACTGTTGTTAATGCAGAATGAAATCTGGTTTCTCCCTGTTGAACATAAATAATCAATCTGAATTTAGTAAACCTGAGATTGTTATTGGATGTGTATATTTTTAAATGATTGAATTTTTATAAATAATTATTTGTGGCCTAATGTGCTTGTGTTTTACATTTCCCTGACAATACTGCATGTTGAATTTATCATTTTATCATTTTTCTTTTTATAGATATAAAAAGTTTTGAATGGGACTTAGTTGAAATGTATCAAGGAACTATAGAAATCTTAACACATTAACCCATCGAGCGCCGGCTGTCTAGCTTAAGAATGTTCTTAAAACGGCCGCAGTCAAAATAAAGGTTGAACACAATTTACTAGAAAAGAAATTGGCAGAACGTTCGTAAACCGGCTTGGTATGTTTTTGCTTTTCCCTGAGCAGGGGATAAACTTTCCGGCGTCTCGACTATCACGTCCCCATAAACACCGGGATTTTGACCGATCAATCAAGTAATAAATCTGTTAACGCAGGGCAATTGCCATGCGGTTTTTCAACTAAGAATTTGGTTTTCGCTCTGAGAACTGAGAACTTCTCTTTCAATCTACAATGTTTGCAGAAAATAGAATTTGTTCAAAAATAAATTTTTAAAAAATTCCACAATATGATTTTATGAATTTTTATAAGTAATAGAAAAATTTGTTTAATAAATTATTTAAAGGAATAATCATTCATCAAATTGCATTACTAATATAATATATTCTTTTTACTGACATTCAGTGAATTTTACTTCAGTTTTTCCTAATTTTTAATTGTAAATATTTTACTCGCATATTAGGTATTCGAAATGAAAATAGCATAATATACAATGATTGAATATATAGTTCTCTGTTTAAAATAAGTTATAAAAAAATTATTATTAATAATTTAAAAATACTACATTTATTTCGGAAAATATAATCTGTTATTAAAAATTTTTAAATGAAAATTTGTGCGATTTTTTTTGTTTGTTTTCAGATTTTTGTTTTTCATTCCATTTTTTTTAAGTTCTGAAAATAATAAAACAAATTTTGTCAATATATAGTAGGTGAATATTTTATTGATAATATGTTGAGGAAAATATTATTAATTTGACTATTTTTGACTTATTATCTTATTTTGAAATAATTAAAATAATAAGTTGAAATAATAAATTTTTAAAGTTAATTTTAATACTAAAATAAGAAAACATATTAATGTATCCATTTACTCACGAGTCTTATATCTGATAAAAATTATCATTTCATTCATATTTTTAATAAGTGAATATTTTGAATGTCAATTTCTTATATCATTCCTAATCTTGTCACAAATCTTGGTAAAAATGACTCATAGTCAGTGCAGAAATATTTTCATAAATCCATGCATTTCTCTGTCGACAAATATTGCAAAGAATCTTTCCTTCATCCAACTCCATCAATGAAATCACAATTTCAATTGTACCCATTTTATTAAGTTACAACATCATGGTTTTTTTTATGAAAATTCGTAAAATATCTCGTAGATAAAAATGAGACTTAGCTGCATGTATCAAACAATTAAGAATTACCCCTTTCAGACTGTTGCTTCCATGCTCTTCATGTCTGAACAATTCAAACGAATTTCATTGGCAATATTTATAAGGTATTTCACTGCATGTGAATTTCAAAAGATACACTGGTGTGCAAAAACTTAAGCAACAGGTATGTTTTTTGATATAACTTCACGAGAAATCATCTGAGAGACATGAAATTCAGAAATGAGATACAGCATTTTGTTCTGAAAGAATGACGAAAGCATAGTTGCGCAGAAATGAATACAATGCATACAGTATGGAATGAAACAAAAAAAGGCTTTATTGAACTCATAGTATCGTTACACATGATTGTCTATCCAAGAGGAAGAATAGCAAGCAGATGTTCCTTAGTAAGAGATATGCCCTCCCCTTACTGCAATGGTTGCTTCGCACCGTCTCCTCATACTCAGCACCAGATTGTCCAACAGTTCTTGAGGTAAGAGTGCCCATTCCTCAATCAGCATCTATTTAAGTTGTCGAGTGTTCCCAGGAGGATGTAATCGTGCCGCAAGGCGTCTCCCCAAAGCATCCCACACATGTTCCATCGGATTTAAATCAGGGGAGCATGCCAGCCAATCCATTCGAGTGATACCTTCACTTTCCAGGAGCTCCTCAACAGCATGAGTCCTGTGTGGCCGTGCATTGTCATCCATAAAAACGAAGTCTGATCCAATGGCACCTCGGAACAGACGCACATGGGGAAGGATCACCTCTTGACAATAGCGATCTCCAGTTACAGAACCTCTGTCGAAAACATGGAGCTCAGTTCGCCCGTTCATCAAAATGTTACTGGGATGAAATCGTGTCCCGACCTCTCTCCAAATCAACTAACGTTGGGAATCGCTTGTAACATCACGGAAAGAGACCGTTTCGGTGGTCCTGGAGTTATAGTCTGGAGAGGCATTATGATGAACGGGCGGACTGAGCTCCATGTTTTCGACAGAGGTTCTGTAACTGGAGATCGCTATTGTCAGGAGGTGATCCTTCCCCATGTGCGTCTGTTCCGAGGTGCCATTGGATCAGACTTCGTTTTTATGGATGACAATGCACGGCCACATAGGACTCATGTTGTTGAGGAGCTCCTGGAAAGTGAAGATATCACTCGAATGGATTGGCCGGCGTGCTCCCCTGATTTAAATCCGATAGAACATGTGTGGGATGCTTTGGGGAGACGCCTTGCGGCACGATTACATCCTCCTGGGAACACCCGACAACTTAAACAGATGCTGATTGAGGAATGGGCACTCTTACCTCAAGAACTGTTGGACAATCTGGTGCTGAGTATGGGGAAACGGTGCGAAGCAACCATTGCAGTAAGGGGAGGGCATATCTCATACTAAGGAACATCTGCTTGCTATTCTTCCTTTTGGACAGACAATCATGTGTAACGATACTATGAGTTCAATAAAGCTTTTTTTTTGTTTGATTCCATACTGTATGCATTGTATTCATTTCTGCGCAACTATGCTTTCGTCATTCTTTCAGAACAAAATGCTGTATCTTATTTCTGAATTTCATGTCTCTCAGATGATTTCTCGTGAAGTTATGGCAAAAAACATACCTGTTGCTTAAGTTTTGCACACCAGTGTAGATGCACAATAAAATAAAAGAAAAACAATCTAGAGTAAATAATCATAACTTCAACACCGTTTAAAACCCGTTAGTGAAAAATAAGGTTTTTATTTCATTGCAACAATAAAAATACTTGTACAAATTTTGGCACATTAATTAAAATAAAACAAATTATATATATTAATTAATCTGTAATAGTGTTGCCAGTTTGTGGAGGATGGGCAGAGTTCTTCATTTAAAGGATCTTATCCTCCGGTCACAAAAATTGGATGGAAGAAAAGTGGCTTAACAATGACATTACATATTAAGAAGATTGAGCTAAATCAGAAATAATATATATATGTTATTTTATATATATATAAGAAAAAATGAGAGATTCGTGAATTTTTACGTGATTGAATTAATTGGCAAAGACTGGGTTGGAGAGGCATGTTGGTGTAGTAAAGCAGCAAGTTATTGGTGGTCTAGTCACAGATGACTCATCGGGGCCTCATGATGTTAAAATCTTCTTATCATCTGTAATTACTTTTTATCAAATCAAAAATAATATTCACACATAGCTTTTGAAAAATCCAAAAGCTAATATTTTCGTAAATTATTAATGTTTAAAGCATAATAAAAATTTTAATTATAATTTTCCCTTCGTAATTCGGAGGAATAATTAATTTAACATTTATATATTAATTTATGGAATTTAAGTATATTTTACATCAATATATTTCATTATGGAAGTGAAATTAAATTGCCTTCATTGTTGCTTCTATCATTTCAACCTAATTTTTTTTCCATTGTTGATATCAAGATATCATCCAACTTATTATTTAATGTTGAGTATGTTTCTGTGGTATGCTTTTGTTATCCTTTAGATAAAGTTCAAGTGCAGAATCAAGCATTGGTGAAAAATTTTTAGCTCATTTTTGAAAACTGCTATTAGGATTGGCCTTAGGAAGTGCATTAGAAATAAATTTCCTAAAAGAAGCAATTTTTCTATTGGAAACAATCTTCAGTAGTATCTGATCAATAGCCGAATTTCAACCAGAATATAAACAAATTTAGTAAGAAAACCCACTTGCATTGTATTAGTGAACAGAGAAATCGAATTTTTTATTTTATTTTTTAGTCATGAATTATTGTTAAATATATTAAGAAGTACGTCTTTAAATGTTATATGAAAAAAAACACAACAACTTTAATTTAATAGACATGAAAACCAAAAATAGAAGAGCACACACTTTGTTTACAAAAAATCTAAAACTGATTAAAGAGCTAAGCTTAAAAATTTTTTCATAGATTATTGCCATAATACCCACGTTAATTTTATAAAAAGAACAGCGCTTTCAGGAGTGATGAATTATATTTTGAATCCAAGACTCATAAATTTCAAGAATGATGAAGATTAAAAGGACTACTCAGAACATTTTTCAAGAATTCATTCGTGTCTTGATGAACGCCTAGCAAGGGAAAATATCCTCCCTTTCAATGCAAGATTCGTATTAAAAGTACTTCTATTATACAATCTGCCTAACGCATGTTCTATATAATCCATTTTGAGACACTAATTTTTCTTGAATAGGCTGTTGTCACCAGATGTAACGCTTCTCTTTGTAACGTAACTTGGTCAACTTTAAGCACTAAACCTACCAACATTTTACTGCTTGATTTGATCGTAAAACTTCTATTAACAAAGCGGACAAGCCGAAAAACTACTTTCACATAGAGAAACACATGGATTTTCTTACCGAATACTAACAATTGAAAGGAACCGAGATCCATAGATAAAAAGGTTCTGAATCCACAGCCTTGTCATACGTTTAAACAGTTAGAAATCGTATCAGCCCATAATGCATTTATTTAATTTCATTAAATAGCTAATACTGTTTTAATGCAAAGCAATAATTATAATTGCACAGATACATTTATTAATTCTATTCTTCAAAGCAATATCATACTCATCATAGAATTTTGTTGAATATAAATAAATGTATTCCATTTATTAAATATATTTTCTTTCTTTCATATGCTAAACTTTCTTTTAATAGTCCTTATTATTACAAAGTAATTTTTTTCATTTACGCTTTTCGTAGTCCGTCACAAGACACAAAACTTCCTCCCATTTGAATGTGCTTTGATTTTTTATAGAGATTTTAAATATATATTTATAATATAAATATATATTTTAAAGATATAATTTCTAAATTTTTTTTTTTAATATTTATAAAAGAAGTGGTTTTTTTTTCTACCTGAGCCCCCCCCCCCCCAAAAAAAAAGACAAATATGATTTGCAAAAAGCAGTAAACAATGCTTGTATTTAAATAGTGAAATAAAAAATAATATTAAGCAGTATAAAAGAATAAAAGTAACTACTTTTATCAAGATACTTTAAATAAAAACGTCTATAAAAATAATTAAAAACGTTTTAACTAAAAACTCACTCTAAACAGTAAAAGATAAATAATTAGATCCAAAAATTTTCAAATTTGCATTTTATTACGTATTAAATGCTTGGTCAAAATCTATATACAAAGCTTAAGCAATAATTAAAATTACATTTGTAAATAAATATTTGTCTCATTTAATAATCGGGATGAAAATAAATTTAAAAACTTTATATAAGGATTTTTTTTTATATTTTACTGCATTTTAATAAAAGTATTATTAAAAGTTCACACGTACTTTTTAAATATTTCATCAACCAAGTACAGAAAAATCAAACTTTTTTTTGCGAACTAATCACAATCATTAACTATTATACATGATTATGACATGTAAATATGAGGGATTCCCTGCCTTTAATAAGTATAATAGTTTTCATTTGGATATTAAATTTGTGGTGAAATAATGAAATATTCAAATCAGAAATGAAGTATACAGCTCATATCACCAATCGATCCTGCAATCACGAATTCTTACGAAAAACGTTATTTCCCCTTCTCGGGAGTTCATTCCCCTAATTGGAGGGACCACCCAAATTCTAATTGTCAGCGAAAACGCGAAAACCACAAAATGACCTTAACAAGCAGATGACCCACCTCGTTTATTGCATTTAAGGGGGAAAGCATTGACTACTTTCTACGTCGCAGCCGGGTTTAAAGCAGTTTGCGGAAAGCAACTGCCTACGTTCCAGCCGGGTTTAAGGTAGTTTTCGGAAAGCAACTTCCTACGTTCCAGCCGGTTTTCAAAAGACACGTTGGAGCGACTTTCTACGTTTCAGCCGGTTGAAGAGTTAATCAGGTCTGCATATTTTTGTTTGACTTTCATATTTTCATTTTTTTTTATTTTATTACCACTTTGAGTTAATATTTAAATGTGTTCTAATGTAAAGGATCAGAAAAATGTAATCTAAATTATAAATTGGATCTTTGTTCATGAATTCAAGAAATTCGTCTTGATAACACCAGTCAGGAACTTATGGTACTAAATGAATATTATTTTCTTGTCACTTTCGGTTTGTATTTTGCATCCTTATTGCTAGTTACTGCTGCTTTTTGTTCTTTCCTTAACATGCTATTAGATCTCATGATTGGCATTTTAATAGTTTTTTTTTCCTAAGGGACGTACCATTCACTTAAAATGTTGGTATGAAAGAAAATACTTCTCCGGCTGTATATTTTCATTTCAAACTTTCATCCATTTCTGTGTTATATTAAGATTTATTATGTTTCTCATTTCGTTATATTCTAATCTCAGTCTTCTTTTAACCCTCTGAGCGTTTTCATTCTACGTCTGAAACTTCTAAAAAGGGAAGGAAACTTGACTAGTATTCTCTACCACAATCATATCGGTTTTCCTAAAGAAATGTATAGCAAGCGCGAGCACGATTTTTTTTCCCCTCTTCTTGTTAACGGGTGGTCGTCACACCCTGGGGTATGCGCAAATTACATCTCATTCATATCAGATCTTATTGCTTTCGTTTATTTTTATGGCTAGAAAAGTCAGATGATTTCTGGGAATAGTCTATGGGGAGACAGTTTTGTTGCTTTTTAACCCCCCGATAGTAGATAATATCGCTTTGTAAAAAGTACAGAGCAAATATAAAGAGAAAAGTTTTCTCTTAATTTTTGCTAGGTATTTTAAGCACAGAAACTTTCATCGGTCTCAGTATATATATATATATATATTCAAAATAAGTAATTAATAAGGATTCAAATTCCATTCATATTCCTTTATTATTCTTTCAAATAAATCACTGTAATATTTTTGTACTGAGTAATCAATATTTGAAATTATTTGTCTAAAATTAGAAATAATCACAAATAGTTCTGTCAATCAGATGTGTATAAATAACAATATATAACCGATTTATCATTAAAATAGCATCATCTTCTATTATAATAAAATATGCAAATCAGCAAATTGATTGAGAAGCTTAAAAAATATGCAATTCTTGAGTCATTTGATTTGCTACTTATGTATTAATGACCCAGGCTTTAAAATATATCACAGCAATTTTTTAAAGTTCAATACTTTTGTTAATCATTTTTTTATGGAAAAATGATGGCATATTCGATTTTAAATGTTTCAGAATAATGAAAATTTCAAGTTAAAACCTCATCAAATATATCAGGGTAAATGAAGATTAAATGAACTTATTTAAAATTTATTTTTGAAATTATAAACTGTTCTATTGATTTTAAAATGTTTTAGAAATTTATTAAAATTATCGACTTTTTTTTTACGATATTTTCGCCACATTTTCCCACTATTTTATGTGCATCTTCAATGAAATTGTTATCTTCAAAAATATTCAAAGGAACAAACAAATGATTCTTTTAAAATATTATACAGGAGTATTTCCTTCCTCGTAAATTTCGATACATTTATGATGTTCTTTAAAAAATACAATGTACATAATAATTTTCTAATTTTCGTACATTCTAAAAAAGAAAACACTATTTATTTATTGCTATTTCTGCTAGTTTCATCAAAAAAAAAAAAGAAAAAAAAGACATGTAATTGACAAAAGTTTCAATTGTGCTTACATATTTTTATAAAATTTACTGTGGAAAAGTAATTGATGATTTAAATATGTAAAATTAAACTTGTAAAGCATATGTTGCATTAACGTATCTTTGCAACATTCCATGTTTTTTCTCTTTCTAATGATCGCTAGGAGTGAAGATAACAATCAACGAAAACATTTTTTTTTTACAATAATTTATGACGATGGATTCAATAAAAGAATAAGCGTCTTGCTTTGGTAGGAACCGCAACAATTCCACAAATGAATTAAGAAATTTTATGTCTTAGAACTGTATTTGAAAAAAAGTTTGGAAGTTTTAATTGCTTACTAGAAAAGTTTTACTTTTGTTGATTACCTCCATAGACATAGTAAAAATATCTAACTATATAAGTAAATGGATTTAGTGAAGAAATAGTGATATTCGTATTTCAGTGAAATTGGGATATATAAACTTTACAAATATTTGACAGCATAGTTTGAAAACTCTCGAAAACCAGAGTTCGAAATACACAAAAATAAAGTTTTTTCTTTTCTTTCTTTTTTTTTTTAATTAGTAAAAAAAGGTTTAGTAGTTACGCGTAGGACGTAAACACTTCTTATTTTGATTATAACTTAATAAACCGTATTCTAAATTATATTACGACAGTTAACATACCAGAAAATCATAAATAACATTTACATCTCCTGTTCTTTCCTTTAAATAAATCAATATTATGATGTTTGTTTTGAAATCTGTTTTATGATGATTTATGTCATGATTGCTATGGTGATTTATGATATGATTATTCAGAGCAATTCAAAATAGATCTAAAGATAGCATTTAGTAAATAAACACATTCAATATTAGAAGGAATATATTAATCGCATACCTTAGTTCATTAAGTATGAAGTTATCTTTTACCATAACTAAATAATCACTCTTTGTATTTCGTTATTAGAAAGAATAATTAATAGTTTCTCGAAATTTGATACTTACATAATATGCCCTTTCTTAGAACATGACGTCATATTATTATCAAAAGTTGATTTTATATTTTTTGTCGAAAATTAATAATACTGTTTAAAAGATTACATCTACAGACTTAATTTCACAAACTTATCAAATTAAATTTTAATAAAATAGCCTTTATAAAACAGTTACTTTCTAATTTGTAAGCATTGATTTATGTATTCTCCCCCCCCCCCTTCTAATAAAAAAAAACATCTCGCGATTATTTTTTTTTATCATTTTGATTTCATAATTTTGAAATCATATTAAGGAAGTCGAACTGAAACATACAATAAAATTATTGTCTTCTAAAATATTCCAGAAAAACTAAAACAATTTAATGATTCTCTTAAGAAATTACAATTGATCATTCATGGAAACTTTATGTAGAAATGTTTCGTTCCACACAACTTTAAATTAGTTTTGAATTTATGTCATCCTAAAAAAAGTAACTGAAAATTAGCGCAACTAATTCATTTTAGAAAATACAAAAGCTCTGTTATGGCTACTCTTTTTTTTTTTTTTGTCACGGCATAAGAAAAATACTAGTAGTTTGCATTACAGATGAATAAATTATAGAATGATGCATGCAGAATTTTTTTTAATATAATGGATATATTTAATCTTTTTTCCTTCCAATACTGATGAAAGACAATTTGCAATGCTGTAAATTTGTATATAACAAAAGTTACATTTATAGTGATTTCTTTTTTCTGGAAATTAAGACATGCAAGTTTTGTATACAGATAAATGCACGTCATCCTATTTCCATGATATCAGAAGAACAATTTTAAATGAGATATTAAATAATATTGCATTTAATTTTTAAATTCTGAACTGAATTTAAATTTCATTCTGTGCTTAGTTAGGAAGTGAATGAAAATCAGTTTTTGTATATTATTTATTAAGGGAACAACTTTAAATGCTAACCAATCAAAAAATTCACAAACTTTAGCAAATTTTAATCATAAACTGATGCAATCAAATAATTCACAATGTTTAACAATATCAAAAATTCGCAACCGAAAACAATCACAAAGACTGACATTATGTAATAAAGTAAAATTTCACAATACGTAAATAATCATAAAAAATAATATTAAAGAATCGTAATATAAAAAATTCTCTGTAAATAGTCATAATTAAAAAAATCACAATATTAAATGAAGCATCCATGCCGTTATATTTCACTAATAATCCCTGAAACAACACACATTATACTAATAAGAATGTGTCTTATTCTTGCATATATCAATTAGTGAATATTGTAGATATTAAACATTTTGCTGTAGAGAAAAAAAATATTTAAACTGAATTCACCTTCTAATTTGGAAGCAGCTACATAAGCAATAATAAAAATTTTAGAGTCTATCTTTAACTGCATGAAATAATTTTTTTCTGGATTATTATAAGAAATATTAAACACATTATTATGAAATGGCAATATAAAAAAGCATATAATTACGAATATTTAAGAATCTTATATCCAATATCATATCATTCCGATATCATACTGTTGTAACAGTTATACTATTTATAATAGAGACACTGTATGATTTTCAAAACATGGTGCTGCACATAAACCAACATCGCAGTCTTTGCATTCAAATCGTGTCTCTCTTCGAATGCGCTTTCCATTGTCGTTTTGTTGAATATAGCATACAACACATTTTCGCACTGATTTTCTTTTTTTAGTACTATCTTTTTGCACATATGAAGGAAAATGTCGTCCAACGAAACGAGCTACATTTTCTGATCCTTTAGGGGTGATAAAATTGTGAATATCAGGATAAGTGCCTAATTCTTCGATGAATCGTTCAATTAATTTCATTCGAAAACCACCATGATTTAATGTACTGCCATTCGTTTTGAAAATTATGAAAGAACTCCATACGACTTGATTTAACAAATGCCGAAAAATCTTCTTGTAGTATTTTTTCTGCTGACTTCTGACAACAGGGTAGTAGGATAGACACTGATCTGATTTATCCACACCACCCATAGAAGAATTGCAAAATACTACCACTTTAGGTTTTATCTTCACATCGGAATTTTTCTTAGACTGTACTTCCATCATTTCTGTGTTATGGAAAGTACTAAGCATAAGAAGTGTTTTTTTCCTTCCATTTCATTACACACATTTTACCTTTTTGAAAACCGACTATTTCTCCTTTCTTCACACTTCAGTTTTTTTAGTGATGCGGGTAAACCTTTTAGGTTGGATCTTAGTTTTGCTTTGTATCAACAATTCTGCCAGTTCTGGCGAGGTATAATTATTATCTGTTGATAAACAGTATCCCTTTCCATTTAATTCGTGAAGAAGAGTCATCACACTTTTTGTAGAAAGACCATAATCATTGTAGTCATCGTGAAAGTTGGTGCCATTTCCTGTATATATGAAAGAGTTCCAAATGTATCCACTTTCAGATTCACACAGCTGAAACAATTTTATTCCAAAGCAAGCGTGTGTGGTTGGAATGAATTGTTTCCAACTCAAACGACCTTTATAAGCTATTAGAGATTCGTCCACAGATATCTCCGGTTTAGGTACATAAATAGATTTATATCTTTGTACAAGCATATCATGTAATTTAAAAATTTTCCGAAGTTTAGGCTTCGGATGAAACTTTTCATCGAAATCGTCACTGTTTTCAAAATGTAGAAATTTCATTAAATGTCCATATTTTAACTCGCTCATAATTTTGCCAAAAAATGGCGTAGATAAAATTGGCCTTTTCGACCAAAACCACTTCTAAACGGGCTTTTGAACTATACCTTGCAATAATAAAAGGGAAATAAATCTCTTCATCTCTGGAATATTTGTCATTCCATTTCAGAACTCTAGAAGAAGGTGTAACTTCCACATTCGCTAAATACGATTCAGCATATCTGTTCGTTTCTGTGACTATATACACAAGAAAATTTCTTCATCAAAAAAAAAAAAGGCTGAAATAATCTAAGGGATCATGAGAATCTCCAATAGAAACTTTTATTCCTGGATTTCCAATAAATGGGAATTTAGGAGGACAAGGCTGAGGAAGAGTAGGATTCACTCGATACCAGTTTCTAGCACTATCTAGAGAATCATCATCAGATTCACTTTCGGAAGAGGAAAAATCTTCATCCGAGCTTTCCATTTCGATTAAAAGTTCTATTTCAGAGTCGCTATCCATTTTTAACTCAAAGCAAAAGCACACTTCTTCACTTGCTTGAATGTTGAAGAGCAAATGGTAGCAGTAGCTATTTCACTGGTCTTTTATAAGACAGGTTCCAGTAGGATTGGAAAGTGATTCTATTGGAGAATAGTAAGTTACAAATTGCGATGGTTTGTTGAATAGACTATTCAAATCAGAAGAAAGAGCAAAGAACGACTTCAAAAAGAAACACCGCGTGGCCCTAAGGCTCGTCTCACGTTATACGGATTCAAATGCCACCCGTTTCGCTATGAGTTTGGGCCGACTTTTTTCTACAGACAGAACATTTTACTCAAAAGAAAAAATAATGCTGCACTTCTTGATAACTTCCAAAAGAACTAACCATAAAGTGAAATCTTTTGCACAGTTGTGTAGGATGTTGGAGTAAATAAAGGAAAACGCATTTTACTTTATAAAAATTTTATTTAATTAAATAACAGCCATTTTGATAAAAAAAAGTTGATATACTTTTTAAATATTTTCAATGTGTTGTTTATTGTTGCGTTATTTCTATATTCTCACAATAAGGACAATTATCGACAGAATTCAACAGCAAAATCAATTAAAAAAAGCAATAGAATGAAAATATTTTAAAAGGAAATACTTCACGTGACAACAAGAATAATAAACGCAATTACTAAAATGCGCAAATTCAGTAATTTAAATTTTTTTAAAGAGAAAATACATATATAGAAAAAAATACTAAAAAAGAGCCAATCAAAAGAAACAAAAGTATAAACTCATAACCGCAGTATAAGCTCATAGAGGAATCATCAAAAGAAATCCACTTCAACCTCAAATTCCTGTCGCTTTCTTTTGTCACTTTATTCTATATAAAACATAAAGAACAGAAAATTTTTAATATATGAATTATTAGAATAATTAAAATATTATGCAGTATTGTTATGCCGAATTATAATATTCATTTAACTAGTTTTAGGCATTACAATACATATCTGCTTCAGTAAAATATTTATAAACTTCAAG